>CM035793.1:3654554-3702054 GCA_020466265.1 Siphamia tubifer
CAACTACTTAAATATTGTACTTTAGTGAAATGCAGTATCTGTACTTTTTTGGAGTATAATTTTTTTCGCCTACTTCCACTTCTACTGCACTACATTTAAAAATTTTTTTTATACTTTTACTCTGATATATTTTTTATGTGCTGAAACGTTTCCTCTTATTAAAATAGTTCAGAAGCATACCAAGCATACCAAGCATACCAAAAATACCAAGCATACCAAACATACCAAACATACCAAGCATACCAAACATACCAAACATACCAAGCATACCAAACATACCAAGCATACCAAGCATACCAAACATACCAAACATACCAAACATACCAAGCATACCAAGCATACCAAACATACCAAGCATACCAAACATACCAAGCATACCAAACATACCAAACATACCAAGCATACCAAACATACCAAGCATACCAAGCATACCAAACATACCAAGCATACCAAACATACCAAACATACCAAGCATACCAAACATACCAAGCATACCAAACATACCAAGCATACCAAACATACCAAACATACCAAACATACCAAACATACCAAACCTACCAAACATACCAAGCATACCAAACATACCAAGCATACCAAACATACCAAGCATACCAAGCATACCAAACATACCAAGCATACCAAACATACCAAGCATACCAAACATACCAAGCATACCAAGCATACCAAACATACCAAACATACCAAACATACCAAGCATACCAAACATACCATGCATACCAAACCTACCAAACCTACCAAACCTACCAAACATACCAAGCATACCAAACATACTGAACATACCAAGCATACCAAACATACCAAGCATACCAAACATACTGAACATACCAAACATACCAAGCATACCAAACATACTGAACATACCAAGCATACCAAACATACCAAGCATACCAAACATACTGAACATACCAAACATACCAAGCATACCAAACATACCAAGCATACCAAACATACCAAGCATACCAAACATACCAAACATACCAAGCATACCAAACATACCAAGCATACCAAACATACCAAACATACCGAACATACCAAACATACCAAGCATACCAAACATACCAAACATACCAAGCATACCAAACATACTGAACATACCAAACATACCAAACATACCAAACATACCAAACATACCAAACATACCAAGCATACCAAACATACCAAACATACCAAACATACCAAACATACCAAGCATACCAAACATACTGAACATACCAAACATACTGAACATACCAAACATACCAAACATACTGAACATACCAAACATACCAAACCCATATCATATTAATACCACAGCCATAAATGTCTCTGTCACATGGTTTGATGATAGTGTCTCATCATTGGACGAGTCAGTATCAAACACTACATAATAAAACTGTACACTTTAATCCACCTTTTGACAATATTACATGTGTAGCTGCTACACCGTGTTTACACAAGAAATATTTGGTTTGTCTCTTGGTCATATTCTTGGAATACTCTGACCTTTGAAAGTTGTAGTATTTTAATGAATACTTGTAAGTGAACTGGTATGTACTTGTACTACTGCTGCCTCAGCTGAAGTTGTTCCTTTTATATTAAATATAGAAATGTGTTCAAACTTGTGACTGCTTTCATTTAGTATAGTACTACACAGTACTTTTACATTTTACTTTTACTTTCAGTACTTACGTAGTATTTTTTTCATTACTTCTACTTGTAATTTTACTTTTACTTTTACTTTCAGTACTTGAGTAGAATTTTTTTTACATACTTCTACTGGCAATACTTAAGTAAAATTTTCTTTGGATACTTTAGTACTTTCACTTGAGTATGATGCTTGAAGAATACTTCAACTTTTACTTAAGTCAGTTTTTTGATGTAGTACTTGTACTTCTACTCCACTCCTCTAGTCCAGTACTTTATACATATCTGAGTATTAATGAACTCTATAAATGTAAGATAACATATTCCTTCATTAGTCCCACTAGGGGAAATTCAATACAATTATTGTTACTAGGGATACTTTTCACATTTGAAGAGTTCCCTTTTATACAGATGTAGTACTATAGATAGTAACTGAAATAGTCAAACTCACCCAACATTGGTTGAGTGAGATTATTGTAATCACCTTGTGTGTGTGTGTGTGTGTGTGTGTGTGTGTGTATGTGTGTGTCCACAGAGACATATCATGCTATAATTAAATGAATACTTGAGATATCAGCATGAAATTATATACACATATACATATAACTAATACACATCAAATGCAATGATCCATTAGAGTAAAGGTCAAAGGTCAAGGTCACAATTAACTAAAAGATGAAAATCACATTATCAGTTATAACTGAAGAACAGAGGGTCACAGAACTTTCACATTGGTACCAAACGATGTAGAATGAACATTTCTACCATTCTCATACCTGGTGTTATCACCCATGAGAAATAGTTTTTGAGATCTCTGGAGGTCAAAGGTGACATGTGTGTGTCAAACATAGACATATTTCGCTATAACTTAATCAATTTATTTTCCAGTGGTGGATATTTTAGTTCCAGGATAAGAATAATCATCTGAAGCAGAAATATTATTGACAGTAGAATAAAGTTGCGTTTGTCTGGAATGATTTGTGACGATTTGGTCTTTTTGGAGCGTTTTCATTCACTGTTTATTTCAGCGTCAGACGTGACGCTTCATCTGCGACAAACACAAACATTCCAAACATCATATCAATGAGCTTCTTTACGGAGGAAATGGGAAGGTTCCACATGTTTCCTTCAGATGTCAGAGCATTTGCAGATTGTAAACGGACAAAAAAAGCCAAATGTTTGGTAAAATGTCTGTAAAAATCTGTCCAGCCAATCTGCTGCTCTGTTCCCGTTGGCGTGGAAACCAGCAGCCTCCTGTCACTAAGTAATACTGGAGCAGAAAACCTTCAGATGAGATGAGCTTTTTACATACATTTTTATATATTTATTTTATATATATATTACTATTTTATTTTTATTATACATTTGTATTTATTATTATATATTTTTTAAAATATATATTTAGTATTTTTTCATTTAATTAACTTTTTTTTTCTAATTATCATTTAATAAATTAATTTTTATTTGTTTATTTCTTATTTTATTTATTTTTTAATTTAAATTTTTTAAAAGTTTGAATGAATGAATGAATTTTATTTTTTGTAGGCTATGTATTTGTTTAATTTCTCCTGCTCTATTCCTGTTGGCGTGGAAACCAGCAGCCTTCTGTCGCTAAGTAATACTGGAACAGGAGGAGTTCAGCTGAACTGAATTTTTTAAATTAATCTTTAATTATTTATTTATTTTTAAAATGTATTTATATTTATTTTATCATGATTTTGTATTTATTCATTTATTTTTTTAAATGCATTTTTAAAACTGCAGAAACCAAAAACCAGTCCTTTTTGTCATAGTCTACCGCCCTCCTGGTCCTTATTCACAGTTTTTATTAGAAGTCTCTGACTTTCTATCCAGTGTAGTGTTGAACTGGGATAGGATTATAATAGTTGGTGATTTGAACATACATGTTGATAACAACGCTGACTCTCTTAGTAATGCATTTAGTGACCTACTAGACGGATTAGGCTTTATCCAAAATGTTCATGAACCAACCCACATTCACAGACATACTCTTGATCTGATCTTAACACTTGGTGTTGAAATTAATGACCTCGTCGTTTTTACCCATAATCCCATACTCTCAGATCACTTTTTAATGACCTTCCAGGTTTTGTTTGAGGATATTTCTACCTCAGTGATTAAAACACAAATGAAAAGGATACTATGTGACCGTGCTGTCTCAAAGTATAAAGAGTTAATTCAGTCAATAATTGTGTCTATGTCATGTGATTATGTAAAGGACACATTTAGTCCCAGTATAAGTGATGAGTTAGTTGATAGTACCATGCTAACACTACAAACTACGTTAGATATAGTTGCCCCCCTCAAGTTAAAAACTACTAAGGTTAGATTAACCTCCCCATGGTACAACGCTGACACTCGCTCCATTAAACAAACAACACGTAAATTAGAGGCAATGGAGGCGATCCAACTTAGAAGATTCTCTCAATGCCTGGAAAAATAGCTTAATAAAGTATAATCCATCTTTGCGTACAGCCAAAACTAGATATTACTCATCCATAATAGAAGAAAACAAGAATAATCCTAGATTCCTGTTCAGTACTGTAGCCAGACTGACAAACAGACACACCTCCGTGGAACCAGTTATTCCATCCACGCTCCATTCTGATGATTTCCTGCAGTTCTTTAACAATAAAATATCAACTATTAGAGACAAAATAGACACATTTCTCCCAAATATTAGATCAGAAAAAGTAGCGCTTTCAAACCTAGGCCCTTTAATAAATCCCTCTGTAACACTAAATAATTTCATCACTGTAGACCAAACTGATGTCATATCTATTATCATGTCTTCCAAATCATCACCTGCCTCTTAGATCCAATTACAACAAAACTCTTTAAACAGATTCTGCCCCTAATTATTAACACTGTCCTAAATATAATTAACACTTCATTAATTACTGGATATGTGCCGCAGTCATTTAAATATGCTGTTATTAAACCAATTCTGAAAAAGCCTACCCTAGATCCTGACCTTTTAGCCAATTATAGGCCTATATCCAATTTGCCCTTCCTGTCAAAGGTTTTAGAACGAGTAATAGTTAAACAGCTGTGCCAATTCCTGCAGGATAATAGTTTATTTGAACAGTTTCAGTCTGGCTTTCGTGCCCATCATAGCACTGAAACAGCGTTAGTTAAAGTTACTAATGACTTATTATTAGCCGCTGACATCGGATTAATATGGGTCCTGGTGTTATTAGACCTTAGTGCAGCCTTTGACACCATTGACCACAGTATCTTAGTGCACAGATTAGAATGTGATATAGGTATTAGAGGAGCAGCCCTCTGCTGCTTTAAATCATATTTATCTAATCGTTACCAATTTGTTCACGTCAATCAATAATCATCGCAGTCCTCCAGAGTTAATTATGGCGTTCCTCAAGGGTCAGTCCTTGGGCCTATTTTGTTTACACTATATATGCTCCCTTTAGGTAACATCATTAGAAATCATGGCATTAATTTTCATTGTTATGCAGATGACACACAGCTATATTTATCGATTAAACCTGATCAAACCAGACAAATAGATAAACTAAGTACATGTGTCCAAGACATAAAGACTTGGATGAGTGACAATTATCTTTTATTGAACCCTGAAAAAACTGAAGTCGTTATAATTGGTCCTAAAAATGCGAGAGACTCCCTACCTGACCACATAGTTACTCTGGACAACTTAAGTGTAACACCCAGTGCCACAGTTAAAAATTTAGGAGTTTTATTTGATCCAGATCTTTCATTTATGCATATGAACCAAACTTGCAGAACAGCCTTCTTTCACCTGCGCAACATTAGCCAAAATTAGGAATATTCTGTCTAAAACGACTGCAGAAAAATTAATTCATGCATTTGTTACATCACGATTAGATTATTGTAACTCCTTACTTGTAGCGTGTCCTAAATATTCCCTAAAAAGCTTCAACTGGTTCAAAAGGCAGCAGCAAGATTATTAACAGGATCTAATAGAAGAGAACACATCACCCCTGTGCTCCAAACCCTGACCCCTGACCCCTAACCCTATCACCCCTGTGCTCCAAACCCTGACCCCTGACCCCTAACCCTATCACCCCTGTGCTCCAAACCCCTCATTGGCTACCAGTTGAGTTTAGAATTGAATTTAAAATGCTCCTCCTTACATATAAAACCATTAATGGTATGGGCCCCTCTTATCTTAAAGATGATCTGGTTCCGTACCAACCCAATAGAACCCTTCGTTCTCAGAATGCAGGTTTACTGAAAGTTCCTAGGGTTTCTAAAAGTACAGTAGGAGCTAGAGCCTTTAGTTACCATGGTTACTGTCTTATGGAATCATCTTCCCTTTAATATTAAAGACGCCGACACAGTCTCTACATTTAAAATTAGGCTTAAAACATTCCTGTTTGAGAAAGCCTATGATCAGGTTAGTTAAAAAATTATGTGATGTATGAGTCACAGTTCAGTCTAGGCTGCCCTACGAGTTAGAATGCTGGGGGAAGTACAGACACTGAGTTCCTTCTTTCTTCTCTTTCTCTCTTTCACACCTGTTTCTGTCATTTTTATAACATATCTTTCATACCAAGTCTGTTCATGACTAGTCACCTGGTGTCCCCCCCCAGCAGCCTCCTGTCGCAAAGTAATACCAGAGCAGGAAGTGTTTGGGGGGGGGGGGGGCTGAGGCTGGGGGTCCATTAATGGTTCATTAATCTTCTAATGGAAACATCCTGTTCTGACCTGGATCTACCTCAGAACTTTGAAAAAAAAAAGTCCACCAGGATGGGTTAATATGGGGGTGGGGGGTTGTGAAGGGGGGTTAACAGCCGCTCTGACACTCATTAAAACTCATCCAACACCAGCAGACAAGGTTATTAAACACTTTGGTGTTTTGGGTTTTGGTAGTTTACTGTTGGTCCAGTTTCACTCGACTTGCTGTGTCCTGTTAGCATACTATGCTAACTGCTCTGTCCTGTTAGCATACTATGCAAACTGCTCTGTCCTATTAGCATACTATGCTAACTGCTCTGTCCTGTTAGCATACTATGCAAACTGCTCTGTCCTATTAGCATACTATGCTAACTGCTCTGTCCTATTAGCATACTATGCTAACTGCTCTGTCCTATTAGCATACTATGCTAACTGCTCTGTCCTGTTAGCATGCTATGCTAACTGCCCTGTCCTGTTAGCATGCTATGCTAACTGCCCTGTCCTGTTAAACCACCATGTCAATCTTAATCTGCAGTTTAATGGCTCCATATCATCACATATACTTCAGATTCAGGGGTATTTTGTGTTCTACCCAGAAAAGGTACATTTAGTCAATAATAGTAAAGTTAAACCTATTATTATATATTACTATTATTATTATTATTACAGACCAGATAGTATCAGCTGTTTTTTTCATTCACTTCGTCTGACCTTCTGACCTCAGATGAGATAACACCCATAGGCTCCATGACGTCACGTAAAGACGTCACATGACGTCACATAAAGACGTCATATGACGTGGCACCAATGGTATATTTGGTAAATGTATGACCTTTAACCTTAAAGCAGGTTATTGACATATTTAGTTAAATCAGACAATATCTTGTGCTTCATATTTAACATTAGATCTAACATGTGACATTTGGTCGTTGTGCGACGTCACATAACGTCAGAGTGACGTCATACGTGGTCGAATATTGAAATGGACATATGTGAAAAACAGGAGCCAGGATTTATTAGAATGTTTTTAAACCCTCTAAGGGATTGTTAATGAGCCATAAAATAAATGGTTAGTGAACACAGAACACTAGTTTATAAATAAGTTAGAACATCCAGATCCAAACCTGGGCAGATTTAATGTGTTAGCGTTAGCGTTAGCACAGACTAGTGCTGCTTCACTGAGGTCTGAACTCTAATCTGAACCCACTTTATCCTCACTAGGGTCACTGGGGTCACTGGGGGCCTAATCTAGCTACAATGGGTGAAGGCAGGGTACAGCCTGTATGAGTTCTAGGTATTATTATTATTATTATTATTTTACAAACCCCCCCTCCAGGCTGAGCAGGATTCCTGGGGGTAACTCTGGTGCTTTTATGAGGTTGTCTCTTTCATTGATGATTATTCTGAACATGTTTGTGTATTTTCAGCATCTTTTTAAATACATTTTTACACATGAATATTTATTTATTTATTTCAGTTTTCTCTCCATATTTGAACTTTTTTTTGGAACAAACGTGAACATGTCTTCTTTTTCTCCTTCCAGACTTTGGTGTTTGCGGCTCTGGCTAATATCTGCTGCTTTTCTCTAAGGATCTCACTGCGCTGGTGTTAATTTAAGATAAGCATCACCTTCAGAATCACAATGAGGACTGAGGAGGCTGTGAAAAATAAAAAAAGAAGAAGAGGAATAAAGGTGGGAATCACGTTTGGGCCTGATGGCGGCTGCGCTGACGCGGCCTCTGCTGATGCATCAACGCTGTAAATATTCATACGACACATTCGAGGTCTGAGCTCGTGTCTGTGTAGATAAACTTCCAGCACCGTGCTGCATTCAGGTCCTGTGGGAAAACTGTGGAATGTGTGATTTTCCATGCGCAATTTTAAAATGCTGTTATTTTGGTAAAAACCCATATTTGTTTTAACCTTGGACCTAATTCCACCTGTTTCTGCTTCTGCTGGAAAATAAAAAAGAAAGAGATTCTGGAATTCTTCTGAATTTGTGGATCATTCGTTCATTCTTTTTCAAATTAAAACCAAAAATAAGACAATGATGGGTTTTTTTTTTCAGTTTTCCTTTTTGTGTTTAAATGAATAATGGATGCGTTCAGGGACGTCTGAGTAAGACGATGCGTTCAGGGCCTTTTGAGTTGAGCGATGCATTCAGGGACATTTAAATAGGATGATTTGTTTAGCATAGTTTGAGTAGGATGATGCGTTCAGGACCTTTTCAGTAGGATAATGGACACCTTCACATTTATTCATCTTTCATATTTATATATGTTTTTCAGTTGGAGGCGTTTTTTTAAATTATTAGTATATTTTTTAAACATCAATAAATGTTTAATATTTATCAAATTAATCTATAATTAATAATTTATTGTATTTAAATTATGTGGTTAAATAATATTTCTGAATGTAAATCACATCTGATTATGTATTTATACTTATATACGTATAGTGGATTATTATTTTTATATATGATATAGTTTGTGTTTTATTGTAATAAATGGATAAATTAGAGTTTATTCTTTTAATCATTTTCAGAATAAAATTATATGAAAACGTATTCTTTTCTAAATGAAAATGTTGGTTTTTGTGACATTTTCATAATTTTTTTTTACCAAAATTTTCATCATTTGACAAATTTTCCTCCTTCGCTTAAAAATGTTTCATTATTTTGGGCTGAATTAAAAAAAACACATGATTTAGACAAATGTTAATTTTTCTGATATTTTCATGATGATATTCACTCATTCCTCAGTTTCTTTTACAAATCACTGATTCTAACATTTGTTTGAATTATATTATGTTTCAATTTTGTTGTTCATATTGCAGATGTTTTTTTAATCACAGACTTGGTCTGTGGTACCGCCGGCGGTACCACAGGCGGTACTACAGGTGGTACCACCAGCGGTACTACAGGCGGCACCACCAGTGGTACCACCAGTGGTACCCACCAGCGGTAGACTCGGAGCTGAAGCTTAGATGAACAGTTCAGTACAATACAGTTCAGAACAGTCCTCTTATTTTAGCGTTTCCATTACGACAAAAGCGTACTGGTCCCATGGTACCCATTACTATTTTGGTCACCCTTCTGCTTGGGGTCCCAAGCATACCGTGATTGGTTGAGGAAAAGTGTCATCGCGCAGTGCCGTGAAATTGTAAAAACAACAAATGGCACCATTTTTAAAGTCCTTCTGCATTGTTAAAAGAAGAGCAGATCTCTGGTACTAGAGTTTGGAGTAGTGATGAGGTACTAGTTTTATTGTTCATGACTGTCGAGGAGGCGGTGCAGTGGGAGGTGGGCGGGGCTGTTCGCAATGAAAAAGTGTTCCAGCTGGTTTGGGCTAAACTATCAGAGGGGCTTCATTCGATCGGAGGCCCAGTGTCAGATTAAGAAGAAAAAACTGTGCAGTGATAATGGGCGGGTGAAGGAGCATAACAGTAGCCCAGTCCAGACTCGAGTCCAGTATTTTATGGTCTCGGACTTGCTGGTATTTGACTTGGACTTGTCTCGGTCTCGGCTACTGGTCTTGCTAAATATGGGTCTCGGTCTCGACCGAATCCAGACGTCTTTGTTACAATATTCCAGGAAAAAGTCATCATTCATCTCGGAAAGTTAACTGTAGAGCTATGTAAGCTAGGCTATATGTTATGTTAATGTTAACATTAGCTAACATAGCAGAAGATAAGCCAAGCTGATGTGTTTATCATCACTTACTGTATATCTGGTAATTACTGGTTTCATGAGATATAAAAAAAATATTAAACGATTGGTTGTTGTGAATTACATTTGTAACGTTCACTTTAGGGTAAAGTAAACATGTGTGTCCTCTGTCAACAACTTTTGCACTTTGTTCAGAAATAAAAAGATCTTTTAAATTGTTATTATTTCTATTTAACCAAATTTTAATGCTTTCTGAAAACAGATGTTTCTCATTAGTGCACATCTAAATAATAAAATGATATAAAATAGTTTTTCCAGTGAAGGCATAAACCAACCACAGAAGTAAACTGGTTATAGTGGTTATACTGGTCTATGTTACACTAGTAATACTGGTCATTCTGGTCTTTGTCTGGACTGAATCTATATTATAATTTAGTTGTTCAAATGTTCTAGCCTAGGATCTAGTCTGTCCCCAGTGGCCGCAAATGGTATTTGCTACGGGGAGACAGACTAGACAGCCTCGGATCTGAAAATCCAAAATGGACCGAATCACGAGGGGCGGGATTGGAGCCCGCCCTGCCTCATGACGACACAAATACGACACGTAATGTTGTAGTTGCAGAGACGTAGCAGCTAGCAAGCAGCTAGCACACATTGCCGTAACACCAGTTGCTAGCTGCTAGACAACATGGCTCATCACCAGGAACAACCATTCGAGCTGGCTTTGGCAGCAACGCTAGGTGATTTAAAATGACAGTTTTCCCTGCGAGAGGAGCAGAAAACGGCACTTAAGCTGTTTTTGGAAAAAAGGGACGTTGTCGGAGTTTTGCCCACCGGGTATGGCAAAAGTTTGATTTATCAGCTGGCTCCGCTAGTGGGACGACGCATGGGTCTGCACAACCCGCTGGTGATCGTTGTGTCACCCCTTTTAGCCCTAATGGATGACCAGTTGCAAGAGGCAGAAAAACTGGGAATACGAGCAGCACAACTCGGCAAAGGCGACCCGGAGGAGATCCGAAGCGGCCGGTGCCAAATAGTGTACGGGAGTCCTAGCTAAGCTGCTGCACTCGTTTTGAGACTACATTCTGGTGTGTTCTTCTGGTGACGCTGTCTACGAAATCCATGTTCATCGCTCTGAATGGTTGGCTCTGACTGGTTACCCATCCAATGGAGTGGCGTTGTGTAAAGAGAAAATTTGACAGACAGCAGTTATCCCGCCCACAAATTCGCCTAAACTTTCTAGACTTTCCCCCGTAGCAAATACCATTTGCGGCCACTGGGGACAGTCTAGATCCTAGGCTATAAATGTTCAGTACTAGTACCTACCAGTGGTAATAGTAAAGGGCAGTTATACTTATAACCATAGACATAGTATGTTTGTAACTATAGGTATCACCGCATATCATTCTGTTTTCTTTAGATTAGATGAGGTCATATCCAGGGGAATGATTCTACTTAGAAATCCTGGGTGTTGTGACACTTTTTGATCAACAAATATTAACCCAAATCGATTGACTTTATATTGTCATGCATACAACATGTTTTTTTCTGTCCTGGACTCGGACTCCAGTCTTTTGGATTCCGTCTTGTCTTGGACTTGAACCTCTTTGGACTTGGTTTTGACTTGGTCTCGACAAAGGTGGTCTTGACTACAGCCCTGCAGTAACCTGACTTTCGCCAACCCTCGTGTGTTTCCGCTCAGCTTCGTGAACTCGCACAAGGGTATGGAACCACTGCAGACAATCTGTTGTCTACGGCCAAAGTATAGACGGACCAATCAGGATCACTGGGTGTGATTTTAACTTATGACATAATCATAGTGCGGCCAGGGAGAATACAGGAAGACTCTCCACACAGTAGCATTGAGAAACATGGTGGCTAGCATGAAGGAGACTGAACTCTGCTTCGATTTCAGTCGGTTCCAACAGTGTTGTGGAAACTAGTGCATATAGATTCTTTAAAAGACGAACACAACGGTTTTGAAAGAATTTATTGGTGTTAAGGATGTTATGGCTGTTCTCCCAACTTGGTATGGTAAGAGCTTCTACTTCTATCATCTATGTTACATGCTGCTGCATGTGATTCATTGAAGTACGAGGTCATTCAAAATGACAAGCACCTGGTTTCTCTAATCAGGGCGAATGGTTTTGATTGACAACCTTAACAAAGAAGCTAATGGAACAAAGAGCAGTTGTCATCTTCTGTAAGATGCGAGCAGCATGAGAAGCATCCATACATCTGGTGTGAGTCAGGTTAGTATAACAGTGGGAGTGGCTCAGAAAGAAAGCGCTGGAAGTGACTCTGCGTTATTAAGCAACCAAGTAGAAGTACTTCCTTTACTGTATTTAACTAAATTTTTTAGGTATCTGTACTGTACTATTTTACAATTTTTTACTGTACTACTTTATACTATTTACATTGTCAGAATAAACTCATTACTTTTTCAAACTACACAAATGTGATGTCATGAATCAGAAATTGTGACTTAATATACAATAATTTTGACTCTTTATCAGGCAATTTATATGTTTTAATCTCATAATCATGCTTTTTTCTTTTAAAACCTCCTATTTATGAGTTTGGAATTTCTCCTAAGTGTCCCGTCAGTACCTCAGTACCATGACCCATTAAAACACATCATCTACACACTAACTCACTTTTAAAGGCTTTATTTTTAGATAGCTTTGTAATTTTTCAGTTTTTTCCTGCTTAAAAAAGTATTATTTCACCTGTAGCAAAAAAAAAATAATTAAAATGCAGTTTTTCTTCTATTTCTACCAGAACATGTTTTTACACAAGTAGCGGTACATCTACCCGAGTACAGAACCTCTGTGTTATTCCTCTACTACTGCCCCCTCCACCAACCTACCCTGAACATTTCATCAAAAATCCGTCCATAAGTTTTTGAGTTATATTGCTAACTAACGGACAGACAAACAAACAAACTCTAGCAAAAACATTACCTCCTTACTGGAGGTTAAAATGCTTAAAAGTCGTCCATTTTAGAAAACAGTGGCCATATTGGATTTTGGGGCATATTTGAGATGGCCCCAAGTTTGAATGTCTTCCAACAGGCCTTCTGGTCCACAAAGAAATCTTTGACAGGAAAACAGGCCTAATTTTTCCTGCCAACGACCTGTCGACTAGACCAGTGGTCCTCAAATGGGGGTACGTAGAGGTACTGCAGGGGGTACATGAAACTTTTCCAAATTATTTAAAAACAATCATTCAGCTAATCCTAATAAGTACTGGGAAGTTAGTTGAGATGGAGGCGGAGTTTAGTTGAACAGATGACTTGGAGGCGGAGCCAGGGTTGACCCTTTAAAAGGCTGTGTTTTATTGAAATACAGCAGACATCAACAGTTGTTTGGCTGAAACCAGGGCGACAGAAAAACAGAGCGTGAAAACCTTTCAAACACAAAAACACAATCCAGCGGCTGTTGTTCCGCTCTGCGAACACGGAACCAAACCTGACACTCAGACTTTTAGAAATGCTGGTATACGAAGGTAAGAATCACACGGCGGCTGAAGGCGCCCAGGCCTGTTTCTGCGCTCGGCGCTGGTAGTTCGACAGTAGCAGTAGAAGAAGAAGAAGAAGAAGAAGCAGAACCTCAGTTTGAAGAAGCAGGACCGACCACCACCCCCGACCCCTAACCCACGACCCACGCACGAGGAGCCACGGGTTCCATATACATTCACTCTTCGTTCTGGTCTTTACACGTCAGCTGATATAAACGTTAAATAAACGGATCTTTACGTCCTTTTCACACAAAAATAAATAAAATAAAAAGGAGATTTTATCTGAGACAAAAATGACAAAAATATCAACAAACTTGGGGAAAAAAAGTCCCGTCTTGAATCTACAAGTTCTGGGTAAAAAAAACAAAACAAAACATGATTTTCTGTTGCATTCTAACATTCTACGACAAAGTCGATGTAAAATTACCATGTTAATGTATTTTAATCAAACCTTTGCATCGGTCACAACAAAACAAAACAAAAAAAACCCAAACAAATGTTTAAATTCACAATTTCGTCTACAAGTAAAGTCACATTCATATAATTGATGACATTAACGTGAAAACCACATTGTTTTTTTTCCCCATATATATATATACTTTTGTAAACAGTCATCGTAAACGTCAGGTCGCAGAGTAGTCGCCATCGCCGCCGTTCGTTCATTGGGAAATAATAAAGTTGCAATGTTTTAGGGAAACTGGATGCACGACAAGGAACAAACATTAAAAAACAACCAGAGGAAGGAGTCGTTTATACTGGTGGAGATTCTGAAAAAAACAACAACAAACAAAAAAAACAACTAAATGGTAACACACTTTACATTACAGATTGCGAATTATGTGGTAATTCTATAATAATTTTGATGTAATTTAATAGTAATAAATAGCCTAGTAAACTAGCCTGTGTCTATTGACAAAAATATTTTAGCCTGAATCGTTGGTCTAGTAAACGCTGCATAGAGCCTCAGCCAGGACAGGTCAAATTTGAACTGTTCCAATCACAACACTCCATTTGAAGGGTGAGATTGTAGGGCGGAGCATAGCACAATGACAACAGGGTTGAAGAAGTATGAACTTATAAACAGTCTATGGTCGGATAAGCAGCATGTGAACGAACTTGGTTCGATATTTTTCCTCCAGTGTTAGCGGTGTGTTAACGTTAATTAGCCTAGCCTATAGGATGTTAAAACAACCAGATAGACGTTGACTGTTGTTGCTTTTGAGAGAATTTAAAGATTGCTGACATTTTCGCACATTCTTCACTCATCTTTGATAAAAGGAAATCTACACCGGTTGTTCTTCTTCTATGGTTGTTTCCACTTGTTTCTCACAGAATTGTCCCCGCGTCACTTTGTTACATAAATGTTAAATGTTCTTCACTTCTATAGTTCTTTTCCACTTTCATGGTTCAAAGCTCTTTACATTAGCCTCACATTCACCCATTCACACACACTCATACACCAGTAGGTTTCTAAGCTTCTGTCAGTCCTACTGGGAGACTAAGGGTTCAGTATCTTTGTCCAAGGACACTTAGACATGTGGACAGCCAGAGCCGGGACGCGAACCATCGACCCTTCAGCCATTGGTCGACCCGCTTTACCAACTGAACCACAGCTGCCCAGTACTTACACTCTATACTTCACTGTGATTGCTCGGCTAGTTTCAGGGAAATTTAGCCAAAACTTACACTGAACATAACTAGACTACTACGATAACACATTAGATTTACTAGCGCTAGAGAGGGCTAGTGCGGCTAGGCTAACAAATTTCCACATTAATGAAAGTTGTTTGCATCGTAATTACCTAGAAACTGCAGAGTAATACATGGAAATAAAGGCATTATTACCATGGAATTACATCAAAATGACCATATAATTACCACATAATTAGCTATCTGTAATGTAAAGTGTAAACAACGAGTACGATTAATTTATTTGTTGCAGTTTGATGAAAGTCTCTCATGAATGTCCTCATTAATTAGATTTAATCATTTATTTTTTTGGGGGGGGGTTCATGTAAACCGTTGACAGATCAAAGTCAAGGTCACATAATTTAAAATGATGGCAACTGCAAACAGAGTGGTGATGAGTGCTCAGTTCCCATTGATACTCATTTACTAGTAATAAATATTCGGTTGCTATTGATAACTATACAGTTACTCATAATAAGTACTCCTTTACGAGTATTAAGTACGCAGTTACTATTGATAAGTACTCAGATACTAGTAATAAGTACTCATTTACTCTTAAAAAGTACTCCGTTACTATTGTTGATTACTGTTACTGTTGTTGTTACTGTTGTTGTATATGAAGGTTCCAAAATGGGATCATGACCCTTGAACTTAGGTGACTTTGAAAGGTCAGACCCATAATCTGACATTTTCAGAGGGACGTGTCCAATAGGAGATAAAATATTAGCGAGGGGGCGGGGCTTGTTGTGCACAGAACCACTAGTTTTGCGTCAGTTTCCAGTTAATGTTCGTCTGCATGGATGAAACTTCGTCGTTCGGATCCACGCCCTCGTTTGTTCTAAAAACTCGGACATCAAACTCTCCTCACCTGATTTTTTTTTTTTTTTTTTTTTTTAACCTTCACATTCTCGACTCCTTCCTCTTCGGAAACATTCACGACATCTTTAGTGAAAACACCTAGGAGTGAATACATTCAACCATTCTGCAGAAAAATATTCAATTAAATCTATACACTCTCAAAAATAAAAGTCTCTTGGAAGCATTTCTAAGGCGACGTCTGGGTCCGTTTGGTTTTTTCTGGTATTTTCAGAAACACTTTCCATTACATAATAAGGTGGTAATTCTGTAGTAATTTTGATATATTTTATGGTAATAATGTCTTTGTAACTGCTTCTTACAAGTAACAGATTGTTAATAAGGTGGTAATTTTTCAGTGAAGCACCGATGTGTCATGAATCCTGAATCAGGCGTCATGTTTTTGTCTAGTTTGTGTATGTCTTTCTACTTTTCCTGTCGTCGTTGGTGTTTTGGGCTTTTATTTTGTTGTGTATATTAGTTCATGTAAATTTTTCCTGGATTGGTTCCTGTCACTGGTGTTTGCCCCACCTTATTTAATTTCCCTCATATGTCTCACCTGTTAGATGTCTTATTTAAACCCCTCTGTTGTGATTGTCTGGTGTGAATTTGTCTGCTTTCATGCGACTTATGTATCTCTCTCTAGCCTTTTTCAGTACCGGATTTTCTCTTTCTAGTTTTTGGACTTCGGTCTTTGCTCGCTCCTTGTCTGTCATTGTGTAGATTTCTTTTGTACTGAATGTAACCCTTTAACTCCTGAGACTTTACCAGTTCCACAGTAAAAAAAAAAAAAGAAGAAGAAAAGAATAAAAATCAACAAAATGAACAAATACAGCCAAAGTGATCAATAAAAATTAACAAAAAATGAATAAGCCAACAACATAATAAGTAACACGAACAAACACACACACACACACACAAATGGAACAAAATTTAAGAAAAATCCTAAAATAAAAAAACAAAATATAGAAAAATAAATCAAATAATGGAAGAATGGAAAAACTAATAAATGTCTCAAGGATCAGTACAGGCAAGCTATTAAACTATTGAACTCATCACTATTGTGTCGGCGATGATAATGATTGACTGTAGTAACTGGAAATGTTTGCACTAATCAGGTCAATCTGTACAGTTGAACTCTTATATTGTCTCATTAATTACATTAATCAATTAGGGAACTGTTTAACTTGTATGTGACTGGTTAAGTTGCACATATCATTATTGTACTGGTTCATTTTGCACTGATACGTTTCTCATTATTATTGTACTGTTCCATATTATTATTATTTCCACTTTGTATTGTCTGTATTTCATTCTTGTAGATATTTTTATATTTTATAATGTAATGTCTTCTGATACTACACAAACACAACTGCTAATGTCTGTACTGATGCAACAACTACATTTACCAACTTGGAATGAATAAAGTACATCTATCTATCTATCTATCTATCTATCTATCTATCTATCTATCTATCTGGCAAAACAATTCAGTAAAAAAACAAAAAGAAAGAACTTGTATTGTAATTTGGTTAAATTTTTTTTCTTTGTTCTAAATCAGTTGCTTTATGACACCTTTTTTTTTTTTATCTCCATAGCTCAGATCCATGAACAAAACTCAGTAAAAACAGATATACATTTTGTAATTTTTCTGAATATTTAAACTAAACAATCCATTTAGAATGCATCAGCACTGACACATCAGGGGTTAAAGGGTCAAGCCTGTTTAGGACCTGGAGTTTGCCTTTCCCCCCTCGGACCCTTGGCGTGACCCTGCTATGGACTTTGATTATGGTGTGTTTTGGTCACCGGTCTGACCTTTGATCTCCCCGTAGTTACTGCAGTTCGCGATGTCTCGTTTCCCCGCATGGACAAACTGGGAGGAGCCTCGTCACTACGTATTAACTCGCTCATTAATAAGGACTGTGAAACGTATTTTGAACCAGCCTGTTAGCTATCAACCTAGTGGACTTAGCTAGCAGTAGCAGCTATGTTAGCATACAGTAAGCTAGCATTTTAAAGATAGGTGGAGCAACAGCCACATTTTCGACAACTGAAGTGAACCTGGGAGGGGCTGGATCCTTTTCTGTTGGTCGCTGCCCCAAATCTCTGGAATTTACTCCCCCTGAACACCCGTCATTGTTCCAACCCCAAGACTTTTAAAAAGTATTTAAAAATTGTTCTAACCCCAGCACTTTTAAAAAAGTGTTTAAAAACTGTTCCGACCCCAACACTTTGAAATCCCGTTTAAAAACTCATTTAAATTTACTTTTAATGTTTGAACACTTTTATTCTGACTGTTTTAATGTGTAAATGCTTTGATTTCTACTGTTTGTTTTTATTGTAGTTGGCTTTTATTATACAGTATGTAGATCAGGGGTCTCAAACATATGGCCTGGGGGCCAAATCTGGCCCACCAATGGTTCCAATGGTTCCATGGGATGAAGATCATAATAACCTGTTAAATATTAAATGACTCTATATTTTGTTCTCAGTTTTTTTTCTTTGCCTATAAATGATGATAACTTAACATTTTTGTCATTGTTTTACTGCAAAAAATATATTTACATTTACAAACTATCCTGTATTTTTATTTTTTCTGAAGACATTTCAGTTTCCTTTCAGGTTCTTCACTTTTTTGTTTTGGATAGTTTATAAAAGTAATTATTTTCATCATTTCATGTTTTTTTTTTGCTGTAAAGCACAGACATAAATTTGGAATTGTCATCATTTATAGGTTACTATACTATCTTTCATTAAATTATGAAAATATTTACACTTACAAACTATCCTGTAACAAGAAAATGTGAAAAACCTGAAATGTCTAAAGACCATTAGAGACAATATGAAGAGTTTAGTGTCTTTGTAGAACTGATCCATAATAAAACACATGGACTAATGATAAACTGAGGCAGAATATTGTTAAGTTTTCCCTCATTTTCATTATGAAAAGTAAATTTGTTTTGCATTTGGATAATTTACAAAAGTATTTTCATAGATTAATGGGTTTCTTGCACTAAAACCATGTAGTTGTCATTATTTATAGTTATTATGTTTTCATTTTATTGGAGATCAAATCAAATCAGGCTGAATGTGGAAAATGAAGAAAATGAGTTTGACTCCCCTGGTGTAAAGTGTCTTTCAGTGACATGAAAAGTTCTACACAAATAAAATGTATTATTATTATTATCTTGTCACAAATTACATCCAAATTACCACAGAATTACCATGTTATTACTGATATGTAATGTAAAGTGTTATCGCATTTTAATGCTTACAGAAGCGGAAGCTTTTTTTTTTTCTTTTTTTATCGTGTTCGGGCGGCGGCGTGCGGATGCGGCGGCGGTTCGAGGCCGGCCCTGCTTTTGCATTTGTAGATACAGTATTTCAGATATACGTATGTAGTCTTATCATCTTTAATCTGACCAGGACACTACGGCGGCAGAAGCAAATACATAAAGAAGCTCATATTCTGTTTTTTTACTATTAGTCTTTTTTTTTCTCGCGTTATTTTGTCGGAATGGAACTAGTTGTAGCTAAAGCCTAACCAAGCCAACATGTAGTTATGCATTGAATAAAAGTCTATTTTATTTTATTTTTTTCTGTTTGTTTTTGTTAATTACAGGTGTATGTGATGATGATGATGATGTGCAGGACAACGACGAAGAAAAATAGAGAAAAATAAAAGAAGACGTGGAAGAAACAGATGGGGATGAAGAAGTGTGGTGTTTGTGTCATCGTTACTGTTCAATCTTCTGCGTTTGTTTATTTATTCCTTTGTTTGTTTGTCACAAACTTGAGTCACATTTTGTAAATAACAATGAATTTCAGAATAAATGTCCAAAAATGTTGTAAATTTTAATTTCATGTTATTTTGTAATAAGTGTCCAAAATTATTATTATTACATTTTTGGAAGTTTCTTCCAAAAAATGCACCGTTATTAGCAAAATATAGCTAAAAAAAGTTTTTTTTTTTCTTTTTACTGTGTTTGTTTGTATTAATTTTTTTTTGTCTTTTTTACTTTTTGTTTTATTTTTTGTTCATTTTTAAAAGAAAGATCCACGACAAGCGTATGTTCGTCGGAACCAGAAGTGCAGATTGGCTTTAAAGAGTTTCTTCTTTTTTCCTTTTTTTTCAGTTTTTTTTTTCTTTGCTTTCTTCAGAAAAGGGTTGGAGTGGCTACGATAATAATAATAATAATAATAATAATAATAATGATATCAATAATAATAATAGCACTTGACTTCACTTCATCACAGTAAAAAAGAAAGAAAAGGTTCGAAGGTGCTTTTTTTTAAAAAAAAAAGTCTGATTTGATGTGAGCCGAAGCCCCGCCCCCTGCTCCTCCTCTTCCTCCTCCTCTTCAGTGGGATGAAGACGAAGCGACTCAAGTATTGCTAACGTGGTCCGGTGTTTTTTTTGTTTCTGTTCCGTCACTAATTTTGTTGTGGTTCCAAAAAAACACACAAAAAAACCAACAAAACAATGAAACATGAAAAAGGCGTTTAAAAATGTTAAAGTTGTTTGTTTTCAGTAAAGTTCAGCAGGAAAAAGAAAAAAATCAGAAACCGCTGAAACAGAGAGAAAAAGAACAAAGAATAATTAAAAAAAACAACTGATGGTGATGTGGGCCTGGGGGCGGGGCTTAAGCATGGGGTGGGGCTTAAGTCTAGGTGCATGGTCTAGGTGTAATTTTACAAAAATGTAACAAAATGTTTCTGCAAAAATGTACAAATATGAAAAAAAAAAAAACGCATATGAGTATTTACACCAGGAAAACAGAGGAAGAGGAGGAGGAGAGGAAGAGGAGAGATGGAGGAAGAGGTGGAGGAGAAAAAGAGGAAGATGAGGAAGAGGAGGAGAGACGGAGGAAGCAGGAAGAATCATTATTCAAGTGAATTCTGAATCACGCATTTTTTTTTTTTTCGTAAACTCTGATTCTGTTTCTGCACACATTCCTCTTCCTCATCCTGCTGCATCCATGGAAACGCAGCAGCGTTGTCGGGGAAACGTCTCCGTTTGGAAATTAAAAATGGACGGCAAAACATTGGAACAGATTTAAGACAAAAAAACCAAAAAAGAGTAAAAAAAAATAAAATAAAAAATTTAATTCTGAATATTGGACAAAAAAAACAACAACAAAACTCCCAAATTGAAATAAAGACTGAAAAGTCGCAAGAAAAAATAAGTATTTTTAGTATTTTTTCAAAAACCTTGCCAAAAGATTTTTTTTAACTTATGGTGAAAAACAGATTTAATATTTTTTTCTTCTAAAGGTGGAAATAAGACGAAATAAAGTGGATTTAAAAAATTAATGTGTTATTTTGAGACAAATATGATTAAAATGCATTGATATAAAATTGTAAAATTGATGATTTTAATTTTTTCAAAACAAAAAACAAATGAAAACTAAATGAAACTAAAATAAAAGAAAAAAAGGACAGATTTAAGATGAAAAAAGAGTAAAATGTTTTTTTTAATCTGACAGAAAGTTAAATATTTTAATGATTTTATCAAAAATTTCATCAAAGAAAATGTTTTCTTTTTTTTTAAAACCTTCCAAATTGAAATGGAGAATTAGTCCCAAAAAATTGAGGGATTTTTTTTTAAACTGTGACAAAAGATTTTTTTTTTATTTATTGAGAAAAACAGATTAAATTAGTGTTTTTGTCTAAAAGCAGACATGAGATGAAATAATGTGGATTAAAAAATTTTTAATAAATAAAATATTGTAAAAATTCATATTTTTTCTCAAGTTTTTCAAAATAAAAAAAAAAAAGTGTTTGAAGAAGAAAATAAAGAAACTAAAGAAAAGCACAGAGAGCAAAAACCTCCACCAAGGCAGAATGAAGAGAGGAGTTATATTTGAGTCTGTCTGTCTGTCTGTCTGTCTGTCTGTCCGTCCGTCTGTCTGTGTCAGCAGGATGACACAAAAAGCTCTGAACAGATTTTGATACTATTTCAGGATGTGTTGTGAGGACGGTGGCCGACGGGGGCAAAGGTTTTTGGAGTTTGTACGTTTTTGCTTCTGCTTCGTTTGTGTTTTTGCTGCATTTTTCTCCTGCAGTTTCACTTGTTTATTGTGTTTGTGTTTTTGGTTGTTGCATGTTTCTTGTGGTTGGAGCGTTTTGTCGATGCGGTGCGTACACAAGGAACAGAAAAAGATTACATTGTGGTGATGATCTGGAAGAGATCCTGGATTCTGGATCACTTTGAAATGTATTCTCCATTTACAGCAATGGAAACTTTCATAGTGATCCAGAATCCAGGATCTCTTCCAGATCATCACCACAATGTAACCATTTGTTCCTTGTGACACAAATGTTATCAAAATCTGTTCAGAACTTTTGGCGTAATCCTGCTTAATACCTGGTGGAGGTAAAAAGGACGGATTTAAGATGAAAAAAAGAGTAAAAAACTATTTCAGAAAATGTTACATTTGAAGAATTTTATCCAAAACTTCAAAAAAAAATTTTAAACTTCCCAAATTGGGATTTTTAAAAACTGTGACAAAAGACGCAGTAATGTAATTTATTGTGAAAAGTATTAAATTTAATTAATTTTATCTAAAAGCTGAAATGAGACAAAATAAAGTGAATAAAAAAAATACTTTTATCATTGTTTTTCAATATTTTCAGATGAAAATGAAACAAAAATCAAATGAAACATGAGAAATAAAAAGGGTTTTTTTCAGCCAATTTTAAAAAAGGAAAAAATAAAAAAAATATGATGGACATGTGAAGTTAAACGGATTTAAAATGGGAAGAAAAATCTAAACTTAAATATGATAGAAAATTAAATAATTTCATGAAAAAACTCCCAAAAATTAAAATCACAAAAAAACGTGAAGATAAAAAAATGTTGACAAAAGACAATTGTATTTTTCATTCATTGTGACAAATACGTTATATTTATTATTGAAATAAAGATAAAATAAAGTAAATAAAAATAACTTTTCTTCACAGATTTTCATTAGTTTTATCTAAACGTTTTATTTTTCAGATGAATTAATCAAATTCACTTAAATAAAAATTAAGTTAATTTATTGAAACAATGAGTTAAAATCATTATCTAAAAATTTTGTCTGGTTTTTTTTGTGTCTTTTTTTCACAGTTTTGACCAAAAAAATCGGAAATTTTCGTCCTTTTATCCTGTTCTGACCATTTCTTTGTATAAATGCGGTTTGTTTTTTACGTTCATATAAAATAAAAATAAAATCCACGCTGCATTCACTGTCTGTAGGAAAAAACACCTTCAAGTCTCTTCACACATCGTGACTTCGTGATCAAACGCTTCACATTCAATTTGGGAATTTTTACGCTAGAAGAAAAAGAGGAGGAGCAGGAGTATGAAGAGGAGGAAGAGGAGGAGGAAGAAGAGGAAGAGGAGGAGGAAGAAGAGGAAGAGGAGGAGGAAGAAGAGGAAGAGGAGGAGGAGGAGGAGCAGGTGTGTAAATCTATGGCGCCACAATCAAGAGATTAAAAAAAAAGGTCAAATTAAGTGAAAAAAGAAAAAAAACTCTAGTTGTTTCTTCGTCAGAGTTTTTCTTCTTTTCGTTCCAGCAGCAGCGACGACGGTGGAAAATCCCAGCGGCACCTGAAGTGAACACAGAAGAGAAAACGTGAAGGAAAAACAAACAAAAGAGATTTACAAAGAAAAGGGAAAAGTAGAGGATGAAAAGACAATGTGGGTCAGGTTGTTTGTTGTTTAAACATTAAAATAACCTGGAAAAACTTTGTAATTTAAATATTAGGTAAAGTTTTCTATTATTAATACTGTATGTATTAACTGAATTTCTGTGAAGGTGTCGTACAGTGTGGTCAGTATCGTACGGTACAAGAAAAATAAAGTTAGAGTGGAAGCTCCGGAAACATCCAAACAAAAACACTAAGGTTTGGACACATTGTCTGAGATTTTTAAAGATGATGAGCGGTTCCCAGTGTTATCGTTTCTGTGGAAACTGGGTTCAAATGTCTCTTTGTGTGTTATGGGTTGTTGACCCCTGGTTTAGATGCTGCGTTAACGTTGATAACTTTTGGCAGGACTCTAAAATTCTCGGTACAACCCAAAACCGTCCACGAGGAAGGCTACCAAGAATACTGTCTGTCTGTTTACCTGTCTATCTGTCTGTCTGTTTGTTTGTTTACCTGTCTATCTATTTATCTGTCTGTCTGTTTGTCTATTTATCTGTCTGTCTGTTTGTTTACCTGTCTATCTGTCTGTCTGTCTGTTTGTTTACCTGTCTATCTGTTTATCTGTCTGTTTGTCTGTTTATCTGTCTGTCTGTCTGTTTACCTGTCTGTCTATTTATCTGTCTGTCTGTTTGTTTATCTGTCTGTCTGTTTATCTGTCTGTCTGTCTGTTTATCTGTCTGTCTGTCTGTTTATCTGTCTGTCTGACTGTTTATCTGTCTGTCTAATGATGAAGCAGAACTAACATATTTTCTCAACACATTAACTGACAAACAATGACCTGGAATTTTAACAGAAATAAATGCAGGTATGTGAGTAAGGTCAAAGGTCATGGGATGTTCATAAAGACCATTGATGTGGGTCCAGAAGCGGGTCGGGTCCGTCCTTTTCAAATATATTTCTTGCGGTCAGAGTTAGTTTAACAAATGGTAGCACGTCAGTAGAAATCCACGCAGAACATAGTAACTTTGTGAATCATATGAAATGTGTGATCTTGTCCAATAACTAAAGCCAAACAAAATAATATATGTGGTTCCCATCACATGGAAAAATTGGGTAGGTAGGTCGATCATCCATATTTGATTTTATTTACAATTTTATATACCCGTCTTCTAAAAAGAAGCTCCAAAAATTCAGATTTAATATCAGTTATTCTTTCCAGCAGTTAGAAAATCAACACATTGCCTCAGACTTTCCATGTACATGTACATGTATATTTACAGAATGTTTTAAGAGAGCATAAATGAATTTTAGATGATTGAAATACAATAAAATCTGATTTGACATCAACATTTTGTCTTTTATTGATTTTTTTTCAACAAAAATACAGTTTAACTACAAATGTAAATTCTATCCACATCTAAATATTATTTCAATGAAATAAAGGCCCCAATATTGAAGGCTTTAGTGGACATATACAGCTATCTATTTACTGTTCAACTTATTTCCTCTTACCATACTGCTGTTTTGTTACTGGCTTCTTCACATTCCTCACAATCTTGACAGAGCGGGAGTACAGTTTTAAATTTATTTTTTAGCTCTGGAAGAGGATTTGTATTTGGTTCCCCACACCAGGCACACAAGTCTGTGTGACCAAGAGATGCTCCATAAAGATATGAAACCATCTTCCCAATGAATAAACAAACGCTGGTGTTTTTGAAACAAACCAAGTGTGAAGTGAGTGGGAAATTAACACACCATGTACCAAAGATTCATCAAGAGGCCAACAGCCAATCAAAACTGGCGCAGCAATCACATGCATTGAGGGTTGTTTTGATGGACATGGACACCATGTATATGGTCGTCGTTTGTCGCTAGTCATAAATCACGGTGGTCAGACAGGTGACAGATGTTGGTAAACATGAATACGGACTAAATACAGAGAAATAAATTCTCTCATCATCAGTCATTGGGAATTTCGAAGATAAGAGTCGGCAGTCGACCGCTTCATTATATTTAATTTATTTTGACAAACTGATAAAATGTTTACATAGTCGGCATTTTCGTCGTAAAAAAATTGAGTCGGTCGGGTGACCGGAACCACACGTATTATTTTGTTTGGACTAATCGATCATTATCAGTCATTATGTTAAATCACCACATGTTGAATCTCTGCTATGACCTTAACGCGAAAATTCAATATGGCGTCAGACCATAAGTAGTGAGTCAATTTGTTTCATCCATATATGTTTCTCCTTCTAACGTCATTTCAGAACGATCTGTTAAAAATGTGTGCAGAGGTAAATGTGTACGCACACACGGACAAACCCTTCAACCAACATAATCTCACGTCACTGATCTCTGATTCGTGACGTTAACAAACAGAATATTAATTGTTTTCAAATACATTTATTTTTAAGAAAAGAATCAAATGTGAAACTTTTCGGTTTTTTAGTTTAAATGATAGTTTTGTTAAAAAAAAATCAGACGAGTTTGAAACTGAAATAAGTTAAAAAAATTAAATGTGTTTTTGTTGAAAAAAACATCTTTTTTTAATAGTCGTTATTTCTTCAAAGTCACAAAAAAATGACATTAAGCGAAAAATAAAAACACCAGAATAAAAGCTTTTTTTTCCCATTAAAATGAAATGAATGGAAACTATTTTCTCCCCTGTTGTTTTAAAATCACCTTTTTTTTTTATACCATTTTTCAGAAACTGATGCCTAAAAAAAGTGTTGTTTATCTTTCGAGCTGGTTTTAAGAGTTTGATCAGTTTTTTTTTTATTTTAATAGAATCAGCCGATTGTCAAAATTAAAAAATGTAGAGTTGTTAAATAATCATCAAAGAATATTCAGAAAAAAAGATGAATATGGTGTTTATGAAGTTTTAGGTTTATATGATACATATGTAGGACAGTTTTATATGATAAAATGATAGGATAGATTTATATAATACATTTATGTTAGTTTTATATAATACTTTTATACCTTTTATATGCTAAATTTATACAATACATTCATATGATAGATTTATACGTTAGTTTTATACAATAGTTTGATAAGATACATTTTTATACAATGTCTTTTTGTTTTCTAAGATGACTATTTATTTTATGATGGTTTTATTATAAATATACAGATATATTTTTCCTTCCACAGACCGACTGTAACAGACTCTTTCCTGAGGGATTCTTAAACTAATCGGATTACTGATAGATTATTGATTTGGATGTGATCGCAGACATCTGTTTTCAAATTAAATGTGTTTGGTTGAAGGTTTTTTTCAGTTCCACATCCACTGCTTTCATGTTGCGTTCAGGCACCGTTCGCTTCCTTCCACTGTTTGGATGCCACACACAGTCATCCAAAAAAACCAGAAACTATAAAACCTGGCCCCTCAGACAAACGCCTGGCAGCGCCACGCACGCACGCCCGCTGGCCCCGCCCACCTGGCTGCCACTGCTGGGATGCTTAAAAACGCGCGGCGGTGGTGTTTGGTGCTGAAGGTGTTTGACATCAAACGCTTCAGTTTGGAAACGGCGGAAAAATCGGAGGCTGAGTTTGTCTGTTTGTCAGTGGGAGTGGGAGTGGGAGTGGGGGAGTCGAAAAGAGCAGCACCGAAAAGATTCAAAACGCCTTCAGTCGCCAGAAATCTACAGCATTTGGACCAAACACCAGCTTTTCTGTCGAATATATAAGGTTTTCTGCCAAAGACACACGGCATCTGTATAGTGTTGTCACAAACACCGGTACTAGTACCATACCGTGGTACTAAGGCATTTAAAAAGGTATTATACTACATTTGAAAAGTACCAATACTTGCAACAGTGTGGCAAAGTCAGCACGTAACGTTGTGTTGTAACTAGGATCCAACTGAGTGGAACAGGATCCGATCCTACACTCACTGAGAAGCAAAGAGCAACAAGTACAATATGGAAGTATTTTGGTTTGACCATAAATGAGGAAAAAGAAATCCCAAATACAGAGGCACCACTTTGCAGCAGTGTTTTAAAATGTATTGGTAAAAATTAATTAACAAATACTTTTATATAATTCTTAAGTAAGCATATTTAACTTCACCCAAATTATATTTATAGCCTAAGCAGTTGGTTAAGATAAACCTCTTAGAGTTTTCTCATTGTCTTTTCATTCATTTAATATCACAATCATAATTTACAATCAGCTACAGTATTACAAAATATTTCAGCATAACATTAATGTTCAGATTACAAAGAGAGTCCAGTGTGAGTCTGGTCGTTGAGTGTCCATGGCCTGAATGGACACGTAGCATTAAGGGGGAAAAACACCCTAGTCGACCCCTCCTTCTTCAGATGTTATCTGTCTTTAGCTCCTGAAGGATCGTTGGTCAGATTGATGAAGAGCTGTAGGGTGTCGGTTCACCTGGAGGCTCCCATTGTTCCTATCCTAATCATCTCAACCCCCACTGGGCCCAGGGCCATCCCATGCCCGCCATGTAACTGCTTCTTACAGTCGCCTTTAAACTCCAAAAGAATATTTATGCATTAATATTTATATCTCTGATATTATTGTAATTTTCCAACACAAAACATGTCTGGTGAACGGCAGAAACCTGCTCAACACTGACAAGACAAACACCCAAACCTTCATGCTGAGTTCAGGGAACCACAGGTAAGATAACCCATTAACTCAGATTTTTTTTCCCCTAAAATTCCAGGAAACCATGAAGTTTAACATATTTTTGAGAAGTCAGCAAGTCACGTCGGGCCAAAAAAACAACAAAAAAACGCCTTCAATAGCAGAGAATGTGACATGTAGACTAGCCTATTAGCTAGCCTGTAGCTCAGTACTGTGGTGATAATAGTTCATAGTGATTCATACAGCACACACATAAACGTTCCTTTTAGTTCGTAACACTCACTCTAAGACAAACAATAGTTTTTCAAAAAACTAATTCAGTGATGAATTTACAAATGTTCGTGCACGGAGCAGCTGCTGCAGCGGTCACCGTCTCTCTTGTGCGCTGGTGCACGGAGACACGTAGCGTCTCATTTTTTAATTTTATTTCTATATCACGTCAGTTACAGAAAGTTAAACAGTGTAGTAGAGAGAGAGTAAAGCTCACAGTCGAGCCCCCGAGACACCTTCACTGACCATTCCTGTACTCAGTTACTATTGAAAAGTACTCAGTTACTATTGAATGACCTACAAAGGTCAAAACCATAGTTTTATTACAGTTATCGTCTGCTTTTATTGTGAAGCATTGTTTTTAATTTCATTAGTGTATTATTATTGTATGCTTTTATTGTGAAGCATTGTTTTTAATTTCATTAGTGTATTATTATTGTATGCTTTTATTGTGAAGCATTGTTTTTAATTTCATTAGTGTATTATTATTGTATGCTTTTATTGTGAAGCATTGTTTTTAATTTCATTAGTGTATTATTATTGTATGCTTTTATTGTGAAGCCTTGTTTTTAATTCCACAAGTTTATTATTAATCATCTGCTTTTATTGTGAAGCCTTATTTTTGATTTCATCAGCTTATTATTATCGCCTGCTTTTATTTTGGAAAATCCCATAAATAACGTTGACGTTTCTCATCTTTTATTTCTTCACATCTAGTCTTTGTTTTATTTTCTTTCTTTGGACTCCAGGGACACAGATGGTATTTTCGTCAGAGTTGTGGGACATGTGTGACAGGAGGCGTGGCCTATTGTCTGCATATTGATTATTGATTTCTGTCTGATCTGAGCGTGTGTCAGGTTGAAAACATTCAAACTTTGTCGTCTGTCAACGGCGAGGGAAGAGGGGAGGGGCCGAGCGATGTTGGGCTCTGCTCCAGGGGGGAGGGTCTTTTATCTCTCACACTGTCCCACCCAGGGGAGGGGGGGGGACTTTTATGTCTCACTCTGTCCCACCCTGGGGGGTCTGCTGCTATTTTAGGATAAAAACACCAAAAAAAGAATGATTTACCCAAAATATTCTGAAGGGCTGGTGTTTGATGGTTTAAGGAAAAGAGACGGGGGAGGGGGAAGAGGAGGGAGAGGTTTAAAGAAGGGGGGGCATTAGGGTGACCAGATGTCCCAAGATGGGACAGTCCTGAATTCTAAGATGTTGTCCAGCTGTACATGTCCCAAAAATTAAACATACCTGAAATAATGACTTGTTCTCCCCAGGTAAACATTTTACTCTGAAATTAAGGATTTTTTTTAACTGTGAAAAAAATACTTTATTTTTTTTTTTAGTTTATCATGAAAAACAGATTCTTTTTTTTCCTAAAAGATGAAATAAGCCAAAATAAAGTGGATAAAAAATGTGTGTTTAATCAATAAAAAGTCTCTTTGTTTGTTTTTTGACAAATATAATTAAAACAAATGAAAAGTGTTTGAAGAGGAAAATAAAGAAACTAAAAAACAAAAGAAAACTAGAAGACTGTCTGTCTGTCTGTCTGTCTGTCTGTCTGTCTGTCAGTCAGCAGGATTACGCAAAAAGTTCTGAACAGATTTTGATAAAAATTTTGTGAGTCTCACAAGGAACAACAAACCATTACATTTTGGTGGTGATCCGGAAGAGATCCTGGATTCTGGATCACTTTGAAATGTATTCTCCATTTACTGCAATGTAAAATTTCAAAGTGATCCAGAATCCAGGATCTCTTCCGGATCACCACAAACATTGAATCATTTGTTCTTTGTGACACGAACAAAACATCCTGAAATTTTTATTAAAATCTGTTCAGATTTTTTTGCGTAATCCTGTTGACAAACAAACAAACAAACAAACAGATTCAAATTTAAACCTCCTTGGTGGAGGTAAATATGACCCTGCTGCTTGACTGCTGCTGAGGCTGCTGCCTGACTGCTGCTGAGGCTGCTGCCTGACTGCTGCTGAGGCTGCTGCCTGACTGCTGCTGAGGCTGCTGCCTGACTGCTGCTGAGGCTGCTGCCTGACTGCTGCTGAGGCTGCTGCCTGACTGCTGCTGCTTGCTCAGCCCCAAATGTTTCAAATGTCTGCGTTCAGCCCAAACTACAATGCATCTATTTTTTTTGTATCTTTGTCGTATTCTAATTCTATTGTAGTAAGTACAAACAGTGACTGGTGCGAATATTCATTAACAGTAGCAACATGTCAGATGAAGCGCCCCATCACAGAGAGAAGAGCGCAAGCTGCCGTGAGTACTAGGGTGAAGTCGACCACAGTGCTGAAAGCTCAGCAGCATCAGCAGTCATTAATTGGAGCTTCACAACATCTAAATGTGATTTAAATGACATGATCATATAACCTAAATAATTTAAATCACCCTAAAACTAACGTCATCTTATCGTCCACTATTTACATTCACTATTAAATGTCATTTTATTATTATTATTATTAATGTGTTATTTTTCTACTTTCCATGTTCAAAAGTGTTATTTTAATTTAATTTCTTTCTATGTTTATTGCTGTGGCAGCATTTGACTAACATTGAGATTAGTTCTAATACATTAATGAAGATTTGAAGACATTTGAAGAACAGCTTCAATATTATTATCTTAATGTTCAACTTCTCACGTCTCCACATTCAACAGTGTTTGGTCTATTTATTTTAAGGTAACATTTGCATGTGTATTACCTGCTTGTATTAATGGTATTTGATTAATATTGATTAAAAGACTATTAAAAACTTGATTCATTTGACAAGTTTGGAAATTCATTCATATTATTGACCATGTATGTCAGACTTGACCCGCTTCTGGAGCCACATTTTTAAAAAGTTGTCAATGGTCTTTATGAACATCACATGACCTTTGACCTTACTCACATACCTGCATTTATATCTGTGTTAAAATTCCATGCCATTGTTTGTATGTTAATGTTTATAAAATGTTTGTTCTGCTTCATCATTCAAAAGTTATCAACGCTAACGCTAACACCCAAAGACACATTTGAACCTGGTTTCCACAGAAAAGAAAACACTGGGAGCCGCTCGTCATCTTTAAATATCTCAGCCAATGTGTCCCAAACCTTACTGTTTTTGTTTGGATGTTTCTGGAGCTTCCACTCTCCCAACTTTATTTCCTCTCTCTCTCCCTCCATACCGTAGGATACTGGCCACGATGGACGACACCTTCACGGAAATTCAGTTAAGAAAATGTATTTACCAGGTTATTTTAATGTTTATCTCACACAACAAATGACCTGACCGACCACAACCCAAATATCATTACAAATACTTTTCAACAACTGTGGGTAACCGCATGCACCCACTCACTTCGGGTCAGCCCGCACCTCACTGGAGGTTAATGTAAAGCACTTTCAGAACCATTAAGGTGGAAAACAACTATAGAAGTGAGGTTACTGTTAGCCAAACACAGCTTCTGATTGGTCAGGATCAGTGTTACTCAGATTACTTCTTTAAGTAACATGTAATCTAATCTAATTCAGTAATAAGTAATGCTGTTACTTTACAAAATAACTATTTCTTACTTTAAGAATTCCCCTGGGCCAGCCTTTCTGCTTTTAGGGTGTGTGTGTGTGTGTTACTGTAGTCAGTGTGTGTGTATGTGTTACTGTAGTCAGTGTGTGTGTGTGTGTTACTGTAGTCAGTGTGTGTGTATGTGTTACTGTAGTCAGTGTGTGTGTATGTGTTACTGTAGTCAGTGTGTGTGTGTGTGTTACTGTAGTCAGTGTGTGTGTGTGTGTTACTGTAGTCAGTGTGTGTGTGTATGTGTTACTGTAGTCAGTGTGTGTGTATGTGTTACTGTAGTCAGTGTGTGTGTGTGTGTGTTACTGTAGTCAGTGTGTGTGTATGTGTTACTGTAGTCAGTGTGTGTGTGTGTGTGTTACTGTAGTCAGTGTGTGTGTGTATGTGTTACTGTAGTCAGTGTGTGTGTATGTGTTACTGTAGTCAGTGTGTGTGTGTGTGTTACTGTAGTCAGTGTGTGTGTATGTGTTACTATAGTCAGTGTGTGTGTGTGTGTTACTGTAGTCAGTGTGTGTGTGTGTGTGTGTTACTGTAGTCAGTGTGTGTGTGTATGTGTTACTGTAGTCAGTGTGTGTGTGTGTGTGTTACTGTAGTCAGTGTGTGTGTATGTGTTACTGTAGTCAGTGTGTGTGTGTGTGTTACTGTAGTCAGTGTGTGTGTATGTGTTACTATAGTCAGTGTGTGTGTGTGTGTTACTGTAGTCAGTGTGTGTGTGTGTGTGTGTTACTGTAGTCAGTGTGTGTGTGTGTGTGTTACTGTAGTCAGTGTGTGTGTGTATGTGTTACTGTAGTCAGTGTGTGTGTGTGTGTTACTGTAGTCAGTGTGTGTGTGTGTGTGTGTTACTGTAGTCAGTGTGTGTGTGTGTGTGTGTTACTGTAGTCAGTGTGTGTGTGTGTGTGTGTTACTGTAGTCAGTGTGTGTGTGTGTGTGTGTGTGTTACTGTAGTCAGTGTGTGTGTGTGTGTGTGCGTGTGTTACTGTAGTCAGTGTGTGTAACTGTAGTCAGTGTGTGTGTGTGTGTGTGTGTTACTGTAGTCAGTGTGTGTGTGTGTGTGTGTGTTACTGTAGTCAGTGTGTGTGTGCGTGTGTTACTGTAGTCAGTGTGTGTGCGTGTGTGTGTTACTGTAGTCAGTGTGTGTGTGTGTGTGTGTGTTACTGTAGTCAGTGTGTGTGTGTGTGTGTGTGTGTTACTGTAGTCAGTGTGTGTGTGCGTGTTACTGTAGTCAGTGTGTGTGTGTGTGTTACTGTAGTCAGTGTGTGTGTGTGTGTGTGTGTGTGTGTTACTGTAGTCAGTGTGTGTGTGCGTGTGTTACTGTAGTCAGTGTGTGTGCGTGTGTGTGTTACTGTAGTCAGTGTGTGTGTGTGTGTGTGTTACTGTAGTCAGTGTGTGTGTGTGTGTGTGTGTGTTACTGTAGTCAGTGTGTGTGTGCGTGTTACTGTAGTCAGTGTGTGTGTGTGTGTGTGTTACTGTAGTCAGTGTGTGTGTGTGTGTGTTACTGTAGTCAGTGTGTGTGTGTGTGTGTGTGTTACTGTAGTCAGTGTGTGTGTGTGTGTGTGTTACTGTAGTCAGTGTGTGTGTGCGTGTTACTGTAGTCAGTGTGTGTGTGTGTGTGTGTTACTGTAGTCAGTGTGTGTGTGCGTGTTACTGTAGTCAGTGTGTGTGTGTGTGTGTGTGTTACTGTAGTCAGTGTGTGTGTGTGTGTTACTGTAGTCAGTGTGTGTGTGTGTGTGTGTGTTACTGTAGTCAGTGTGTGTGTGTGTGTTACTGTAGTCAGTGTGTGTGTGTGTGTGTGTTACTGTAGTCAGTGTGTGTGTGTGTTATTGCCTGACTGTCCCTGAATGAGTGGCTCTCACCGTGTTACCCGGTCAGCCGGCCGGTTGCGTCCTCCGCCATCTTGCGGTCCCGGTCCAGAAGCAGGTCTCGGCTTCTCCTCGAGTGTCCGTCCTCCATCCAGGTCCCGAACACATCCTGGGCTCCGCCCACTCCCGTGGCCATGCCCACAGCACCATTCTGCCCACCGTTCTTAAGCTCTGCAGCGTTCTGCTGCTGAAGTCTGTGGACGAGTTCACAAACACGCAGGTCAGAACTGGATCTGAAGTAGATTTTATTAACTAATATGTTCAGCTGATCGTTAGATGATCATTCATAAAATAATTCATTATATTAGTTTAAATATGGAAAAATATTAAAATGTTACATTATTGTTATATTAATATTATAATAATAATTATAATATAAAATAATTGTGGATGATAGAAGTTTGTACATGTTCTCACGCCTTTTCAAGGAAGTTAAACTTCATTTATATATATATATATATATATATATATATATATACGTACATATACACGTGTGTGTGTGTGTGTGTTATTGTTCAATTTTTTTCAGTCACACATTCTTTTTATTTTTTAATTTTCCAGTGTTTTTCCTCTGTACCCACCTTTAAATGTGTCAAACGACCGGTGGACTGGACTAATTATTATGGGCTGTAGTGAGCAGGTGTTTCAAGTGTCATGTGGAATAATTTACAAAAAGGTTTTATTCCACCCGTCAGGGTGAGTGTCTTTTTTTCCAATAAGCTGTCGATCATTGTGTGGTTGAAATTAAACAATCAGAATGAACTCAGTGCTTCTTTAAGTGTTTTCACTTTTCGGTGTCTCTGGGTGATTCAAACCCCGCTCGTTTCTGTGGTTTCCTTCATGTAACGTCAACAATGACTGAACACGTCAACTGGAACAATCACCCAAAAAAAACAGATAAACGCAGCACCGTCATTAAAACCACGCTTTGATTCGGCTTTTTGTACTAAAAAAGTATAACATTTTGCTCATTTAAATGAAAATGGGTCATTTTTTTCCCTCCGTATTTGCATTTCCTGTATTTAATTGAAAAAAAAAAAGAAGTAGTGACGGCTTCATTTGCATGTTCGAATTTGATTAATGTAATGGACCGCCATCAGCTGTCCGTTAAAGAAAATTACCCAGAGTGCACTTTGTGGCGTATTAACACGCCTTCAGAGCAGGTTCAAAGCCGTGGTGTGTTCAAAGACCAGCTCTGGGGACACGTAAAGCGTGAGCTCATATTGCTGCGCAGATATTGGTTTCCGAACTAATGGGCGTCAAAGGCTGATGGAGGCGAACGGCGGCGAAAAGAACATCCTGGTGTTTGTAGGTTAATGTTCTGAGACTGAAAATGTAAACTGTCAAGGGGAGTGCTGTACAGACAACTAAAAATGCCAAAATTAAATAAATAAATGCATTTAATTAATAATCAAATATGTCAATAATTAATTTAAATTAGAATTAAATACATACATGTGTTATTAACTCATTAAAATACCAACTCTTTTGAAGTAAAAATGTAAAAAAAAATATTATTTGCACTAATTAATTATTTTATGGTTGTTGGGTTGCAGTGGATCATGAATTTATTTTGATTTATTTATTTTAGCTCGTTTTCATCCTAAGAAAGTGAGAAAAAGAAAAACATGGGGCTTTTATGGACAGAAAAAAACTAAGAAATGTGTGTATCAGTATTCACAAGAGGGAGAGAAATATATAATGTCAAGTAAAAAAAAGATATATATATATATATATATATATATATATATATATATATATATATATATGAAATTAAAAGTATGTATAATATACATATAGAATGTGTTAATAAAATGCATATATAGGTGTTATTAAAATTAATAAAATGTATATATTAGTGTGTATATATATATATATATATATATATATATATATATATATATATATATATATATATATATATATATATATGTGTGTGTGTGTGTGTGTGTGTGTGTAAATAAGATAATGTATATATATATATATATATATATATATATATATATATATATATATATATATATATATGTGTGTAATTAAATATAGTGTAAATATAGGAGTTATTAAAATAATGTATATATAGTGTTATAGTATAATGTTTAGTGTTATTAAAATAATGTATATATGTTATTAAAATAAATTTTATATAGATGTAATTACAATAATGTATAGTGTTATTCAATTATTTATCTTATTATTATTATTATTATTTTATTTATTTATAAAGCCCCAAATCAAAACAAAGTCGTCCCACAGGGCTTTAAAGAAACACAATCAACTACTGCATATATAGGAATTATTAAAATAATGTATATATCAGTGATGCGTAGGTCAATGGATAACTAACTTTATTCAACGAGCCTTTTCTGCAACTCAGAAGAAATATATTTGAAAAGCATTTTTAAAAACTAGTCAATGGTCTTTATGAACATCACATGACCTTCCTCACATTCCTGAACATCACATGACCTTTGACCTTACTCACATACCTGAACATCACATGACCTTTGACCTTACTCACATACCTGACCATCACATGACCTTTGACCTTACTCACATACCTGAATATCACATGACCTTTGACCTTACTCACATACCTGAACATCACATGACCTTTGACCTTACTCACATACCAGCATTTACTTCTGTTTAAATTTCATGTCATTGTTTGTAAGTTAATATGTTTATAAATATGTTTGTTCTGCTTCATCGTTCAAAAGTTATCAACGCTAACGCAGCATCTAAACCAGGGGTCCACAACCTGTAACACCCAAAGACACATTTGAACCTGGTTTCCATGGAAACGATAACACTGGGAGCCGCTCATCATCTTTAAAAATGTCAGCCAATGTGTCCAAACCTTAGTGTTTTTGTTTGGATGTTTCCGGAGCTTCCACTCTCCCAACATAATTTTCTCTCTTGCTCCCTCCATACCATAGGATCCTGACCACGATGGACGACACCTTCACGGAAATTCAGTTAATAAAGTGTATTTACCAGGTTATTTTAATGTTTATCTCAAACAACCTGACCCACTGCAACCTGGATATGATTAAAAGTATTTTTCAATGACCAGCAACTGCAGATGACAACAGGCGTCTGTTCACTTCAGGTCAGCCTGGGCATAACTTTATATATAATGTTATAAAAATAATGTATATATAGTGTTAATAAAATAATGTATATATAATGTTACTAAAATAATCTATATATAATATTAAAATAATGAATATATAGTGTTAATAAAATGTAATTTACATCCCAGGACAGGAATGTATGTCTGCTCAAAGGTTGATTGACCTGGTACCTGATACTGGTTGGACCTAGAACAGTGGGAGGTGCACCTGTGGTGCCAGTACCTGTTGCTGAAATGTTCTTGAAGCTCCTCGGGCTGATGAGCACCAAGACTTTTGGATTGTTGCTCCATCAACCAGCCCAGCTCCACCTCCAACAATTTACTGTTGTTTTTGTTGTTGTTGACGACTCCATCCTGACAGCGCTGGAGGATACCAGGGGGCGTGTTTTCAGGGGAACACGCCACCAGCCCCTGGCCTCCATCCAACCCACTGTTGTGAAGAACTTCTGTTAGGTCTGTGCCACCACTCTGTAACCCTGACCGACTGTCGTTGAACCAACGAGAAATGTCGGTGTGCACAAGTCCTGTCCGACCCTCTGTCTGGCTAAACTCCTCAGGGGAAGGCCACCGTGTTTGAGCAAAATCGTCCTTGAGGAGCGCCAGGGATCGGCTGTCTGGAGGCACTGAGCAGGGGTTGGGGACGGAGGGGGCGATGGCACCAGGAGTAATGCCAGGCAGGTGCAAGTGTGGAGGTGGGCCCTTCAGGAGGCCCACGCCAGTGCTTGGTTTGTGAATCCCATTCAGCTGTAGTGAAGTTGGTGGCTGACTGACTCGTTTCTCTGGAATGGTTCCCATTCGCTTAGTGCCCATCGAGTTGAGCAGCGCCTGCTCCAGGTTGTCGCGTAGTGCTCGGCGTTCTGTGAACCAGCTGTCGATCTCTTGGTGAGACAGACGGGTGGTCACCGCCAGATTGTCCACATCGCTGTGGGTAGGGAAGCTGTTTCTCATGAAGTTCTCCTCCAAGACCTTCAGCTGCTCTGCCGTCTTTCCTTTCATTCGCTCCAGTAATGGGAACTGAGTCAACACTGAGGCCTTCTGCTGATAGTCTGTTTTTGGTAAGCCTCCATCTAAATGGATGATCCCATTGTTTTGAGCAGGTGACAATTGGTCATTGGACCATTTGGCATCACAGCGTGACGTCCCATTGGCTTCTGCCAGTGGAGAGAGGACTCCTCTGGGGTAGCCAGTGTTCAATTCTACACCTTGTTGCTCTTTTTGTTTCTTGCCATCCAAAGAAAACCCTGGGATCTGGGATAGGGTCTTAGTTGGAACTCGAAGGGACTGAATGATGGTCGGCCTCCTTGCAGGAGGGCCGATGATTGGAGGGGAGTTCGGCAGCTTCGTGTCGGCCACTGGCAGAGAGTGGTGTTTTTCTTTGGAAGAGAGACGTGGAACAAGTATAGGACCTTTAAATGGTGGGGCAAAAATAGGAGGCGGGGCTATTGTAGGCCTTGTTAAAGATTCTGGAAAGACTATGGAGGGCAGCGACACCAAGGGCTTAGTTTTGGGATTCCCCTGCGTTGGTAGGAGTTTCCCTTTGGACAATGAAGATGAGGATGATGATGGTGGCATTAAAGGCACAGCAGCGGATGGTCTCTTTACCTCTGAGCTGACCAGAGGAAAAGCTACACTTCTCTTCATCTCCATGGGGGCAGGAGGTGGGGCCATTTGGAGGCGCTCTTTTTGAGGAGGTGGAGGAGGAGGTGGGGCCATTAGAGTTTTGTCTCTGGAGTCACCAGAATGAGGGGCGACTGCCATGACTGGACGCTTTGACTCCGGGCCGAGCGCCTGAATTGGCAAGGATCGCTTTAGGGTGGAGCCAGTGGAAGCATTAGCGGACATGGCGTGATGGATCTCATTAGATGTGCTTGTTCGGACGTGACCCGGGTGCTCCATGGTGGCATGGACGATGGGCTGCTGGAAGGCTTTGGCAGATGGCTGTGATATGGAGCTCGTAGGCAGGATGGTGAAGGTGTGGTGTGCTGGAGGGATGGAGCCATTGAACATCTTCTTCCTGGCTTCCTCCACCTCCTCTGGAGACCAGGTGATGCCTTGCTTCAGCCTCTGTGTGGTGAACCAGACTTTGATCTGCTCCTCTGGGTGCTTGGACGCTGCCGTCAGCCAGGACAACTCAGCATGTGTCGGGTAAGGGAACTTGTTGAAAGAGGTGATCAGCGTCAGGTTGTCATCTAGAGAAGGGTTATATTTGGTGGTGTTCAAGGGAACAGCTATTTTTGGTACCGAGTTAAAGTTGGGTGGGCGCTGAAGCATTGGGGTGACATGGGAAAGCCCTTGGAGGATGGTGGGTTGAGGGATGATGACGGTTCCGTTGATGTTTACGGCTGTGACATGGTCTTTTTCAATTCGACCATCCAGCTGGGTTTTGAGGTCACCGCTTTGGAAGAGCGGCTGGATACTGTCTGGAGTTTTTAAGTTGGTGGATATACAAGGTGGGAACATGGTGCCACTGTCCTCACCTTGCTCATTTGTCTCTTCGCATTCAACTGAATTGTCCTTGCCTTCGATTGTCTGCTCTAAAACAGTCTGATTGTTTATTTTTATCCTTTTGAACTTGAAGTTAGTCTCACCCGGATGCTGGCTTTCATTGTGCTCTGTGAGTGAGTCAAACTTCTTGGTGTTGAAGTTGCAGACGGCGCAGAGGTACAGCGGGTTCAGAATGACATTGGGGTGGCTGGAGTCCACGTGCTCTTTGAAGTCGTTCAGGTTCTGCGTCAAAAATGGGCAGTATTTGCACTCGTAGCCTCTGGTCTGCTTCTTGGTGGGGTCAGATTCAGAAGGGTCCCGGTCCTTTTCCGTGTCTTCGACAATGGGAGGTCGGTCACCATCTTCTGACTCCTTTTGTTCTGTTGGCTTCTGCGTTTCCTCTGATTTTGGATCGGTCTGCTGGTCTGGATTATCGGAACTCTCCTGCTGCGTTTCGTCAGATTCAGGTGAGTCTGATTGCTCTTTTTCTGCTGCGTCATTGTCCGCCGACAGTTTCACGTCCATCACCTCCCCCGGATCCTGTTGCTCCTTGGGCAGGTCGCTGAGGACCCGGACCATGCAAGGGTTGGAGGACTTTCTACGGCCAGACATGACGGGTGCTGCTGGTGGTGGTGATTATGGCGGTGCTGGTGCTGAAGCTGATTAAAGTTTGGTGATTTTTGGCTGCTGCTGCTGGTGCTGGCTGAGGACGACAGCGTGTCGGTTACCAAAGCAAAACTACTGGGGGGGAACGGGAGCTGATGGCGGTGGGTATTGGTGGGAGGGTGGCGGTGGAGGCGGAGTCTCCAGAGTGCAAGAAAGAGGGCGAGAACCAGCTGGCGGTGCCGGCCCAGGTCCAGTGGTGCAGTGGCGTGTCCCGCTCACTGGCAGTGTCAACTATCGACTGGGACGTCATGGGAGGGCATCACAGACTGCGGCGGCGTTCAGGCTGTGGACACACAAGCACAAAGATGCAAAATGACCCGTTTGCTCTGAAAAGTCCCAAACATTAAACCACTGACAGAACCAGAGCTGGAGAGTAAGTACAAGTACTTCATTGCTGTACTTAAGTAAAAATTTTTTTAGGTATCTGTACTTTACTGGAGTATTTATTTATTTGTTTTTATTTTTCTTTTCCTTTTACGTCCTACATTTTTGTATAAATATCTGTACTTTATACCACACACGCACACACGCATATATATATAAATTAGGGCATGAACTAAAATGTCGACTAGTAGACACATTGACTTCCGGAGCACAAGTAAATTTAAATTTGGAGGTGTCGACAAATCGCATGGGATGGCCGTGGCTCAGTTGGGAGAGCGGGTCGTCCATTGACCGAAGGGTTGGCGGTTCGATTCCCGCTCTGTCCTAGTCAGTCCGTTGTGTCCTTGGGCAAGACACTTTACCCTCCTTGCCTCCAGTGTCACTCACACTGGTGTATGAATGAGTATGAATGTTGGGAGGTGGTCAGAGGGGCCGTAGGCGTGAAATGGCAGCCACGCTTCTGTCAGTCTGCCCCAGGGCAACTGTGACTACATATGTAGTTTACCACCACCAGAGGGAGCATGTGAGAGTGAATGAATAATGGAACACTAATGTGAAGCGCTTTGGGTGCCTTGAAAAGCGCTATAGAAATCTAATCCATTATTATTATGTTATTCTTTCTCTCTCTCGGCGCGTAAACACAGACCAGACATAAACAAGACATCTGCAGGTAAGACAGTTGTGGTGGGCTAACAAAACAAGACTGACAGACACATATGCATGTGTGGAAATACTTCACTTTAAATGAAAATAACCGGCACGGCATCTGAAGAGGTATCAGCTAATGTGAATGATATGAGTAGTAATAGCTAGCTAACCTATGTGATAAGCAGCAAAGACAACCTGCATTATAACAACACGCATTTTTTACCCCCAACCATGTTGTGGACAGTGTGGGGTTCATGTTATCGGCCGCTGCCTTAAACTTTTTACATGTAATATTAAACCTGAGGACGTTTGACAGTCCGGTTTTAGACCAAATGGGGACATATGTTCACCTACTGATGTTGTTCACTTAAATTTAACAGAAAACTCTTTGCCAACATTAGCCTCTGTTTTGTTGGGGTTAACATTCTGTTTGTGTCTTGTCAGTGGACATTGTTACGTTGCAGTGAACTTTACTACAAGTTGCTCATTGCTAGTTTTTTTTAGCCGTGTGTCTGTCACCGCTGACAATGTGATGACGTCATCATGACTGTTCGACTCGGCTTAGACTTTATTGATGGATAAGTCGACTTAAAAAAACTGAAGTCGTTAATGCCCTAATATATATATATATATATATATATATATATATATATATATATATATATATATATATATATATATATATATATATACACACACATATACAGTGGTACCTCTAGTTACAAAAGCCCTAGCTAACAAAAAATCCAAGTTACGAAAAACCTTTACCTCAATTTTTCATCTCTGAATACGAAAGAAAATTCTATTTACGAAAGGAAACTGAAACCTCCCAGACAAAAATACAATACATTCCTATACGTAACTACGTAATTTATATAAATACGTCACATACGTAGCATCCCATTGGCTATGAGGGAGCTACCCATGATGCTTTTCGTTACCCCTTGACCCTCATTCACCACGGAGCTGTCGCTGTGTCTCCGTGGTAACACAGACACTTTAATGGTCATTTCTCCACCTAGACCAGCGCTCTTCGTATCAAAAGTTCAGCCGAACGGTGCAAGAAGAGTATATGACCCATAGACTATTATCAGCTTAAGGACAATTGTTAAACAGAGACGCAGACTGTTCTATAGCTGAGCCCCCCCCCCCCCCCCCCCCACACACACACACACAGAGGCGGCCTCTGTGGGAGGAAATAGAAGGCGGCTGTTGCAGTGGACTTACAGCTTAGCTAAGAGCAAACCCGTTTCTACTGTCGCTTCCATTGACAACGTACGCTCACTGGAAAACAAACTGGACTACCTGAACCTGGATTTAAACACCAAACATGATCCACCAGTTGCTGCATCCTCATTCTCACCCAGACGTGGCTCAACTCTTCTGTCCCGGACACCGACATTAGCTGGGATGCGCTAATAATATTCAGGTCCAACAGAAGCTATGCTTTTCACAAAGCCGGTGTGGTGGTGTTTGTATCTACACTAACAGCTGGTGTTAGCCTGGACAGGTTAAAATCCAAATCTACATTTTCTCTTAACACATATTTCATACAAAATCTGTTAATTTTTATACATTTTAAAGGATTTGAGGGGTAGTATTGGGGGCCTTGGAACGAATTAAGCCTTTTACACATAAAATGTGACTATTTACGAACATTTCAGGGTACGAAAAGACTTCTGGAACAAATTAATTTCATAAGTAGAGGTACCACTGTATATATGTATATATATAAATGTAAGTTGTACTATAGAAGTTGTACTTTTTCACTTTTACTTCAATAAAGCAGTTTAATCTGTACTTGTACTTTTATCAGACTATGTTTTCACAACAGTAGCTGTGCTTGTACTGCAGTACAGATTGTGAGTATTCTTTGGCCACCTCTTGACAGAACATTCTGGTTCTTTGAAACTGGAGTCTGTATTTGTCATTCAGGACAATTCAATTTTATTTTCAAATGTCAATTTCCACATATGAGATTCAATTTTGTCTCATATTCCATACATGGGGTCGCAATGCTCAGATATGTGTGTGTGTGTGTGTGTGTGTGTGTGTGTGTGTGTGAGAAACATCGTCAGTCGTGGTGGAAGCTGCGCTGAAAACTCTTCATGCTTTCATTTACACATAAAGTAGAAAAATTCAAACATCCAAATGTTTCCGTGACACGAGGAAAAGATGAGGCATTATTCCAAATGAAACGTGAATGTGTGAATGTGAAACAGACTGAGTGAATAAATAAAGGGACTAAATGTAATTAAACGTGTGTGTGTGTTTTCCAATGAGGCGACGCCACCACCATGAATTCAGAACAGATGCAAAACGCCAAATAATTTACATGGAAAGGACAGAAGATACCAGGCTTCAATTAAAGCAGGGCTGGGAAAACTGGAGGGCCAGGGGCCAATAATGGGCCCTCAAAGGAAAGGGTCCAATCTGGCCCCAAAATGATTTAATCTGGCCCCAAAAGGATCCAATCCGGGCCCAAGAGGATCAAATATGTCTCCAAAAGGGTCTAATCTGGGCCCAAATGGATCCAATCTGTCTCCCATGATGAAAGTACAAAAACAACAGCGATCAACCAATATAGTTTTTTGGGGCCAATACCATCAGTGATACCAACGTTTTTCTAAACTGATATTTGGAGCAGATTCTATAATTCAAATGGGTCACAACCCTACCCAGAACCAGATCCAGGACTCGCCAGAAAAGGGGTGGAGCTTAAAGACTGTAGAAAACCTCCAGGAAAAAGAGCAGAAAAAAAGATCAGAGTCTTGGAAAACGAGCAGAGCTTATCACCCAGAGACAGGTGGTGGTGGGACAGGGGGAGGGGGCGGAGCTTAAAGAGTGCAAAAACTGTCCAGGAAAAAGAGTAGAAGAAGAATTTTTTTTAAACCGTGTCCCAGTCATTTGGGGAAGAATCATGTAAAAAAAAAAATAGACATTTGCCAGAAGAACGGTGTGTTTCTACCGTTAACGAGTTTTGGCGCCAGCCCCCCCTTACACTTACACTTACACACACACACAGAGTGTTGGGACGTAACTAATGCTACTTTGGGATGGAGCTCATGCATTTACATGGCTGTTTACTGCAGATAATTACCCCCCCCCACACACACACACACACCCTCCCCCATCAAGTGGAGTCGACATGAAACACAAACTATCAGCAGGTTCATCCACGAAGAAAAATGATTCAGGAGACGATAGTTTTAGATTCAGAAGGATATATATTTTTTGGTTTTTAGGTGGAAATTATTATTACCTCCGTCAAGGAGGTATTAAATTCGGGTCAGTTGGTTTGTCTGTCTGTCTGTTTGCCTGTTTGTCTGTCTGTCTGCTATCAGCAGGATGTATTGGGATGTATTATATTCAGGATGCATTGGGAGTGTCACAAAGAATGAATGATTATATTTTGGTAGTGATCCAGAATAGATTCTGGATTCTGGATCACTTTGAACTGTATTCTCCATTTACCGCAATGTAAAATTTCAAACTGATCCAAAATCCATGATCTCTTCTGGATCACCACCAAAATTGAATTATTTGTTTCTTGTGACACTCCCAACACATCCTGGAAATTGTATTAAAATCTGTTCAGAACTTTTTGCGTAATCCTGCTGACAGGCAAACAAACCAACAAACTGACTCGAATTTAATACCTCCTTGGTGGGGGTAAATATTACCCTGCTACCTGACTGCTGCTGAGGCTGCTGCCTGACTGCTGCTGAGGCCGCTGCTGAGGCTGCTGCTGAGGCTGCTGCTGAGGCTGCTGCTGAGGCTGCTTGCTCAGCCCCAAATGTTTCAAATGTCTGCGTTCAGCCCCGGCTACAATGGATCTACTTTTTTGTATCTTTGTCGCATTTTAATTCGAACAAACAGACTTGAATTTATTCCCTCCTTGGTGGACCTCTCTTCATTCCGAGGGGGGAGGTCTGCACTCTCAGACGGTTTTTCTAGTTTTTATTGAGCTGCAAATCAACTTTTAGGGGATTTCTTGTGTGTAAATCTTTATTATTTTTCAGTTGTAGTTTTTTGTTGTGTGTGTATATATTATATACAGTGCTGGGAATAAGGGCATTAGACTATAACAGCATTACTACACCGCACTTTTGGGTTTCATGGTGTAAACTTACTGTCCCAGGTTAGCTGCTAGAGAAGTTCTAGCTTTGTGTTTTGTTTACGTTTTGAGCTAACGTTCTTAACTGGTACCAGGCGTACCACAGATTCATTAAGGAACTGAGCCACAGCTGCCCTGTGTGGAGCTGAACCCATCCAGTGGACACAGGGGTCGTGGCCAGTTCACTGCAGGTTTACAGGCACACATCAGGAACTAAATGTTGCAGTTTCACCTCTGTCAAGGACGAAGAAGCCGAATTTTGAGCTGAGGTTGAGTTTGTACGCGGAGGCGAACAGGGACACGCCAGAGAGCAAGGCAATAAAACAGAAAAGGAGGTAATGAGGAGACGTCCTGGGAAATAAAATGACAAATGAGGAACAGAACAGAGGATGAGCACACGCTAACAAGAGTTAAAGACGTTTTAGTGGAATGAGGGTAAAGATGAGGCCATAACCTGGTTTTAGACAGGGGTCCAGACCCATCTACATCCTGGAAAATTATGTTTTAAGGCTGTGATTGAATCAGTTTTAAGGATATATATATATATATATATATATATATATATATATATATATATATATATATATATATATATATATGTGTGTATAAAGAAATAATAATTAACCCTTTAACCTCTGATTTAAGGTAAAGGTTCATATGTTAACCCTGTAATTACCAGTTAATTAACATTACCAATGACCACAATTGATCAATTGATCAGCTTTTCAACACCTGAGATGTAAAACTTCTGCAGACACTTTGTTTTGAGGTGGCATTAGTGTGCTAAAAGTGTCCTGGAAACTTTATGGAAATAGTTCATTCCTTTTACCACACAGTTAGGCCTGATGTAAGATGGTACTTCAACCAGTTAGCATGTTAGCATTCAGTTAGCATGTGTCAAGGTCAATTAATGTTTAATGTTACAAAGCACAGAACTTTTTGTACAGAAACTAATATTTTTGTCTTTGGTACTTTCCACTTTGTGACCTTTGACTCTGACATGAACCTAACATGTTTTTATGATTGATGACTCTGTTCAGGGCGGAACCTTCGAGATTGTCAACATATTTCAAATACAATTATGGACTGTATGCACTGTACAGATTTTATTCACCAGTTGGTGCCCAAAGCGGTTTACAATTCCTGACATTCACCCATTCACACACACACTCATACACCAGTAGACGGCTGCTGCAGATACACTGGCGCTGCCTGACCCTACTGGGATCAACTTAGGGTTCAGTTTCTTGCCCATATAGACAGCCAAAGCCGGGACGCGAACCTCCAACCCTTTAATCATTGGACAAATGTCATTGGGCGACCCACTCTACCAACTGAGCCACAGCTGCCTAAAGTGTCCTGGTCCCTCCACCCCCCAATCGTAGCAGCACATACACCGGCGACTGTGCGTGTGTGTTAAAGACTGGATCAAAGCAGTCTTTGTGCTGCTCCTCGTGTTGCTAACGCATCATTAACAGCTGCAGTTTGACCCGTTTCTTCACAGACACACGCTCTGTTTACACGCTCTCACTTTAGTTTATAGACACTGCACTTATATGAGGACAGTGTGACTGCTGTTCCATGTGCATGTGTGTGTGTGTGGGGGTACTCCAGTGGTAAAAGGCACTTTTGGGGGGGGGGGGGGGGGGGGGGGCATGGGATGAAATTACAGACACAGATTTAATCTGAGCTAAAGTAAATCTGGGTCAGAACGACAAAAGAGGATATTAATGTGTATGTGAGTGAGTGTGTGTGAGTGAGAGAGGGTGTGAGTGTGTCTGTGTGTGTGTGTGACTATGAGTGTGTGTGAGAAAGTGTATGTGTGAGGGAGAGAGGGTGTGAGTGTGTCACTGTGTATGTGTGTGAGTATATGTGAGTGACTGTGAGAGAGGATGTGTGTAAGAAAGAGAGAGTGTGTGATTAAGAGGGTGTGACTGTGTGTGTGTGTGTGTGTGAGAGACTGTGTGTGTGTGTGTGTGTGTGTGTGAGAGACTGTGTGTGTGTGTGTGTGTGTGTGTGGTTGACTGTGTCTGTGTGTGTGTGTGTGTGTGTGTCT
>CM035793.1:3707054-4014554 GCA_020466265.1 Siphamia tubifer
TGCCTTATCTCCAAAACCGTACATCCAATTGCAAACATTTTTGAACAGGCGACTTCTGCTCAGTCTTGTGAACACGATGATATGTTACATTTGGAAAAAATACAAACAAAATTTTAAATGTGGGACTTCACAACTTTGAAGGCTCGTCAATGAAAACCTAAGAATGAAATAAAAAAAAGTTGCAAAAAAGTTTCTTGAGCTCTCTGTACTATTTACAAGTTTGCGACAAACCGCTTGGAATGAGTTTGTTTTTCACAATTTCCTTTGATTTTGATTTTATTTTTGATTTGAATGATTTATTTCGAACATGTGCAAAGTGCAACAATAATCAATACAACAATGATAATAATAATAATAATAATAATAATAATAATAATGATAATAATAATAATAATAATGATAATAATAATAATAATAATAATAATAATAATAATAATAATAATAATAATAATAATAATAATAATAATAATAATAATAATAATAATAATGACATGTCCGAAAAAGAGTATGATGAAGCATAAGCTTATTTAATCCTACCCCTTCTTCACTTCCCCAATAACCTGAATTCATCTTATAGTAATATAGTGAATAGTACAAAAATTATGATAATAATAAAAATAATAACAATAACAATACCAATAATAAATAACTGAAGTACTAAACATATACATATATACAAAAAGCAAAACAGAACACAAAACCCCCCCAAAAAACCAAATGAGCAGATAGGAAAGTGGGGAGATTGCGAAATTCCTGTTTGGAAAACAGTATGGTCATGAGTGTATGATTTTTTTTTTTTTAACCGTGAGGACCATTTTTGTGATTTTTAAATTTTTGTTTTTGTCTGTTTTGTCTTCTGTCCCGGACAGTGACATTAGCCTGGACCGGCTAAATTCTAAATCTGCATTTTCTTTTAACACATATTTCAAACAAAATCAGTAAATGTTTATAAATTTTAAGGGGTTTGAGGGGTAGTAATGGGGGCCTTGGAATGAATTAGGCCCTTTACATGTAAAATGTGACTCTATTTACAAAAATTTAATGGTATGTAAACACTTCTGGAACAAATTAACTTCGTAAGTAGAGGTACTACTGCATTTATTTACTTATTTCAGTGTTTACTTCTTTATTCTTATTCTTGGTTTCACTTGCATGTTGTCTTACATTTAATTCTTGTTTATTATTTTGCATTTTTGCTCTTTTATTAAATTTTTTAAATTAAATTTTCCTCTTTTAATCAATTTTTTTTAATTCCATTTGCCTTTTTGCTGTTATACCTATGTTTCGGTATTGTATTATCCCTTTTTGGTGTGTTAAATATATATTTCCTTTAACTTGAATCTTAGTTTTATTTGAAAGTGATTCATTATAGTGATAAATTAATATAAACTATCATGAATAGGAGAATTTATCATATTAAATACTGTATTTGCAGTAAATATAAAATGAATACAAATACACTTATAAGTGATTATACAAATTGCATTGTGTGAGGTGACTTGTAAAATAATGAGTATATAAATGATTGTAGATATAAAACAGTTTGTTAAGACATAGAATGCAGATGCTGCTGGATTATTAGTTTGTAAAAAGGGTGTGGGAGTTTATAATAAGTTTTACTTCTTTCCACTCCTTTTCGAGTCCAAGAAGGAAGTTTTGTTGACCACTGTGATTGATCTATTAATGATTTGTGTGCTTGAAATAAAATGAATTCCCATCAGACACTTTACTTTCTATTTAAAAATTATTCAAACGGTTTAAATGGTAAATGTTCTGCATTTATATAGTTCTTTTCCACCTTCATGGTGCTCAAAGCGCTTTACATTAGCCTCACATTCACCCATTCACACACACACTCATACACCAGTAGGTTTCTATGGTCTAAGGTCAGTCCTACTGGGGGCCTAAGTGAGGGTTCAGTGTCTTGCCCAAGGACACTTTGACATGTGGACAGCCAGAGCTGGGACGCGAACCACCAACCTCCCGGTCATTGGGCGACCCACTCTACCAACTGAGCCACAGCCGCCCAAACGGTTCAAACGGTTTAGTTTCCTCCCAGCTGTCGATTTAGCAATACTAACTCAGGTGACTCGCAGACCCAGGTCACTTTAATGAGTGAGTCAGAGGGAGAATAATTCTAAAAAGGATCTGAGTTTTACAGCTCTAACAGTGACGCCATTAACAGGATGTTTGAAAACACTCATCTGCAAAGGTTTGTGTTTTTAAAGAGTTTGTTTTTAAACAGTTTATGTTTTAAACAGATTATGTTTTTAAACAATTTGTTTTTAAATGGTTTGTTTTTAAACAGTTTATGTTTTTAAACAGTTTATGTTTTTAAATGGTTTGTTTTTAAACAGTTTATGTTTTTAAACAGTTTGTGTTTTTCCAACCTATTCCGGACACAGTGGACTATTTCTGCTCAAATGACTGTAGCCCAGCAGCAGAATTTCATAATAATAATAATAATAATAATAATGGATTAGATTTCTATAGCGCTTTTCAAGGCACCCAAAGCACTTCACATTATTCACCCATTATTCATTCACTCTCACATGCTCCCTCTGGTCGTGGTAAACTACATATGTAGTCACAGTTGCCCTGGGGCAGACTGACAGAATCATGGCTGCCATTTCACGCCTACGGCCCCTCTGACCACCACCAAACATTCATACGCATTCATACACCAGTGTGAGTGACACTGGAGGCAAGGAGGGTAAAGCGTCTTGCCAAAGGACACAACAGACTGACTAGGACAGAGCAGGAATCAAACCGCCAACCCTTTGGTTTATGGACGACCTGCTCTACCAACTGAGCCATGGCTGCCCCCCATTCTGCTGCTGTAGTCCAACAGCAGAATTTCAGAAGAATATTGCATTTTTTGAAGAAATTGTGAAATTTGGCACAGTGGTAGGAGACACTTATAGCATCATTTTTCCATTAGGACCTGTCTCTGAAACGCCCCCTGGTGGACGCCATCTTGAATCTTAATATGACTGCCACTCAGGACCTATAATCATCCATAACTTAAAAACTAATGCACATAGAAATGTTGTGTTTGTGGCTACCCCCATTTGTGAAGTCAAGGAATCGAAATAACTAATTTTGAAATATGATTGATGGCCGCGATCTTCAATTTCAAGATGGCCGCAACCCAACATCAATAGTTCTCATTTCTGCATGTAAAGTAAATATGCTATTGATTCAAAATGCTACCTGTGTGTTTTTAGGGTGAATGGATATCATAAAATAATTTTAAAATGTCTGCCAATTGTCAGCTATTTTGGATTTCAAGATGGCCACCATCCAGAATGTATTGTTACCCACAGTTTTAAAACTAAGGTGTGTTTTCAAGATGACTAACATTTGACACCCATTTTCAACTGCTGGTGAAGGTTTAGAAAACATTGAAACAATGATCTGTAATCATTTTAAGCCAACATACTTTTAGAACTATATGTAAATCATCATTTAACCTTGGGTTTGATAGCACTGTCCATCACAGACACAGAGAGGTTTGCACTGATGACAAAGAAGTTCATAACATGCTTTTGATGCCTCTGGTAATCTAGTCCAAAATACTCCCCAATGTCCACTGTCTACTTCTTCCAAACCCCATTCAGCCAGATTTGGTACTTTTGGTTTAGACACCAATGCCTGCCTGAAAGCAGCTGTTTTCCAGTGTTCAAGGAGAGTAGCTCTGGTGGGAAGGATGCTTGCCATTTCCCTTGACTTTTTTGAAAAGAGGAAACACCTAGCCTCATTTACATTCTGAAGTTCACAAGTGTGGTCAGATCGCAGCACTATAAATCTGTCTAGAATATTCATGTCATCATCAGTAATACTGCTTGGCTGCAATGGCAATCGAATAACAACTTTGGTAGCATCTGGGAATGTTTGCCAAGTTTGTCAAGCAGATTTCTTTCCGTAATGTCCAAAACATAACACTGTATCACAGCCAGTGAAAGCATAAAAATATGAAAGTGCTTCAGCTTTCTCTGGTCCTAGACTTGGAACACTTTGCTGGATGGATGCATCTGAACTTGTTTGCCATTCCAAATGCAATTCAAAATTCTTGCAGACCAATGTCAAGAAAAGTGTGCAACATTAATAATTACCACATCAGTGTCTACAGTACAAATCATCACTCTAGAAATGTCTTACTGAACAATGTCTTTGACATTAACAAAAATCCTGTTATCGGCAGGATTTAATTTGACTGAAAGCAAATTCCAGAACCTCCACCATTAGCTCCAGCAGCTATTTATACTGGACCCGTGACACCCCCCCCAAAAAAGAAACTTTACTGAGGTCTTTCAAACCATCCGGACAGCCAAATCCTAAACGAGCTAAGCTAGTGGAGGACAGAAGTCACTTTTTTTCAAGGACTTGTGTATGTTTATGTATGGTGTTTTATCTGGGTAAATGTTAAATGTTCTGCACTTCTATAGTTCTTTTCCACCTTCATGATGCTCAAAGCTCTTTACATTAGCATCACATTCACACACACTCATACACCAGTAGGTTCCTAATGTTCTGTCAGTCCTACTGGGAGACTAAGTCAGGGTTCACCGTCTTGCCCAAGGACACTTCAACATGTGGACAGCCATAGCCAAGATGTGAACCGCCAACCCTTCAGTCATTGGACGACCTGCTCTACCAACTGAGACACAGCCACCCTGACCAGGATGTGCCAGGTACATCCCAGTCATTCACTGGATTCAGTTAGATTGTCTTACTTGTTGTCTATACAGCAATTAAACACAGGAATGTGTACTCTCTCCAGATTTGGTGTGACTACTGTTATTACAGTAGTCATAGATGCCCAGTTTACATGCCCAGGTGTGGAACACAGCATTGTTTGCAAGCGTGTCCACCCCTACCTTTTTTTTTTCTCGCCCTGGAGCCACTACTTCTCTGCACTTCGGGAGCTTGCACTTTACAAATTAAGCACTGGGTATCAGCTTCTTCACGGGCTGACCACTGAACTGACAACAGAGTTAGAAGAGCCTAACGCTTCATCTTTGAAAGTGCTGAAGTTGACTTTTTGATCAACAGTTTGATATTGCGTGCATTTTGTGGCAAGAAACCTGAACAACTCCTGCTCATGGTCTTCTTTTCTGACGAAACTACCAATTTCCTGGCTGCATTACTTCAACACCTGGTACTACTGCCCCTTTTCTCCTTGGTAGTTCCCTTTAGACTACACTATATCAAACTTTCTTGGGTTGATTTGCCACATATGGAACAAATACAACATTTGCATAGTCCTTGAATGAAGCAGAGCTCCCAGGTGACAAAAAGTGTATGACTGCAGCAACTTTTAAAAATCATGTTGAATGTTGTTTTACAGTTACACTGATTTATGTTGGGGTGGCAGCCATATTGAAATCATAGATTCATAGCAACAATCTTGAAATAACAGATGGAAAATGTGAAACAATACTTCATAGTGGGTTTGTGAGCTTCCTTGACTCTGAAAATGGGCAGTAGCCAAAAACAGGAAGTGTCTGTCTGCCATATGTTTGATGGTTTGAGGTTGAAAAATACTGCATTTAGAATGGCAGCCATCTTGGAATCCAACATGGCATGCAATAGGCAGGCATTGGAGAATATTTCTATAATTCCTTTAACCTGAAAACATGTAGTTAGACGAAAGAAATTAAGGTCATACCTATTTTGCTTGCAGATATATTTAGAAATATTGATTTTGGGTGTCAGCCATCTTGATATACAAGATAACAAACATAAATTATCTTTCAAAATGGGTTGATTCAATTCCTTGACCCCACAAAGGGTGGGTAAGGCACAAACAGAACATTTCTAGGAGCTTTAGCTTTGAGGTTATGGATAACAGGTCCTGAGAGGCGGCCATATTGAAATTCAAGTTGGCGGCCACCGAGGGGTATTTCAGAAATGGGTCCTAATGTAAAAATAATATCCCTGGGGTGTTATACCCCTGTGCCAAGTTGAACAATTTCTTAAAAAATTGCAATATTTTTAGCCTATGCTGCTGAACTATCAACTGGGTGTAACACACACACACACCTCATCATGAAATATGAATGAAATACAATTAACAGCTTTAAAGACATTCATCAAGGCCAAGGCCGAGGTCCCCCCTCACCCCCCTCACTTGCACAACTCAGAATAATGCAAGCAAATAAATAAATGAGCATAAAAACAGCAGCGTCCTTGGACAGAGTGACCCCCCCCCACACACACACACACTCAGAAAAAAAACTAAAAACTGACACAACAGGGTTTGAATTTCTAACCTTATACAGCAAAATATCCCTGAAACTGTAAAACAGGATTATAGCAACTGATTCTACAGAGATTTAATGATGCATATATATATATATATATATATATATATATATATATATATATATATATATGTATATATATGCATCATTAAATCTATGTAGAAACAGTCTGCCCTACTCCGCGTGTGTTGTTCCATTAGTAGGTCTAATGATAATAATAACTACAACTGCAATCAGTTATAATCGGGTGCCGAATCCTTGCCATTGGAACCCGAGCAAGTCAGAACCCAGGGAAGTCATCGATCCAGAATACTGACAGTACCAATTCAATTCAATTAAATTTTATTTATAAAGCCCCAAATCACAACAAAGTCGTCTCACAGGACTTTACAAAAACACAATCAATTACAGAGATATATGAACAGTCCCAAGCATCCCCTGTCCTTAGACCCTCCTTGGCAAGAAAAAACTTCAAAACCCAGTGGGAAAAAGAAGAAATTTTGGGGAGAACCATATTAATGGAGAGATCCACTCCCATGGACGGACAGGCTATAGATGAACGTCCATTTATAAATGAAGGAGGGGGGGGCTGGTCCAGACACCAGACAGACAAGGGAGGGGGTCCGGGGTAACAGGTCAGCACAGGCAGGTCCCGTCGTCCATGGCTCCCACGCAGATACTGTCAAGAGAGCCACCACTCCCCCCGGGGGGGGGGGGGAGTGGTGGGAGTGACAGGACACACACCAGGTGACTAGTCATGAACAAACAGATACAAAAAATGACACATGTACACCAGAAGGTGGCGCTATGCCAGAAAAACACATGTGGGGCTATAACTCATAAATTGTACATCACACATTAAAAACACACACATTCAAAGATTCTCTGAAGAGTACTAAACCACATCCATTCCCGCCTACTACATATGTAGTCACAGTTGTCCTGGGGCACACTAACAGAAGCGTGGCACCAACTTTGTGCCAACAGTCCCTCTGTAGGCACATTCAGTTTGGTGGTGATCACCACTGCAAGTGACACTAGAAGCAGGAGTGTGAAGTGTCTTGCCCAAGGACACAACGGACCGTCTAGGACAGAGGGGGATTTGAACCACCAACACTTCAGTTATTCCATGGCCACCCCACTACGCCCCTTCTACATCAGAACTTCCTGGTTCTCTTTAACACCTGATGCACACCTTGTTCCCCCAGGTGTCGTCCGAGCCAGTAAAACTGTCATTTATTGCATCACTCATGCTGAGGTATAAGCCTTCATAGAGTGAAGGGCCTTGCTCAAGGCACAGCAACATTTGTACTTTCTAAGGTCACTCAGGAGGGTCAATGTGTCCCAGGACCTGCTGTTGTCCTTCTACAGATGTTCTTTAGCGAGCATCCTCGCCTACAACATCTTAGTGTGGTTTAAGAGCAGCTCTCAGGCTGACAAGAAGGTTCTGGACAGGGTCAGGAAGTCAGTCCAGAACATCATAGGTGCACAGCCGTCCTCTCTGTCGGATATCTACGACACCAGATGTCTACGCAGGGCCTCAAATATCCTCCAGGACAGTTGGCACCCTGGGCACAGCCTGTTATCACTGCTGCCATCAGGGAAGAGGTACAGGTCCATTCAAACCCAGTCTGCACGGAAACGAGTTTGCGTGAAACCGACGTAATTTCTTAACGGATTGGACTTTTGTCGAAATGAGACCGGTGTCATGGGTACCCCAAAACGTTCTCTTTGGAAAATGCCTCCATGCAAAACTAAACCTGTATTTAACTCATCTGGTCGTAGCCTAAGTCCCGCACTTCTAGGTTTTTCAACAGTACAATCAGGCAACTGAACACGCAGTAGCTGTTTATACGACTGTTCACCTGTGCAATATATTTATATATTTAATGTATTTATATATTTATTCGACTGCTGTCATGCTCTCTCTACTTTAATTTTTTAAATTGTTTTTAGTAATATATTCATATATTTCACCTAGAGTTGGGCAAAAAAATCGATTTTAGATTTAAAATCGAGTTTTATGGCAAAATCGATTCATATTTTAGGAAAATCGTGCAATCCGATTCCCCTCCACACGCACTTTTTTTTCCTCGCAAAAAGAAAACCATGAACCAGGCTGCTTTCCGTAGTTGCACATCTGAAGCGAAAGCATCCAATGGGGGGGGGGGGCAGAACTCTTAGGAAAGGTAGAGACTAGCGCTACCAGCACTTCTTCAAAATGTTCAACAAACACTGAAAGCTTTTCTCGAGGCACACCTTATCAGAGTCCTGCACGGTTCTGATTTTGACATTCCGCAACCGCCCGTACCCGTGATGTTTAAACTCGTATCCGTCCCGTTTTCCGACAAAAAAAAAAAAAATCAGCACCCGAACCGACCCGCTATAAATGAACCCGATATCCGACCCGAACCCGGAAGAAAATGCCAGATAGCCAAACTTAAATACAAACATTTATTGCCACGAATATACTGAACAGTGACATAGCCAAGGCAGAGCCAAATAAAAATGTTGTTAACCTTTTAGCCTATGAACCGCAAATTAGACCCGTGATCACCCACGTCCAAACCAAACCGAACCCGTATCCGACACAGCACAACATTTTTCCCCCTTTTCGTGAAAATTTGCGGTTCACCCACGGGTCACCCACGGTACCCGAACCCGTGCAGGACTCTGCATGGAGCACGATGTGGAGCGATAACAGACACAATAACATCATATATCCAAAATATTGGTAACATGTTCAGGTTTATTGAAGTAGTTTGATTGATAATAAGGTTTAGTTTTATTTTGTCCTTACAAAGTAAAAATGTTACTAGTTTTATTTTTATCTTACTTTTGCACTACTACGTTTTTTTACAATGTTTTTCATATAATATGAGTATTAATGTATATTGTTTTAGTTGCTAAAATATTTTAAGCTTTCTTTTTTTTCAACAAAATGTATCTTTTACACTATTTTTTTGCACAGTTTTTCCTGTAACAGTGGTGGATATGTCTGGACTTACTACAGTTCATGTAGGAAAAGTCTCAGGTTGCAGTTGCACCTTTTGCACAACTGATTTATTATTTACAGTTATTTGTAGAAGTATTTTTGTTTAACATGTTATTTAATTAAAAAAGAAGATGAAAGAAACCACGTTTCTAGTGTTTTCATTTTGCCCACGTGGGAAAAAAATCGTATTGTGAATCGAGTTTTTTGGGAAAAAATCTGAGATTTTTTTAAAAGAGAAAATCGCCCAGCCCTAATTTCATCTATGTTTTTACCTAGTACTTGAATTTTTATGTTGTCTTTTATATTTTTGGGTTTTTGCACTGCTGGAAGTTGTCTTTTAAATCTCGTTGTACACAGGTTTGTATATGATGACAATAAAGATCATTCTATTGTAAGGGCCCAAATGGATCTGTACTTCACCCCAAATGGGATTCAAACCGGCAACTTTTTTCTACCTTTGAATCTGCAACCTTTCACTCTAAAGCCAGTGTTGTAAACCACTGCACTAACCAGGCATAGGCACTAGGGGCAGTGACCCCCCCCAGCTGGGAGCATGGTTACCATGGATACCAGGAACAACTGCACACAACTCTGTCCAAAAGTGCTAATGCTAATGCTAGGAACAGCTATGATTCTGCGCAGAAGCCTCAGGCTCCCAGATCTCTGGTAGTGGAGTCCAATCTGAAGGAGACTCCACCCAGGGTGGGACACAGAAATATTTTATATAAACATAATTATTTATTATTTTTCTTATTTTAATGCATTTTACTCTATTTTAATACATTATTGTGCATTTTAGAAAATATTTATCGTACTTTTTACTAAATTATTATAATTTTTGTCACTATTTTTTTTTAGTTTCTAAGTCTCCATTTTTTCTGTTAAACAGTAAAAGTGAGTGTTTTAATCCAAACTCCAGGATGTTACCTTAATAAAAAATATTTTTTTTATTGTCTTCTCTGAACAACAGCTGCTGTTTTACTTGACAAACATTTTGCTGCTGTTTTAAGTCAAAATAATAACCCACAAATGTTAAAGGGTTGAAGATGAAAAATAAACTTAAATGTTGGTTTTTCAGGTGTTGGAGCTCTGCCCTCCTGAGTCCCATCCTTCCATCCCATAATTTAATGGATGCAGTGACTCATTAAAAAGTGAAGGGGGTGGAGGGTGTGGTGGGAAGAGGAGGAGGAGGAGGGGGGCTAAAAATTAGGAAAGAGACAGAGACCCAGAGAGCGCTGCTTCATTTCCATGATGGCGTTACCATGGCAACAGCAGCACTGGAGAAACGGCGAGGTGCCCTTCTGCCGCTGCAGCGCCGAATATTAACCAGGACGCTACGCTCAGGTGCTAATTAGGAGGAGGAGGGTCAAAGAAGAGGTGGAGAGAGGAGGAGGATGAGGAGGTCAAAGAAAAGGTGGAGAGAGGAGGGGGGGTCAAAGAAGAGGTGGAGGGAGGAGGGGGGGTCAAAGAAATATGTGGAGAGAGGATGAGGAGGTCAAAGATAAGGTGGACAGAGGAGGAGGAGGTGGTGATGGTGGAGCACAGGAGGAGGTGAAACTATAGGAAAAAGACAAACCCTAAAATCCACAGAATTCAAACTAAACTGGATTGGCATCGCCAATAAGACCAGAGGTTATTTCCATGGTAACCAACCTCATCAGCGTTTCCATAGTAACTGACCTCATAACATTAACTTTTGGCTATGGTTTATGGAAGTTGTTTTGTTCATTGCACAAATGTTCAGTAGAAATGTTTCCAGCACTTTTACATGTTGACTTTATTTATTTATTTATGTTTAATGTGTCCACACCACAACATTGACTTGGGGCGGCTGTGGTTCAGTTGGTAGAGTGGGTCGCCCAATGACCGAGAGGTTGGCGGTTCGCGTCCATGTCCACATGTCGAAGTGTCCTTGGGCAAGACACTGAACCCTGACTTAGGCCCCCAGTAGGACTGACCTTTGACCTTAGAAACCTACTGGTGTATGAGTGTGTGTGTGAATGGGTGAATGAGAGGCTACTGTAAAGCGCTTTGAACCATGAAGGTGGAAAAGAACTATATAAATGCAGAACATTTACCATCTGTAAATGACTGACCAACAATCTGGTCAATATTCAGTTCTTTAACATCACATTGACCTGAACACTGGACTGTCCTCCATGACCTTCAGATGGACTGTCATTTGTCCTGCTTGACCTTGGGTCAACCAGGTGCCACACCCTCTCTGTAGCATAAGAATCTTCCAGACACCCCCCCCCCCCCCCCCCACACACACACACACACACACCACTTCTTAACAGTTCTTCCTGTGTCCAAACACACACCTGTTAAACTATCACTCATCAGAGGAGGAAGACTATGGACCAAAGTAGTAGTAGTTGATAGTGCTCTTCCTCAGGTCATGTGACCGCAGTAGCTGAAACCAGCGCCACAATCAAACATGTATGAAGCTGTGTCTCCACGGTAACCATACATGTCCTCATATCACATGCATGCCGCCACGTGTCGTCGCATCCCGTACGCATGCACCGTGTCCTGAGACGACACCGCCTCTGTCCTCTCACACACTGCACATTCGCCATATGTAGGTCAACGCTCACATCACAACCTGAAGAAGGAGACACCAGTGCACACGCACGAAGACACGGAGACACCAGTGCACACGCACGAAGACACGGAGACACCAGTGCACACGCACGAAGACACGGAGACACCAGTGCACACGCACGAAGACACGGAGACACCAGTGCACACGCACGAAGACTCGGAGACACCAGTGCACACGCACGAAGACACGGAGACACCAGTGCACACGCACGAAGACACGGAGACACCAGTGCACACGCACGAAGACACGGAGACACCAGTGCACACGCACGAAGACACGGAGACAGCAGTGCACACGCACGAAGACACGGAGACACCAGTGCACACGCACGAAGACACGGAGACAGCAGTGCACACGCACGAAGACACGGAGACACCAGTGCACACGCACGAAGACACGGAGACACCAGTGCACACGCACGAAGACACGGAGACACCAGTGCACACGCACGAAGACACGGAGACACCAGTGCACACGCACGAAGACACGGAGACACCAGTGCACACGCACGAAGACACGGAGACAGCAGTGCACACGCACGAAGACACGGAGACAGCAGTGCACACGCACGAAGACACGGAGACAGCAGTGCACACGCACGAAGAGACGGAGACACCAGTGCACACGCACGAAGAGACGGAGACACCAGTGCACACGCACAAAGACATGGAGACACCAGTGCACACGCACGACGACACGGAGACACCAGTGCACCTAATAACACCTGTGCTAAAAGCTGCTGTTCGTGCAGGTGTGCAAATCAAGTCTAAAACCACGAATAAAACAGGACTTTCCAAACATAATCACTGTTGGTAAAGGTGTGGTTGATGAAAGGGTTAAATACAGAGTGAGGCAGAGGTTGCAGGTTGAATTCCTCCATTAAAGGCGCTTTGCACAAAAGCTTCCAGCAAATGGAGGCAGAGTTTAATGGAAAGTTCAATCCTTTAAGGGGATTTATTCAAAGCACTTCAACTTTCTATTTACTAATCACTTTATTTGGTCGATTATAGGATAAAGCAAAAGGGGGTGGAGCCTGTTAGTCTGAGGACAGATTATTTTCCCTGCTCACAGATGGAGCAAAAGAGGAGGGAAGAGGAGCAAAAAAGGAGCAAAGAGGAGGAACCATGAGGAAAAGAGGAGCAAAAAGGAGGAAATAGGAGGAAAAGAGGAACCATAACCAAAAGAGGAGGAAACATGAGCAAAAGAGGAGGAAACATGAGCAAAACAAGAGGAAACATGAGCAAAACAAGAGGAAACATGAGCAAAAGAGGAGGAAACATGAGCAAAAGAGGAGGAAACATGAGCAAAAGAGGAGGAAACAGGGGTAAAAGAGGAAAAAAGAGGAGGAAAGAGGAGGAATAAGTAAGTGTAGAAGGAGCAAAACGATATGCACTTCAACCCAAATGAAGAAAATAATAAAATAAAACATTTCACTATAAAACGTTTCCATTTTCCTTTCACTCTTCATTTGTCTAATTTCAACAATTATAATATAATACAAAAAAATATATATATAATAATAATAATAAAAATAATAATTAAAAAATAGATGCGAATAAACAGACTTTTTATTTTGTTATTATTTTTTTATTTGCTGCATTTTTATTTCCGTAAACGGTCCCTTCTCTCAACACCTATGGGTGCTGCCGTGGCCCTGTTTCCATGACGACAGAACAATTAGCCAAACATTCAGACAGCTCTTTATGCACGTGTCGGATGTTAGTGCGGCACTAATGGCGCTGACGTTCCTGTCTTGGTCGACTCTTTCCCATAATGCACCACTACCTCTGCTAACCCTGATCCTGCAGGAGGGGGGCGGGGTCAAATGTCAAAGGAGGTATTCAGCACTTCCCTGAAGGGCCCTTCAGCTGAAGATGTGCCGGTAAGAGGAGGAGAGGGGAGGTGTGTGTGTGTGGGAGGAGGGGGCGAACTCCTGCTCACTCCCCGTTCACTCCTGAAGGAGGAACCAAGGGAAATTAAAGTTAAATAAAGAAAATGAAAGAATAAATAATGACTGCTGAGATGAAAAGGCGAAGAGGAGGCAGAGGAGAAAGATGAAGCACAGGAGTAGGAGGAAGAGGAAGAGGAGGTAGAAGAGGAGGAAGAAGAAGAAAAGGAAGATGAGGAAAAGGAGGAGGAAGAGGAGTAGGTATATTTTCCACTCAGTATCATGGGTTTATAACTGCACTGTTAGTTCCATTTTATTGTGTGAGTGAAGAACTAACACAATGTCCAAACATAACGACATTTAAAACTAAATATAAAGAATATGTTTTTACTGGATACACAGATGAAATGTAGAGGAACAGACACCAAGTGTAAGGAGGTCATTATTTCATAACTTTTATTTTTAATTATGTGCATTAACTGGTCCTTTTCTGACCACTATGTTCATTTACATTATTCAAATGTACATATGTATTATTATTAATAATATTATTAGAGTGTTTTGTAGTAGTAGTAGTAGTAGTAATATTAGTAGTAGTAGTAGTAGTAGTAATATTAGTAGTAGTAGTAATAGTAGTAGTAATAGTAGTAATATTAGAAGTAGTAGTAGTAATAGCAGTAATAGTAGTATTAGTAGTAGTAATATTAGTAATAGTAATAGTAGTAGTAGTTGTAGTAGTAATAGTAGTAGTAATAGTAATATAAGTAGTAGTAGTAATAGTAGTAGTAGTAGTAGTAGTAATAGTGATAGTAATAGTAGTACTAGTAGTAGTAATAGTAGTACTAGTAGTAGTAATATTAGAAGTAGTAGTAGTAGTAATATTAGAAGTAGTAGTAGTAGTAGTAATAGTAGTAGTAGTAATAGTAGTAGTAATAGTAGTAGTAGTAAATGTAGTAGTATTAGTAATAGTAGTAGTAGTAGTAGTAGTAGTAGTAGTAGTAGTAATAGTAGTAGTAATAGTAGTAGTAGTAATAGTAGTAGTATTAGTAATAGTAGTAGTATTAGTTATAGTAGTAGTAGTAGTAGTAATATTAGTAGTAGTAATAGTAGTAGTAGTAGTAGTAGTAATAGTGATAGTAATAGTAGTAGTAGTTGTAGTAGTAATATTAGTAGTAGTAGTAGTAATAATATTAGTAGTAGTAGTAGTAATAGTAGTAGTAGTAGTAATAGTGAAAGTAGTAGTAGTAGTAGTAATAGTAGTAGTAGTAGTAATAGTAGTAGTAGTAGTAATAGTAGTAGTACTTTTAGTAGTAGTAGTAATAGTAATAGTAGTAGTAGTAGTAGTAATAGTAGTAGTAATAGTGATAGTAGTAGTAGTAGTAGTAGTAATAGTAGTAGTAGTAGTAATAGTAGTAGTAGTAGTAATAGTAGTAGTACTTTTAGTAGTAGTAGTAATAGTAGTAGAAGTAGTGATAGTAATAGTAGCAGTAGTAGTAATAGTAGTAGTAATAGTAGTAGTAGTTGTAGTAGTAATATTAGTAGTAGTAGTAGTAATAGTAGTAGTAGTAGTAATAGTGAAAGCAGTAGTAGTAGTAGTAATAGTAGTAGTAGTAGTAATAGTAGTAGTAGTAGTAATAGTAGTAGTACTTTTAGTAGTAGTAGTAATAGTAATAGTAGTAGTAATAGTAGTAGTAGTAGTAGTAGTAATAGTAGTAGTAGTAGTAATAGTGATAGTAGTAGTAGTAGTAATAGTAGTAGTAGTAGTAATAGTAGTAGTAGTAGTAATAGTAGTAGTACTTTTAGTAGTAGTAGTAATAGTAATAGTAGTAGAAGTAGTGATAGTAATAGTAGTAGTAGTTGTAGTAGTAATATTAGTAGTAGTAGTAGTAGTAATAGTAGTAGTAATAGTAGTAGTACTTTTAGTAGTAGTAGTAATAGTAATATAGTGAATATATAAAAACTTGTGCAGAAGAAGCAGTGGGATTAGAATTAGAATAGAGATTTTTGAATTCTTCTCACTCCTTTTTGAACATGTTATTGCATTCACTGCTGTTTATTTTGTTGTTTTTATCAAAAATAAACTTATATCAATTAATCAAGCAAACACACACACAAACTTGTTTTCATGTCTCATAAGGACCAAGTTTGTAGTCAAGTAGGCTTTTAATACAATAAAATACAAAAAATAGAAAAAATAGAAAAATGACTAAATAATAATAATAATAATAATAATAATAATAATAATAATAATAATAATAATAATAATAATAATAATAATAATAACAATAATAATAATAATAATAATAATGACCCAGTCTACCAACTTAGCCACAGCCACCCAATAGGAATACATTCATTATTAATTACAGTAAACATCTTCAAACCTTCGAAACACAAGTTTCGAAGGTTTCCCTTATGGTTTATGGGGACCTACAGAAAACCATATCATTTCTATTTTACTAGTGGAGACCTTTATATTTAACCCTCATAGGGACCTGAATTTTGGTCCGCAGTGTCAGCGGTCCCCATGGTGTGACTGTGCAAACAGATCAATGTCCCCATAAAGATATGAATAAATGTTCTGCATTTATATAGTTCTTTTCCACCTTCATGGTGCTCAAAGCGCTTTACATTAGCCTCTCATTCACCCATTCACACACACTCATACACCAGTAGGTTTCTAAGGTCAAAGGTCAGTCCTACTGGGGGCCTAAGTCAGGGTTCAGTGTCTTGCCCAAGGACACTTCGACATGTGGACAGCCAGAGCCGGGACGCGAACCGCCAACCTCTCGGTCATTGGGCGACCCACTCTACCAACACACACACACACACACACAGACACAGAGTATGATTTTAAAAGTAAAAGCATTAGTAAAATGTTAAAATATAGTATAAATAACTGATTTAAACATATTCTCTGTATTTCTTATACAAACACACAAAGATTTTCAAAATTAAAAAAATCCTATCCGTCAATAATAGTAACTGAGTACTCATCACCACTCTGTTTGCAGTTAAACCATTTAAAATCATGTGACCTTGACTTTAACATTTTAAGGTCACTTAAGGTCAAAGGTCATGGTGTTATTTTCATGTCCATATGTGACCCGCCACCACGAAACCAGGCATAAGTCGCACTGAGCCGTTCAGAGCTACAGCCAAATTTAAGCTGGAAGGTGATTTGTTATTTGTGTTTACACCTTATTAAAAAACGGTACCTTAACACCTCTATGTTCACTTCCTGTGGTCATTACATTGAAATCCAATCAATAAAAGGTGTTTATTGAGTCAATTATTTAAGCGGCGACAAAAGTTCAGGTATTGCTGAGCAAAGACAAAGACGACTTCCACCTCTTTTCGCCGAACAAAACGATCTCCGTTCCGTGGGTAAACACCCAAGTGTTTGGTACGAGGTAAAAGCTTATATTGAATGTTCTGTCCAATGGTGTAAGCCAAATGATTATAATACGTCACACTTCTGTCCTATTATTATAATATATAAAACTTCTGTGACATGTCCATCAGAGTGTCCTTTAACATCTGTCAACAATTTGTGTCAATCGGATACAAATTATTATGCGTTGCTAAGGACTTCCTACCCCAAAACAGTCCAAAACTTTAACGGACAATATCTAAAAATATGCAAATTGTAAAATATGTCCAAATGTGGATATTAAAATGACCATAACTTTGGTTCTACTTGTGATAGAAACATCATTTTTTCACCATCTTAAACCTTAGTTTCCACTCTACCAAGATACACACATAACTCTGTTTGGATTTACACACACTTATGCCTGGTTTACTGGTGGTGGGTCACATATCAGGTTTTCTATCTGTCAAAAACACTAACACAGTCTCCAGCTACACTGTTTTTTTCTGTTATCGTTATCGTTTTTTTTAGGTCTTGACCCAGTGATTAGGGGTCTCGTCCTCTCGTCCTGGCTCCCCCTTGCCTTTGTACCGTGGATGAGGTACAACGCTGTACCTCATCGATCTCTAGCTGTGATTGTAACCTCTTATTGCGGATATTCGAACACTGAGCTAGGAGCTGTTTCTTAGTCAGTGAGGATGTGGGGTTTCGAAGCAACCATTTCTCCCACTTCCTCTGCATGTACCCTCTCTCACTGGGGTTACTCCCGTAGCACCATGTTCTCTGCCCTGCTCCATGAATGTCCTCAACCCCAAACGCGGACCTTGTTGTCCCGGGCGCCGTCCGAGCCGGTATGACTCTATTTATTGTATCGCTCATCGTGAGGTATAGGCATGTATAGCGTAAAGGGCACACCTGGGATTCGCACCGGCAACCTTCCGCACCAAAGTCAGTGGTGTAGACCACTAAGCTATCCAGTCACTATATATATATATATATATATATATATATATATATATATATATATATATATATATATATACGTATATATATATATATATATATATATATACATATACATATTTGGGGTATAAAGATAAACCGATTAGAATCGGTTATTGGTCTGCGTTGTATGAGATCCAAGTGAATCGGTCCATGGACCCTGACTTGGTAAAACTGCCTACGAACAGTCCAATGCCCCGGATTTATGGCTATGAATCCGTTTCCTGAGGTCCAGCCACCAATTTATAATTATCTTCTTTATGTCTGTGACCATGTCATGTTCTATTCCTTGTGTTTTCTGTGTGTTTCTGCTCTGTCTCTGTTCTGTGTCTCTGTCCTCACCTTTCACCCTGTTCTGATTATTGATGCACCTCACCTGGTGAGAGCAGCTGAAGCTCATCAGGTGAGGTGTATAAAACCGGCTCTCAGACCTGACTCTGTGCCAGATTGTCATGACCAAGTCCTCTGATTTTCCCGCAACCTTTGTTTCCCGTGTTCCGTGTACCAGTCCCGTTTCTGTCCGACCTCTGTTTTCTGCCTGTTGTCTCTGCCTGTCATTGTTGTCTCTGAACCTGGACCGGAACCTGATACTCCTCTCGCCGCCTGCCCTGACCCTGGAACGTACCTCGACTCTGATACCAGCCGCCAGCCCTGACCCCGGAACGAACCCCGACTACGAGTACTGCCGCCAGCCCCGACTTAGGACCAGAACCAGCCCGAATCCGGTCTCACCCTCAGACCAGAGGAGTTCACCCGAGCCACGGCCGGATAAGTACCTTCCAGCCCTGAGAGACTCTAAAGGGGACTCTGCCTTAGGATTTTGTATTGTGATTTTATTCTGTGTAAGAATAAATTACTGTTTGGACTTTTACGCACGCCTCCTGTTTTGCGCTTGGGTTCTCTGTGGTCCGTTACAGACCAAGTAGCTTTACAATGACATAACATTTATTTTCAGAAATATATACACGTTAAAACTTCCGACCGGATGTTTATCTGCTTTTCTTTTTGGTACGGTTAGAAGTAAAGTTAAAGGAAATGCAGGTAGGGGACAGGAAGTGACAAAATAAAAGCCTATTTATGGACAAAACCATGGATCCATGGTTGATCCACACAGCATGGGGTCCAATGTACATGGGTATGGATTTGTAAAGTAGGGACTCAGTCAGTCCCGTCAGTCCACCTTTACTGGTTTCCCGGTGAGTCTCCTGCTGTCATGTCTTTAAAAATACATCTGTAAACCAGACACCAGCATCAGAAAGAGTTCTTATCAAATCAGTGGATATAGTTTCAGTGACATTAGTGTTTTTAGACAAGATTATGATGATCAGTTGATTTTCCTCCAATAGAGTAAAAACTGTATTTTCTGTCTAACCTCAGTGTTATGTTCAGTGTATTCTCACATTTCTAGGAATAATTAAACTTTATGACATTTTAATCTTTTATTTTGTCTTTCTTGAGGGAAAGTAAGTTTTGTATTTTAAATATGAGCAGAGTTTTGTAAACCTGGTAAATTAGTAACACCAACACTAACACCAACACTAATTTAAATATCAGTTTTACGTTTCACTAACATCAGTTATCTACAGGTACAGTATTCAGTTTATGTTCAGTACTTCCTGCTCTATTGTCTCTGTGACATTAAATAAACAAAAGGATATGGTTTTGAAATTATATTTGCTTCTTTTTCATCTCAGTAACATAAAATAAAGTAAGTCCTTACAGTTAATTTGTCAATTTGTATTAAATCAAACTTAACTGAATTTGTACCGAATCAAATCGTACTGAATTGTATTGAATCAAATTGAACCTAATCGAATGAATCGCCCTGAATCAGACCGTGGACTGTGAATCGAATCGTTGTGAGTGAAAGATTCTCACCCCTATATATATATATATATATATATATATATATATATATATAATTTTCTAACTGTGGTGGGAAGCTATTTGTTGTCTTTTGTTTTTAGCTTTAATATAATTAGTGAATAAATGAAAACGTTTTTAATCAGACACACGTTCCAGATGGAAACAAACAGAAGAAAAGGGTCTTCATTTAAATATGAAACTTTTTCATCAAATATGAATAAAAGTGTAGACGTTCTGGTGTCGAAGGAACACTCACATCAACATTATTAACAAAATTATTCTAATCCACTGTTTCTTCTGTTAAACTTTTGGGGGAAACTTGTCTCCACGGTAATTGACGCAACCCTGTGCAATGTGTGTTCAGGGTCAAAAGTCGTCAATGACTACAGACTGTGTCCTTGCCTTCACTGATGGACACCCCCCACACACACATACACACAGCAGCCTCATGACCTTTGACCTCTAAGTGCAACACACAGGTGCACATGACTGTCAAAAGAACGAGAAAAATTATGGAAAGAGAGAGAGAGAAACTGGGAGAGAAATAGAGAGACAAAGTGAGACAGACAGAGAGAAATAGAGAGAGAGAGAAAGAGAGATAGAGGCACACAGAGTGAGCGAGTGAGAGAGAGACACAGAGAGCAAGAGAGAGAGAGAAACAGAGAGAGACAGAGACACAGAGAGAGAGAAATAGAGAGACAGAGAGAGATACACAGAAAGAGACAATAAAGAGAGACAGAGATAGACACACGGAGAGAGAGAGTGAAACAGAGAGAGGGAGACAGAGACATAGAGGGAGAGAGAGAGAAGGAAAAGAAAAGATGAAATGAGGAGTACAGTTTGTCAGTTCGTCTCCTGCTGAATTTAAATGGAGGCTGAATTAATTTAAATCTCATCAGGCTCCGCCCTCTAATACCTGATCAGTTCTGCACGGAGACAAGGCACGTAATCACATTAGACACACACACATACACACAGACACACAGACACACACACACACACACACACACACCTGTGCTGGTATTTGCCTCATTTCCACAGAAACACACTGAGCGTGCTCAGTGGCGGCTGCTGCTGCGAATTAAAACAAACACACACACAGCGTGAAGACACACCCCCGTGAGGACACAAACACACACACACACAAACAGCGTGAAGACACACTGATGAATGGGTGTTAAAACTAACACACACACACACACACACACCAGCAGCCTTCAGTTTCCTTCTAGGGGAAAAGGCTCATGGGAAGTTATGCGCTCGGCTGTTGACATTGGCTTCAACAGGATGATACACACACACACACACACACACAGTGGTTTCCATGTCTCATGGGGACCCAGTTTGTAATCATCACTTGTTTATTGGATAGTTACCGTAAACACATATTCTATTTTTTTTTAAATAAATAAAAACATTTTCAAACCTGGGAAAATAAACATGTTTCGCTTTGCACCCATTTCCCCTCATGCTTTATGGGGACTTCAAGAATAATAAGGCCACATCATTTGCATAAATTTACATACTTAACACAGATTTATATTTTACTAATATGGGTCTGCATTTATATTTAATCCTTATATTTAACACCTGAATTTAAATACAGGTAAACATTTATACAATACAACAAATATACAAATTTGAAAATGTATTTAAATTAAAAAATGAATAAATAAAAATGAATGAATACATGAAAAAAATACAGAAATAAAATAAATCATATTTTTGTTAAAAATAATAAATATGGAAATATCTTCCCCTCATGCTTTATGGGAACTTTCATAAAAAAACTAATTCATGTATTTATAGGGCCACATCATTCCTACTTTACTAGTGGGGACTTTTATTTATATCCAACCCTTGTGGGGACCTGAATTTTAGTCCCCATAATGTCAGAGGTCCCCATAGGGTGACTGTGTAAACATATCAATGTCCGCATAAATAGAGGGATACAAAGAGACACACACACACACACACACACACACATTTCCATGGATCATGGGGACCACGTTCATAATCAAGTACTAAAAAAAAAAAAATATATATATATATATATATATATATATATATATATATATATATATATATATATATATATATATATATATATATATATATATATATATATAAAATGAACAGATGTCTTATTTTTTTTAATTTAACCTTTATTTAACCAGGTTTGTACCATTGAGATCAATTGTCTCTTTTTCAAGGGAGATCTCAAGAATGATTTTAACACAGTTTCATTTAAAAAAAAACCCACAATGAATAAAAACACAAAGACATAAAAACACATTATGTTAAAATCTGTGACATTCAGACAATTAGCATTCTAAAGATATCACTGCAAATTTAAAAACATTTAGAGACACAGGATTCTGCAGTTTCAGCTCAGTCTGCAGGTTGTTCCAAATACATTAAAAAATAACGATTTAAGAAATAAAATAAGTACAAATAATAATAATCCAAACTCAAAGTTTGAGTATTATTATTATATAATGTATTTTTTAAATGACAAATTTTTAAAAATACACTTAAAAAATCATAGATTTTTATTAAGTAAAGACATCTTTAAATCTTTGAAAAATACACGTTTCACTTTGCAAATGTTTTCTCTCATGCTTTATGGGGATTTTCGGAAAAAAAAGAAGTACTTATAGGGTCAAATCATTTCATTTTCATCATTTAAAATCAATTAAATTATTTATTTTTTTTAACTAAATGAACAAATACATTTAAAAACAACAACTTAAAAAAGAAAATAATAATAATAAAACTAAATAAAGAAATAATGAAAAATTTAATAATTTGTTTACAAATACATAGAAATGATGTGGTCCTATAAACACATTAATTTTTTTTTTTCCAGAAGTCCCCATAAGGCATGAAGGAAACAGGTGCAAAGTAAAACATACTTTTCAAACGTTTGAAGAGGTGTTTACTTTAAAAATATATTAATTTTTATTTTACTAGTGGGGACCTGAATTTTGGTCCCCATGGTGGAACTGTGTAAACATATCAATGTCCCCATAAAGATATGAATACAAGCACACTCTCTCTCACACACACACTAAACAAGATGGCGGCAGCAGGTGGTTGTCTGTGGAATCGTGACCATGTGATGGTTCATGAGTTTTTGTTCTGGTATGAAAATTAAAACTCCACCCATAGGCAAACTCCCCCTCCCCCACCCACTGGGTGTCGGCGAGCTGTTTGGTTTGTTTCCGGTGTGTTTGTGTTTTTAGAACAAAGTGTACGAACTTTTGGAAACAATAGAAGACTTTGACCATCAAAAACTACAATTCCCATGAGGCTTTGTCAAAGGTCATGACCTCATCACCAAGGATCCATTTGAAGCTGATTTACAAAACAATTCACAAAATGAACAATACATGTCAATAAAAGGGTCAAAAAACAAAAAAATTCAGATTCAGACCCCACGAGAAAAGGTTGTAAATCATCTAAAAAAAAAAAAAAAGTTTTACTAAAACTTGTGTCAGAACTGGGTCTGGTTCTTTTTTTACTCCTGCATTATCTTCAATAAAATGAGTTTTAAAGTTCATTAAAAACACATAATGTTCAGACAGGTATGGAGGACTAAAAGTGGCAATTCTAATAAATACATAAATCAATTAATTAAATATGTCATTAATTAATTAGCAAGGATAATGTATTTTTCTGATAGGAACGCGTGGGCAATACATTATCCCATTGATTCTACGGGTTATTACAGTTTATTACTGCTACTACTTAAACAGACTGGATTAAATGGCCATTACAATGTAGCGAATATTTACTTTCAAAGTGGCCGAACTACCTGTAGAGTGATAAGGTTCCGTGAATCTGAAGTGACAAAACTCGTTGCCATTGGCAGGGGGTGTTAATGGCGCAGCGGGCGGTTATCGAAAAAAATACGTCCATTCAATGTGAATGGGAGCTATCACAACATTCTAGAGGGCCGTAGATTACAAATTGGAATTACATACATAAATGTATTTTTAATTAATTAAAAAAAAAATATTCAACTAATTTATTAATTATTTCATGGTCAATGTGTTGCAGTGGGTCATGAATTTATTTTATTGTGTGGTTACCATGGCTACCAGCAAAAAACATTTTGACAGTTCTGCTGATTTTTAGCAATCTTTACATTTTAAAGGGATAGTTCAGCATTTTTCACATGAATCTGTATAGAATTGTTTTCTATGAATGGTAAATCCATCCAGTGGAGGGGACACACCACGCAGAAAACGCAGCAGATTCCAAAAGGAGCATGGAAAATTGGTTTTCAACAGAATGATACCTTTAGAATAACCTAGTAAATTATTGTAATTTAAATATTAGGTACAATGTTCTATTATTAATACATACACTTTATTAACTGAATTTTCGTCAAGGTGTCGTCCATCGTGGTCAGTACCCTACGGTATGGAGGGAGCAAGAGAGAAAATAAAGTTAGGAGAGTGGAAGCTCCGGAAACATCCAAACAAAAACAGTAAGGTTTGGGACACATTTTGCTGAGATTTTTTAAAGATGAGCGGCTCCCAGTGTTTTTGTTTCCATGGAAACTAGGTTGAATGTCTTTTTGGGTGTTACAGGTTGTCGACCCCTGGGTTTTTTTTGGTAACTTTTGAATGATGAAGCAGGACAAAAATATTTTCTCCACATATTAACTCATTAACAAACAATAACATGGAATTTTATCAGAAAGAAATGCAGGTATGTGAGTAAGGTCATGTGGGTCCAGAAGCGGGTCGGGTGCATCCTTTTCAAATATATTTCTTGTGGTCCAAATTGCGGGCAGGCTGGTTAAAAAAACGGTTGGTTGCAGGTCGTTTATACATAGACCTGCGCATCACTGACGAGTACCAAAGCGTGTAAAATTTAGGAGCGTTTTAGCCTGGATAACTGAGTGGTTAGTGCCTCACAGTAGAAGACCCAGTTTCGATTCCTGGACCTTTCTGTGTGGAGTTCTCTCCCCATGTCTGGATCGGATTCCTCCAGGTGCTCCAGTTTCCCCTATCACCCAAAAACATGTTTGTTAGGGTAAAATCCTGCAGCAGGTGATTCTGACCATTAGCCTGGTTCTACAGCTAGAGATAGGACCCTGGGCGCCGCACGTGGCTGCCCACTGTTCCTTACAGGTGCCCCAATGGCATGAAGGATGGGTGAAATGCAGGGGACACATTTCATTGTACAGTGTTTACCTTTACCTTTAAAAATACGGTGAATAAAAAGACTAAATTTTAAACTCACTGTCTGTACCAAACTTGCAGCTGGTACCAAAGTCATTGCCAGTACCAAATTCGCCACCAGTACCAAACTTGCCGTCTGTACCAACTTCACAGCAGGTACCAAACTCCCCACTGGTATCAAACACTGCCAGTACCAAACTTTCCACCAGTACCACACTTACTGTTACCGGGCTGACCGAGTTGTGGCTCAATGTTTGAGTGTCGGGTTCAGAGACCTGGATTTGTCTCCGTACATCGTGATGTTTACGTCAACAGTGACATCGTTTTCAGCTCCAGAAAGGACATTTGTGTCAGTCTGTCAAGGGTTCTTGTGGGAACTTATTGGCCGCCACATCAACATAATTTTTTCACGAGTTTTGAAACCGTTTTGGATAACAACCCATTCCTGGATTATCAAAGTATAATCATGGGTGTACAAATTCTTGCTCTTTACGGATTTATTCAAAAAGGTGGCAAGACATTTGTCAAAGTCACATGACCTCAGTTGAACCATGGGGGCGTGGCTTTTGCTGCCCAGTGTAAAAAAAAAAACAATTATTCAGCTCATTTCAATGTAAAGAAGCTCCACCCACATTTAAGGATGACAACCACACACACACACGCACCTCTCTCTATCTCTTTTTCAATTACTCTTCTCATACAGTTTGGGCTGTTTCCACGGCAACGTGCCAAGTCCCATGGTCGCTGGAGGGAAAGTGAGAGAGAGAGAGAGAGAGAGAGAGAGAGAGAGAGAGAGAAAGAGAGAGTCCTGCCAGAAAAATAAGAAACAAAAAGTACTACAAACTGTGTGTGTCTGTGTGTGTGTGTGTGTGTGTGTGTTTACCAAATGATTGTAACGGCAACCAAAAAAAAAAACTCAAACCCTAACCCCCCCAAGAAAAATCTTTTTCAGTTTTCTTTTGTTTTAGTAAAAGAGAAACAGATTCAGATTATTGATCTGAACCAACACACGCCCGTGGTAGTTTACACACACACACACACACACACATACACACACACACACACACACAAGAAAATCAAATTAAATCAAATAAAAAAAATTCAATTCAATGAAAGTAAAATTAAATCAAGTAAAAAATAAATAAATAAATAAACTAAAGTAGGACAGAGAGTAAAAACACACACAATCAACTACAACGTTAACATCAAATCATGACAGAAATTTAAGGAAACGATGTGAATATTTGTGAGAGCGAGACATGATGGCCTCGTCCTAAACCCAACAGGATGTGGACCTCACATTCTCATACTTTCAACTGGTTCTCCTAAAGCACAGGTGTCAAACATGCGGCAAAGGGGCGCAAAACAAACAATGACACTAATATATGGATTATTTTAGTTAAGGTTCCACATTAGGGCATTAACGACTTCAGTTTTTTCAAGTTAACTTATTCGTCAATAAAGTTGGAGTCCAGTCAACATATCGTAATGACATCACGTTGTCAACTGAGGAACAACACAGACATGCAGCTAAAAAAAAATTTTAAAAAAAACACACGGACACACGTCTGTCCGGCAACGAGCAACTTGTATTAACAACTTCACTTAAACGTACCAATGTCCACTGACAAGAAACAAGCATCAGCATTTTAACCCTAACAAAACAAAGGCTAATGTTAACAAAGAGTTTTCTGTTAAATTTATCTGAACATGTCCATATTTTGTCTGGACCCACGGCTCTAAAACTGGACTGTCCAGATGTCCGTCACGGGTCCTCACTTTTTATATTAAGTGCATAAAATTTAAGGCAGTGGCCAAGACACACACCACACTGTCCACATCATGTTTGGAAAACAGGAGCGTGTTGTCTGCGCTGCTGCTCACTCAGGTTAGCTAGCGGATGCTGCTTATATCACGGAGATCAGCTAGCGAATGCCTCTTCAGAGGGCTGTGCCGTCTTTTGTTTGTTTTTTTCATCTAAGGTGAAGTAAGGTGAAGTACGTCAGATGTGTGTCTGTCACTCTCTTTTGTTTTGCCAGCCCACCACAACTGTCTTACCTGCAGCAGCCACGTCTGGTTTAGGTCTGACTGTGTTTACGCACCGAGAGAGAGGGAGGGAGAGAGAGAGGGTTGTCTCATACTACGGGAGAAAATAATCCATCTCTTTATTTTTTTGTGTTTGATTGGCAGTTGAAAAACCAAAGAAAAAATGATGCACGGATTCTACAAAAACTCCAAAATTTGTTTTCAAACACTGTACGGTTTAAGCTGCAGTAACAGTTTTAACAGAGAAAAATAAAAATGCAAAAATAACCAAACGGAACAATTACAATGTGGTTCCACAGCACCGCTGGATTGTGGGATGCAAATACTTGCATTTGCATCCCACAGTCTAGCATGTGACAACCTGCCCAGGGTCTGATGGCGAGGTCGGCCTTTGTACCCATTCAGAACTACTTGTAGTTTTAGTTATTTTTGCTCTTGTTTCTTTCAGGTTCATATGTCGTAGCAGATTTATTAAATCATCTTCAATTTCAGCTCAGTTTAGTTGATATTTTTTGTTTTGTTAAAAGCAGAAAAAACCCTGCATGTTTTCATGACCCACAGTCACTGTCTATGATCCAAATCTGAATCTAACAGTGTTTTTTCTCCAGAATTTACAGCTAATTTGTCCCACTGGAAATTGATAATAAAGCAGAGACGTTAACGGATGTAAATCACTTTGGATTATGATTGTTTTTTGGTCTGAAGGTCTTTGGTTTTTGGCAGAACCACCAGAGAACGCTCAACATCCCATCATTTAAAAATAAAAAAAACACATTCACTGACTCTAACTGGACTTTGTTTAATTATTTGTGTCTCTTGGGTTTGTTGAATTTTATTCCACCTGCTCCTATTTACCCATAAGTCCCTGGGACACTGACACAAAAGCCCATAATGCACTGGGGCAGAAAAGCTGAGTTCACACCAGAGGTTTGGGTTAAAACCAGGAGCTGCTGGAGGACAGCAAATAAATACAGAAATACAGATTTTAAATAAAGAAAAAAAACATAGTAAAGTAAAATAAAATTTAAATAAAATGGAAATGTATGGTATGAAAATAATGGAAAAAGATGGGGAAAAATTAAATAATATATTAGAATAAAATACAAAATAAAATAAAACATGAATGAGGTAAAATAAATAAATAAATAAATAAAAATGCAATAAAATAAAATAAATCAAATCAAATAGTAAAACAGTGAGTGGTATTAAAGGCCACGCCTCCCCACGCCACCTGACAGAGACTGAACTGGATGTAAACTCTAGGAGAAGATGATGAAAGGATAAGGGCTGGGAGTCTGACAACATTTGTGTTGTCATGGCAACAGGGTTGTAAATAGAGGTGTGTCCTGTTTGGCATAAAGAGTGAGTGTGTGTGTGTGTGTCAAATTTGGTTTGATTACATCAAAAAAAAATTCACTCCCATTCAAAGGGATTTTGCCAAAACCCCATTCATTTCTATGGCAAGTTTTGGTGCTGTCATGGCAACACGACTGAAAATAGGGGTGTGTCCTCATTGGCTTTTTGATTTGGTTTGGGTTGAGAGATGTGTGTGCCAAATTTTGTTTGACTATGTCGATAAAAATGATCCACGCCCACTCAAAAACTATAGGGGGTGTCACAAGCTGTGTTTCCATTACCCTTCAAAATTCGCAAAATGTAAATATTGCTATAGAAAACTGGTAATGGAAACACCTGAATTTCAAAAAAGAACTCAAATATCGAGAAAACGTTTACACGTGAATTGAGTCGTACAACCTCGTCATTGCCTGTGAAAACAATGATGTTAGGATTTTATTGGCCTTCCACTGTTGTAATCCCTCTCCTCTAGAGTCCTGCACTGGAGCCCTAGGCCCGAGGGGCCCGACAGCCCGAGGGCCGGGCTTCGGGCCGACGACCGTATAATTACCTCGGACACGGGCCGGGCTCGGGCACTTTTATTTTTCAATTTAATTATTTAAAAAAAACCTGTGTTGTGTTTAAATGGAAACAATTGAACGCAGCAGCTGCTGCTCTCCCCGGCACTGGCACCTCCCTTATATGGGCATACGGTAGGCTCCCTTATATGGGCATACGGTAGCCTCCCTCACTATCCGATTAGCGCGCAACTTCCCAACTCCCACCACAAACATGGAGAACGACATAAAGACAAAGATTGAAAATGGTGAATTGAAGAGAGTGAACAACATTAAGGGGAAATCTCCGTTCTGGACTAAGTTTCAACTTATTACAACCCTTCAAGATGAGCCAAACGGGTTTGTTCAGTGTGTTGTATGTAAAGCTGTTCTGTCATATGACAACAAAAAAACAGGTTCATCACATCTCCAGACATTTTGAACGGGTCGGTGGTGGATCCAGCAGCGGTCACAGACCGAGTTCTCAAACTGCTGATCAAAACATGAGCCCCTATTTTAACCTGCTCTTTTATGTCCACATTGATCTGTCAGAAACCGTTCGCTTATTCACAGAAAAAATAGAATGCTGTTTTTTCTAACTGCAGGTGTTATCCCATTTTCAGAGCGGCAGATTTAATTTACGAACGCACTCAATGAATATAGCGTTCTATCACGATAAAACATTCTTATGGGAGGTTAAAACAAACAAACAAAAAAAGTCGGGCTGGGCCGGGTTCGGGCCTGAGAATTCTGAAAACCTGTCGGACCGGGCCGGGCTGGGGCTCCACCCCATCGGGCCAGGGCCGGGCTCGGGCCCAGATAATAGGCCCGTGCAGGGCACTACTCCCCTCTTATTTTCACTGCAGTTACAGAAGACCTCCAGAGGTAATGTTGAGAACCACACAGCAAAGACACAAACTCAGCAGAGCATTTCTGCTTCATTTCTGGGCTGCTCCAAATACAAAAGTGACTCCAAGAACAACAGGTGAAGAAGGAGGCTATCACTAGATGGACAGCTTAAAGACTGAAAAGGGTGTGAAATAGAAAACACATTGTAAATCTTCAGTGAGGGCCAAACTGAAATTTCTGGGGCATTTTTTATTTTGGGATTGTGAATCTTAACAGTTGATATAATAAAGGTATTTGCCTTGATGTGTATCTGGTTTTTGTGCTGCTTTGATTCTCCACCACTACTTTAAAAGGATATTATCTTATCAACAATATCATAGCTGTTAATTCAACTGGAATGAATTGTTGAGAACGTATGTGCATTGCAGAATAAAACATTACAATAGACACATTGGCTTTTATATAATTTTTAACAAAACAAAAACACTGGTCGTCATGTTTTAGTTGACTAAAATTATTTAACTTTTAGTCGACTAAAATGTTATGACTTTTAGTTGACAAAAACTAAAATGATTTAAATGACTAAATTATGACTAAAACTAGGGGGAAGTGTAAATTGCAGCAGTCCTGCAAAATAAAACCATGTTTAAAGTAAAAGCTATAAATGATTAATTGTGTCCATCATATACACGTGAGATGGAGTCATGTCCCGCGAGGGGATCTTCCCAGCACCAAGTGGCCGACCTTGTGATCTGCCGAGGTTGAATCCTCTGGACGGACTGCGACAGACTCCCTTAAGTTTAGCATTAGCGCTAGCAGCTCTTGTAAATGTACAGGAGTCGTTTCAGCTATTGTACAGACATTACACAGATGCCATATCCGAACAGAGACGGGTGGACAATTACATATGTCAAAAACAGAAAAGGACATGTCGGGGTCTATCACAGTACCACCTAGCGGCCTGGCATGCATATCCAATTGTATTTCTCCTACTGTTACATCTTCGTATAAACAAGCATTTCCTCCTCAGTACGCTCGTCTAAACGCGGATGAAAAACTGAAGACGAGACGAGACTTTTGTGTCTTCTGTTTTCATCGTCAATGTAGAAACGTAACCTAAGATGACAACAAAGACGACAACATCAAAAAGACGACGATGACAACAAAGACGACAACGTCAACAAAGACAACGATGTCCATGACAGAAACAACAAAGAAAACAAAGATGAAAACGATGAAGCTGAAAATTATGCCAATAATGAAGACAACGACAAAAACGACAAAGAAAACAATGATGAAGATGATGAAGCTGTTGATGAAAATGACGAAAACAACTACGAAGACTTTGATAAAGACTTGGGAACCATCTGCTGTTAGAGCGGCTGAACTAAGAAAAGAAGAAGCGTATAAAGACTAAAGAGAGAGAGAGCGCAAGACCGAGAGAGAACGAGAGACAGAGAGAGAGAGAGACTTCCTGTTCAAACAATGAATTGAGTTTAGTCCAGATGAACACAAGTGTGTGTGTGTATGACTGTGTTTCTACCACTTGTGATAGTAAAGAGAACAAGTGACATCCCATCAGCCCCTGCAAACACATACACACACACACACACACACACACACACACTGGTAAATCTTCTGCCAGCAGTGAGAATACTTTGGCTGAACATCGTGTCTTGCTTGTCTCTTTCCCTCTCTCTCTCTCTCACTCACTCGTTTCTCTGCCTGTGAACGAAAGCCTGCATTCAGCACCACCGTTTGTCGGACTGCGGCCTTTTGCACATCACTGAGACGCAAATGGCAGAAGTCAAACCGCTTCTGCTACTACTTCGATATATATATGTATATATATATATATATATATATCTTAATTAACGAGTATTCAGAGAATGCCTAATCTTGCCTCCTGCTTAAACTTGCTTGTGAAAAATAGTCTTCCTGGAATGTTCATAAATTGTCTGAGTCTAATATAATTTTGTATCTTCATTTTTAAAATAAAATAATCCAATAAATGATTGGCCTCCCTGATTATATTTGACATGGATCATACTTCTTCTTATTGTTCCTTATGATATCCAGTTTCTATCATTATTCACTGTTTCAGTTCCTAAATCCATCCTTATTTGCTTGTGATGTACTTGTTGGTCAAACCATCAAAAATCAATTATTAGTCACCCATCGTTGATCGCCACCTGTGATTTAAATATTTCAGCTGCCCAATAATCAAGTGTTACAGATGTTAATTTTGCCACATGTCACCTTTGACCTCCAGAGATCTCAAAAACTGTTGGTCGTAGGTAATAACACCAACTATGAGAACTATATACAAATCTTCATTCCACATCGTTTGGTACCAATCTGAAAGTTCTGTGACCCTCCGTTCTTGAGTTATAACTCATAATGTGATTTTGACCTTTTAGTTAATTCTGACCTTGACCTTTGACCTTTACTCAAATGGATCATTGCATCTGATGTGCATGTAATTTCATGGTGATATCAAGTATTCCGAGTTACAGCATGATATGTGTCTGTGGACACACACACACACACACACACACACACACACACACACACACACACACACACACACACAGTGGTTACAATACTATAGAACATCATCTGCAAACGTCAATCTACAGTTAAATGTAGAAAACATACAGTCAGATATTTTTGATGACCTTGACCTTTGACCTACGTTCACCAACATTGAATGGGATCGATTATTGACCATCGTGAACATTTCCTAAAAAATTCATGGAGATTTCTTCAATAGCTTTTGTGTAAAGTTTCTGCCAAAACAAACGAACTAACTAAAAACAATAGCCCTTGGCCCGCCCTTTTTGGGGGCGGGGTTAATAAAAAGCACCACAGAAGGTGCTGTCCAACACTGAGCCTTTGATAAAGTGGTGAACAGGTACTCACTCAAAGATGATTGGAGTAGGTTGTGGCCCCGCCCACCACCGACAGCAGAGTGTACAGCAGCACTGGGGACACAAGAACAAAGATGATTGGTGGAGGTTGTGGCCCCTGTTTACAAATATTGACTGTGTGTGTTGTCGTGTTTGCGTAGTTGTCTGTGTACTTGTGTGCATGTTCTCTCTCTCTCTCTGGTGCATTTAGAGCCCTCTCTTTCTTTCAGGTTATCCTCAGAGCTCTCTCTCCCTCTCTCCATGGTGCGTTCAGGGCCCTCTCTCTCTCTCTCAGGTTTTCCTCTGGCTCTCTCTCTCTCTCTCCATGGTGCGTTCAGGGCCCTCTCTCTCTCTCTCAGGTTTTCCTCTTTGGCTCTCTCTCTCTCTCTCTCTCTCTCCATGGTGCGTTCAGGGCCCTCTCTCTCAGGTTTTCCTCTTTGGCTCTCTCTCTCTCTCTCTCTCCATGGTGCGTTCAGGGCCCTCTCTCTCAGGTTTTCCTCTTTGGCTCTCTCTCTCTCTCTCTCTCTCTCCATGGTGCGTTCAGGGCCCTCTCTCTCTCAGGTTTTCCTCTTTGGCTCTCTCTCTCTCCCTCCATGGTGCATTTAGAGCCCTCTCTTTCTTTCAGGTTATCCTTATTGGTGCTCTCTCTCTCCCTCTGTCTCTCTGTGGTGCGTTCAGGGCCCTCTCTCTCTCAGGTTTTGGCTGACAGACGGCTGTTTTCGTTTCCTCTACCAGAGGGTGATTTGACTGATGCGAGGAACAGATTGCGTCGCAGCAGGAGAGCGACTCCAAACACTCGAACGCTTTACGCTCCGCCGCTTGCTGCTCGCCTAAACGCTCCAACGGTGGCGGCGCTCCACCTGCTAAATTTAGAATCATCATTTTACTCGTTTCCCAGCAGTCAATCGACCGTCGGCCTTCGCGCTTGACATCAGTCGAGTATCAGCGCACCACCTCCCGAATGTCCAAACCCCGTCCTGGCACCGCCAAACTGCACGTGCTCAGTACGGTGCCAGCTAATCAACACCTGAAACACCACCGGGGGTTTTAGTCATTGTTTTCAGATGCACGAAGACAGCATTTATGAAAATAAACACAACACCTACTATATTTATTTTGTCGTATCTTTAACGATGTTTTTACGATATTGCAGCTTTTATTAAATTTTTATGTTCACACTTTGTTTATAACGTTTTTATCGTGTTGCGTTTTCTACTATATTTTTCTTTTGTCACATTTTTTATGACATTTCTACATACTACATTTTTACGGGCAGCTGTGGCTCAGTTGGTAGAGCGGGTCGTCCAATGGGCAAAGACACTGAACCTTGACTTAGTCTCCCAGTAGGACTGACAGAACCTTAGAACCTACTGGTGTATGAGTGTGTGTGAATGGGTGAATGTGAGGCTAATGTAAAGAGCTTTGAACCATGAAGGTGGAAAAGAACGATAGAAGTGAAGAACATTTACCATTTAATACATTTTTCCTTTTGTCGCATTTTTCTAATATTTCAATGTTGTGTCTCAAAATTTTGTATCATGTTGCTTCTTCTACATTTTTCTGTTGCAACTTTTTTTTTTTTTAATTTTGGGTCACTGTGAGAAGCGGGTCATTTTTGGGAGGTGGGTCCTTTTGAGTGGTGGAGTCATTTTGGGAGGCAGGGTCAAGGCTTTTCACAACCATCATTTTTTCTGTAATTCCATACTGTTATTTAAATTGTTATTTTAACCTGTTATTCTTCATAAATCACTCCAGTTCCTGTTTTTTCTTGAAAATACGACAAACTTTAGCGTACGAACAAAGTCAAACCGAGACATTCATTTATGTAAAACAAGTTAAAAACAGGAACTGCAGCGGACGCCTCTTGCTCCGCTGTTTAAATCCCCCGTTATTTTTCCAGCTCCTTTCATTTTCTCTTAAACAGAAATAAACACCTGATCACCGCTGCATCCTGGAGGTCCAGCCTCGAAATACGACCGTTATTTTTACAACTTTATTGTCCCTGAATGCACCGTTCTATTTGTGTGTGTGTGTGTCTGTGTTTGTGTCTGAGTGTGTATATGTCTGTTTGTGTGTTTCTGTGTGTGTGAGTGATAGGAGCAGATGCTACTTATATCACTCAGGTTAGCTAGTGGATGCTACTCATATTGTGTGTGTGTGTGTATGCTAATTATTTTCCACATACTGTAATACAGAGATTTGTGTTTTTATGCAAATGTCTCCACAAGTGACTGTGGGATCAACTCAAACATTTATTTCATGATACAAAAAATTACAAACAAGGTGACTCATCGTGTCCCACACATCCAACACTGGTTATGGATATGCCATCAGCTGTCTCTCTCTCTCTTACTATTTTTCAGTATATATACAGCAGTATATGTACATATAGAATGTGACCAGGTGTGAGGACAGTGGACATGTCCAGCCAACTGTGCAAAATCCCCCTCCCTCTTTCTCTCGTCACAGGACGACCAAACACAAACCTTCAAGTGTCATATTCAACACTGTTGTTTTTGAACCAAGACACAGCATAAATACTGCAATATGTTCACAAATACTGCAATACTTTCAGAAATACTGTGATATTTTCACAAATATTGCAATATTTTTTTACAAATACTGTGATATTTTCACAAATACTGTAATACTTTCACAAATACTGCAATATTTCCATCCCACGATGCTCAGACCTTCAATATTAAACACGTTTGTTACTTCAACATTTCGCAGAAACCAGACATTTGATAATAAAGACACAAACATCGTTTTCAAAAAGGTAAAAAAACAGATGACGATGTTTTTATCCATTAAAGATGTTTTTTAAACCGACTTCTCGAACTTCTTTTTTTTGGTAATATTTACTAATTATGACATACGTTTCGTGTCAATGTTCAATGGAGAAACTACGACTGTTTCTCTGAATTTAACCTTTTTTAACCCTGCCACCCCGCATCCACCCCCCGAAACCTCTCCTTTACTGAAGCCCCTCCGACAGGAGATAAAAATTACATTTGTAAAACTTGTTCATATATTTTCTTTCATCAGCTGTAAATTTAAAACCCCCAAATAATAATTGTTACATTTGTTACAGTAGGAGTCAATGGAGGAAGAAATGAAGGAGAATAACAGACAACATTAAGGCATCATCCGTCTCCGTCCACAACATCATCTGACCCCCACACACACACACACACACACACACACATCATTATCTTGAGGATGACGTAGTTAGACCCTAAAAACTCAAATGCACTAGAACAGAAAAATCAGCCCAGATAAGAAAAAGGTGTTGCCTTCCAATATCTGTACTTACCGCCCTTTCTGTACTGTCTTTGGGTAGAGAGGGCATCCCATTTCTAATTAGGAAGAAGTGTACTTCAAGTACCTGGATGACGCCTTCAAAAGCCGCCATTTTTTAGGTATGGAGTTATGTACACTTTTTGTACTTAACGACCGCCATACTGTCTTTGTATTACCTACAGGACATGAGAAACTGCCTGCAAACTGTTTGATTTAAAAACGTGGTGGACAAATTCATTACAGAGTAGTAACTTATGTTACAGTAAATGGTCATATTGTAACTGATGACTTTGTAATCAGTAATCAATTCGAGTATTTGAGTAGCCTGTCCAACACTGCTGGTAAGCAGTGTTGGCAGTTTGGGCAGTTTTCCGCACAATTGGGCTACTTTTAATTACACTTGGTGGGGAAAATTAACCTTACTGTCACTATCTGGTATCACAATACCATCTGGGACCCTTCCACAACCAATCCGTTTTCAAAGGAGGGGCCTCATCTAAAATCCTTGCATTTGATTAGATGAAGAATCTGTCCGTCATCTTGACCAACGTGCCGCTTCAGACACTCAACGTCGAACACAAGCAGCTACTCAATTAGCTCAGAGCGACAGCAGGAAGAAGAGTCATTCTGCAGCAGACCACCATCAAAACAAAGGCCACAGTATGGCTACACCTAAACGCACCGTTGTGTTGTCTGGAAATGACTGTTGTATGTACAGGGAAAATCTAAGAAGAAAAGGCAACATCGCCAACAGTTCCTTGAACTTCCCTGTGGAAAACGGGTAGACTAGCGGCTTGCAGAACTTTGACTTAATGTGTCAGATGTTCCAGAAAAATCCTTTGGCATATGTCTGAAAAGCCTTGGCTTGGTAGGGAGACACCAGAGTACTATGGACACTATGAGGGAATGACAAAAAGCTGAAGGGGAACCCAGTGCCGAACACACAACTGAGACAGCAGCCACAACGCCGCCCAGTCATGGGAAGTCCCACCCGGCGCCGATTGGCTCCTTCATTTTTCAGAAAGCGTGAACCTCACGATACTCAGATGGTTGTGTGAGCCTGGTGTGTAGTTTGGCCAAATGCTGCCAGATGACGTGAGTCAGGTTAGAGGAAAAATGTATTGGGCGGGTAATATAACATTTGGGCTGCTTTTGCCAACATCTGGTGTTTTTAATACTGCAAAAACAACACAACAATTTTAATTTTATGGTTTACAAACAGTTCAAATACAAAATTCAATATACTTCACTCACTCATATTATGGTGATTTTGGTCAATTTAAAAAATATTTAATTGCAGTGAGTTATTCAGTCATAACAACTGACGTCACACCAACAAACTAGCATAGTGCGCAGATGCAGGCTACGTACCATCCGACTGCTGTCTAAGTCCATATCCAATGCTCATGTCCAGGGAATGTTCTCCTAAGTTTCACTCTTTAAAGACAATAGAAGAAATGGTCTGGGTCTCCCTCTACTGTCCAGCCTCATGGAGGTTCATACCATCCTGTCCAGGAATGGATGGACGTCCTCTACATTCAGACGTCCTCAGTAGTTATAGAACAGGTTTAATTCTTTGATGAAGGAGTAACAGCTGATGCTGATGGGGTTTTTTTTGTAAATATAAACTATGTAGATTATTTATGTGTAAAGAAAACTGATGGGCAGTTACAAACTCTTATTCATCAATGCCTTTTAATTCATTAATTTTAAAATTCATATACCATTAAGCTACGCTGCATGTGATGGCTAGGGTTTTTTCCTTCTATTTTGATTGTTTGAGATTGTGGTTTCAACACTGAGTGGGGGTCTGGAGTCAGTGATTTTAACACTAACCCTGACACTGTGATAAAATACTATTTTCCATCGGTTTAATATCCGACTGTAGATGCATTTAAATGTTTTTGCTTTTTTTCTGAAATGGGCAGGTTTTAGAATATGATTGAGCCAAAATCACTCAACCTAATCCGGCGTCCCTGCTGTTTAGTCTCTTGTTAATGTAGAAGTTAAACTTTACAGACAAACATTTGCCTACTTTGCAATAACGTGACACATAAATGGTTTTACACACCAGTGTATTTTCAGCCAAAAGAGGGACACGCTTACGGTGTTTGTGACAACACATTCTCCAGAGGAACTGGAGATTCATATTCATGAAGAACACCATAAAAAATAGCCCATGTGTTTTCACGGTTTTTGACGCAATTTCCGGTAAATGCGGCAGTAGAACCAGAACTGGTATTGCAATTGGAACAGTACTTACCGGCTGAAAATGTACACTTAGTATGTACAGAAAGTGTACTGTGTGTAAGTGTACTCATGACAGTATGAATATGGGAGCACAGTACTGAGATGGGCTTCAAAATTACACCATGACCTTTCACCTGGAGTCACATTGTCACCATCAAAGGTGACAGTGTAAAGTTTTTAGAGGCAGATGGAGCAGGTTTGTTTATTTTCAGTGCTAGTTGTTTTAGTGTCAAATACGTTCATTTCCTGTTTTGAGCTGAAATAAACCTGGTTTCGATTCAACGCTTCAGGAAAAATCAGCTGATTCAAAAAAAAATCTGAAAATAAACATTGGCCAGAAAAAGAAATGAAAGAGAAACAAAAAATATGTAGAAAATGAAAAACACACACACACACAAAGACAAAACACACACAAAGACAAAAAAAGGGGAAAAAATTTGCATTTCACACTTGAATCTCAGATAATATTGTTGCTGCTAAAACTGTCCAAACACATGATCTGGGAAACTAGGGCTGTCCTCAACCAGTGGTCGTTACGCCGACTAATCAATCATTTTTTGCTCAGTCTGCAGTTCCCCTCTTTGTTCTTTTCTAAATGATTCCATATTTTACAGCTCCTTACAGACATGATCATAGAAGTCAATGCCGTCCATCTGTGTTAAAAAAAAAAATCACCAACAGTAAATTAGTGTCACAACTTCCTTTATCTCATCCTTCAAATTAAAAGTCCTTCAGCCCTTTGACAAGACACTTTTTTTTTCTGCGACCAATGGAATTTGATCGACCAATGACAAGTCTATTTGCCAACAGCCCTCACTGACACCGTCCAATCACATCATCTGCTGAAACCGTCCAAACACATGAAACTTTCAGAACCAGTTCCACCACTTTTCGCTTTTTAAACTAAACCAACAACAAAAAAAAACTGCAGCGTCAAAACCTAAGCACAGATGTGAGAATTATAACTCGACGTTACCATGGAAACAAACACAGCAGGTGTCACTTACTGCACTTCCTCCACTGAGGGAGGAGGGGGTGGAGCCTCCTATTGTGGCTCCGCCTCCTGTGACTCCGCCTCCTCCACCGGCTGGCTCCGTTGCTCCCTCCGGTCTCCCTGGTGCGCAGGGGAGGGGGGGGGGGGCCCAGCGGCACTCTGGGTAATCTGCAGGTGAGTCTGCGGAAGTTGGGGGGGGGAGAGAGAGAGAGAGAGAGAGAGAGAGTGAGGAAGTGAGCGACGGACAGAGAAACGGACGCAGACAGACAGACGGACTACAACCAGGACGACCAAAGCCACAGCCGGTGGAAAAAAAGAGCTGGTGGTTGCCATGGCAACGTGTGCCAAAAACCAAAGGGAGGGACCAAAAAAAAACTGTTAAAGACAAACTGTGGCATGAGGAGGAGGAAGAAAAGAAAGAAAGAAAAACAAAATAGGAAGAGAGAGATTTGTTTGTATTCTCAAACTGTCAAACAATAAATAAATAAATAAAATAACATCAAACAAAATAAAATGTGACAAAACATGAAATAAAATCCAAAATAAATGAAAAAAAATATTTTTTTATGTTAAAATGTGAAGATGTGACAGTTTCTGACCCTTATCTGTGACCTTTGACCTTTATCCATGACCTTTAACACTTTTCACTTATTTTTAAAAATCATTTACCATAATTTATTCACATTCTCTTAATTTTACTATTTTTGTGTAATCAAAGTTTTTCACAATTTTTCATTCATTCACTCCTCGATAACCCATTATCAGGGTCTGTCTCTGCACATTCCTGACCAACAAATATAAAGCTTTTTAAGTCCACTACCACGGAACAAATACTTACAGTAAAAACAACAAAAACTACACTAGGTTAAGTTCACAGCATATGGTTTGAAGGACCCACAGTATTTCTACCTTTAGCATAGTGATTAAATGATTCTTTCTGGAAACTGAGACTGAAGATGGAATCGATGAAAACAGCAATGGTGTTTCACATGTTTTCTGTTACCATGGTGTTTCACATGTTTTCTGTTACCATGGTGTTTCACATGTTTTCTGTTACCATGGTGTTTCACATGTTTTCTGTTACCATGGTGTTTCACATGTTTTCTGTTACCATGGTGTTTCACATGTTTTCTGTTACCATGGTGTTTCACATGTTTTCTGTTACCATGGTGTTTCACATGTTGCCATGGTGCTGCAGATTATGCTGGTTGCTGTGGCGTTGCAGATGTTGCCATGGTTTTTCACATTTTTGGTTGTCATGGCATTGGAGATTTTGTCAGTTGCCATGACGTTGCAGATGTTGCATCAGGCATGTGTCCCCTCTTTTGGCGTCTGTATGAATATCTGACGATGGTACTTCCTGTGATGCATTTATTTCCCGTAAGATGGGTGAAGCGTTCAAGGATCCTGGTTTAAAATACTCTCAGATGGGTGAGGCGTTCAAGGACCCTGGTTTAAGATGCGTTTCTTATCAGGATAATTTGCATATCTTAATTAGTGCTTAGAAAATATGCAAATGAACGTCAGCGCTGAATAATGAGCAATGCGTGTTCGTGAAGAAAATTAACTGAGGATGAGTCGACATTTATTTAATTTAACCTGATTTTTATTTAATTGAATCTATTTTTTTATTTAATTTAACTGTTTTTTTTTTATTTAATTTAACCTGTTTTTTTTTTTTTTATTTAATCTGTTTTTTTTTATTTAATCTGTTTTTTGTTTTTTTTGTTTTTTTTTTTACTTAATTTAACCTGTTTTTTTTTTTTATTTTATTTTAACCTGTTTTAATTTAATTTTTTAAAAATCCATGACTTTTCCAAATCCTGGAATTTTTCAATTCCATAAATTTTCCAGGTTTTTTCAAAACATACAAGTACTGTAAAAGACACAATGTTCCTTCACGCACTTTCATTGAATGGTGCATTTACAGACAGTGGGACATTTTGTTTTTTTCTCCCCGATACTGAAAAAATTAAAAGTGATCTTTTTATCAAGAACCAAAAACAGAAACTCAAATAGTTTTTAATAAATGGTTAAAAGGACTAACATCTGTTACCATTAACTCAGTGAATAATTAAATGAAACACACGTTCTGCTTAATTTAATTTATGTGTTAGGTTTCTGAGGTTAGAATTAGTTTTATTTGGTTTAAATCTAAAAATATTTCAGAATTTGAATGTTTTTGGTATAATTTCTTGCTTTTCTTTGTCCAGAATCATTTCATGTTGAAGCTTTTAACATTTTCCACTAAATCACTCACTTTCATGACACACGTTATTTCAGAGCCAAAGAACCACCAATCTGTTCCATGAAAATCAGATTTTATGACTTAAATTAAGGTTGTGAAGAATTGTTCACCATTTTAAAGATTTAAATAAAAACTATGAGGAGGACAAATGGATTTTTGGGTTTTGACAGATTTATGTTCTTTCTTTTTTTTTAGAAAAACAATCACGAGTTTGTCTCCATGAAACCCTGATTTTATGACTTAAATGAACGTTTGGTGAGGATTTTTTTACGAACCTCACATGAAGTTAATTTTCTAAGGATGGAAATGAGTTTCATATTTAAACAACCAAAAAAAAAAATATGATGACAACAGTTTATGGAGAGTTTTACTGATTTTACAAAAATTAAAAGCAGAAAAATGATCAGTTTGTTTTCATAAAAATCTGATCTTATGACTTAAATGAAAGTTGTGAGTAACGTGTGCCTGAACTGAAGGATAACAGGAGCGTAACTGACAATGAACAGGGGCTGGGGTTCCCAAAGGGCGGAGGGGGGTGGTAGTGTTGTCATGATACAAATATTATGTATTTCAATACTTTTTCTACATAGAGAATGCAGAAAATGGCATTAGTGACTTTATTAATCAAAAACCTTATTAACATAAACAGTAATTGTAATAACAGTCAAATAAAAGGAATAAAGACCAGAGCAGTGAGAGCATGGAAACTGTGGTTAAAGATCAAATGACAACCAGTGTATGCCTAAATATTAAAGACATGTTGAAAAAGAATTGGAAAGTAAAGACATTTTTGTATTTAATTAGTTATTATTATTTGGAAAATATTATATACATAATGCAAAATGGAATGAAAGAGCAGTACTAATTCAACTATTTAAAATTGGACATTATTTTGACTTAAAAACAAAAAGACAATCAAAACTCTGCAGATAAGTGAAGCCTTTGGACTCGTATAATACAATTTGAATTATATAAAATACCCCCTACTGTATATATATGTAGCTCTATACTGCATTTATGTAATTATGTTTTGTGTATATTTGTATTTGGGGTTTTTTGTGCATCTCCCTTGTAGTGCGTTTCTGTTATTACTCTGCCACAAAGCCATTAAACTTAATGGCTTTGTGGAATTTTAAGAAAAAAAATCTTCCAGTTGATGGGTTAGCCTACCATTAGCCTACCTGTCATTCCCTGAACATGAAGGTTTGAGTGTTTGTTGTGTCAGTGTTTAGCAGGTTAGAAGTGTGTCTGCCCTTCACCAGTCAGCCTTCAACTGTCACCAACTGTCAACTGTTAACTGTTAACTAATGTCAACTGTCACCAACTGTTAACTGTTAACTAATGTCAACTGTCATCACCTGTCACCAACTCTTTCCTACTGTCAACTGTCACCAATTGCCACCAACTGTCACCAACTGTCACCAATGTCAACTGTCACCAATTTTCACCAACTATCATTAACTGTGAACTGTCAACCGTCACCAACGTCAACTGTTATCTAATGTCAACTGTCATCACCTGTCACCAACTCTGTTCGGCTGTGGCTCAGTTGGTAGAGTGGGTCGCCCAATGACTGACAGGTTGGCGGTTCGCGTCCCAGCTCTGGCTGTCCACGTGTCGAAGTGTCCTTGGGCAAGACACTGAACCCTGACTTAGGCCCCCAGTAGGACTGACCATAGACCTTAGAAACCTACTGGTGTATGAGTGTGTGTGTGAATGGGTGAATGAGAGGCTAATGTAAAGCGCTTTGAACCATGAAGGTGGAAAAGAACTATATAAATACGGTCCATTTAACTGTCACCAATTGTCATCAACTGTCACCAACAGCTCCCACCCACAGTGGAGTTTAAACTACCGGTCCAGTCTTCTGTTAGTCTGCTCCAGGACAACTGTGGATGTGAATGAATGAATGAATGTGATCATGGATCAGTAATGTAAAGCATTGTCGTAAACACATCGGATAGAAGTGGCATTTGGGCAAATAAAAATGGCATTTGTGTGAAGCTAGCTTAAACCTCACACACACACACAAATGGTTTCCATGTCTCATGGGAAATAACTTTATAATCATCGCATGTAGGTAAAGTATTCAGTGGCTAGTGAGTGTCAACAGATCATTTTTAGCTGATCCGGATGAAGTCACGATGAGCTATTTCCATCGTGCTTCGTCCGTTTGTCGTCGGTGTCCGTCATCCACAATTCACTAAAATCACTTCTCCTCCCTCAATTCTCATTGGATTTCTATTCTGATTTTATGATCTATTGAATGACTCCCTTTTGTTGACAGCACGACATCAGAGCTGTGAGGTCCTGATGAGCACAAAAACATTGGCACTATCGTTTAAATCAGAGGTGTCAAACTCATTTCAGTTTGGGGGCCACAATCAGCTAAATTTGACCTGAAGTGGGCCGTACCAGTTAAAAAAAAAACAAAAAAACAATACATAAATAATGTCAACTCCAAAGTTTTCTCTCTGTTTTAGAGCGAAAAAAGTAACATTTCATTATGAAAACAAATATTTAGGCTTTAGTTCATCATTTACATCTGTATATTCTAACTTACAGATCACAGTGGATCTACAGATACACTAAATAATTATAGGTGGAATATTATTACAGTACCCTCTTAAGACATTTCCAATTTTTCATATTTGTTCTGATTATTGCGATTTTTCTGTGAAATTATACTTTCTTTTAATGTCACTAAATTTAAAGAAAAAAATGTACAAGGATATATTTTTTTTAACTTGTGAATATTTATAGTTTATTATGAGATTGAATTGGTCTGAATGTGAACCATGAACCAAACTAATGTATATATCTTAGTGTAATTTTTGCATTTCATAAATTCATCCAAAGGGCCAGACTGGACCCTGAGGCCCCCAGGCCGCATGTTTGACACCTCTGGTTTAAATAAATAGTTTTAAATGAAAAAAAAAAAAATTAATATAAAATTCAATTAAAAAACTTAAATAAATGTAAAGGAATAATGAAAAAAAAATGGCAAAAAGTAAATAAAAGTAATAAATTAATATTTTTAATGAAAAAAAATATTTTAAATAAAATGAAAATAAAAAGTAATAAAATTCAACAAAAAACTAAAATGAATGGAAAAAAATGGAAATAGTAAAGTTTCTTGAATAAATTTTTTAAAAAAAGTTTTTTTTAATACAATCACAAAAAAAGGAAATATCTTTAAATCTCTCACTTTGCACCCATCTTCTGGAAAAGAAATCATGTATTTATAGAGCCACATCATCTGCATAAATTTGCATACTTCTCACAGATTAAAATTTTACTAGTGGGGACCTACATATATATTGAACTCTCATTGGGACCTGAATTTTGATCCTCATTGTGACCTCTCATTGTTGTGCAATGAATGTGTCCGATTCCTTCAGTGCGGAGCTGACTTCAGTTAATGCGAAGGGGGGAAAAAATTCCAAAAAGCTTTAATATGTCCGACTGACCGAAGTAATAATGCGACAAACAGACCAGTCCGATAAATAAACAAAGACACACACACACACACAAACTAATAACAGCAGATAAAGCAGCTGTGGTCGCCGTGGAAACAATGAAAACATGTAATAAAGAAAATCCACCAGTAAAAAAACAAAAATATCAGTGATTTAAAGACGTGAAATGAAAACAGGGACAGTTTTTTAATGAAAAAATAAATACAGATGAGTCTGATAATATACCTGTAGATAACTGATATTAATGACAATAGACCTGTAGATAACTGATATTAATGATAATATACCTGTAGATAACTGATATTAATTATAATATACCTGTAGATAACTGATATTAATGATAATATACCTGTAGATAACTGATATTAATGATAATATACCTGTAGATAACTGATATTAATGATAATATACCTGTAGATAACTGATATTAATGATAATATACCTGTAGATAACTGATATTAATGATAATATACCTGTAGATAACTGATATTAATGATAATATACCTGTAGATAACTGATATTAATGACAATATACCTGTAGATAACTGATATTAATGATAATATATCTGTAGATAACTGATATTAATGATAATATACCTGTAGATAACTGATATTAATGATAATATACCTGTAGATAACTGATATTAATGATAATATACCTGTAGATAACTGATATTAATGATAATATACCTGTAGATAACTGATATTAATGATAATATACCTGTAGATAACTGATATTAATGATAATATATCTGTAGATAACTGATATTAATGATAATATACCTGTAGATAACTGATATTAATGATAATATACCTGTAGATAACTGATATTAATGATAATATACCTGTAGATAACTGATATTAATGATAATATACCTGTAGATAACTGATATTAATGATAATATACCTGTAGATAACTGATATTAATGACAATATACCTGTAGATAACTGATATTAATGATAATATACCTGTAGATAACTGATATTAATGATAATATATCTGTAGATAACTGATATTAATGATAATATACCTGTAGATAACTGATATTAGTGAAATTTAAAACTGATAATCTGGTGTTACTAATTTAACAGGTTTTAAATACAAAACTTACTTTCCATCAAAAACACAAAATAAAAGATAAAAATATCACATAAAGTTTAATTATTCCTGCAAATGTGAGAATACACTGAGCATAAAGCTGAGATTAAACATAAAATACAGATTTAACTCTTTTTGAGGAAAATCACTAATGTCATTGAAACTATTTCCAATAAAGTCTTTCTGATGCTATCTGGTGTTTAGATGCATTTTTTAAAGATATGACAGCAGTAGGATGTCCGACTGTCTGACCACCACTGGAGTGGGTTACGGTTAGGGGTCAGAGGTCAGGGTTTGGGATTCATCTATATTCATCTATAAGTCACTAAAACAACCAAATACTTAGTGATTAATATTCTGACTAGGAGTCATGTGACAAAGAAATACCACTGCTACAGGATCCCACATGGGTCAACTTCACAAACCCATATATTACACCCACAAACTGACATTTTCTCTACCCAGGAGCTCACTTTTTAAGGTTTATTTTCTGTTAAAGCACACATCGTATGTGTTCACACTTAAGGGACTCATTAAGTCTTTTCCTGTGTTTTGGAAAATTGTGAGCTGATACAATTTGGGAGCTGTGCGGATCAATCACGGATCCAGGGTTTCAGCCATGAATATGCTTTTATTTTGTCACTTCCGTGTCTGCTACCCGCCTGCAATAACTTTCACTGTACCCTGCCAGTGCCTCCAAAACCAGCGGTTAGAAGCTAGTTTTAACGTGTACACATTTCTTTAAAATTAATGGTATGTTATTGTTAAGCCACTTGGTCACAGATATAAAGGTCAGAATTAGAGATCGGTGGCTGGACCTCAGGAAACAGATTCAAGGCTGTAAATCCGGTCATCGGACATTAACTCAGATCTCATTCGACACAGATAACCGATTCAAATCTGTTTATCTCTACCCCCCTACTATTCATCACAGAAACAACCGAGACATGCTAATTGTAACCCAGAGATTGGAAGCAACGCTTAATTTTAGACGTGAACGGGACAGCTGAGGTGAGGAGACGTAAATTAACCTTGGTAAGCACCCAGTCGATAAAAACAAACACACATGGAGTTATCTGTCAAAATAACTCTTTCACAGCGCCAACTGCCCCAATAAAGAAGTTTTCTCACATAAAAATGTAAATATTATACAAGCTAATGTGCTCAAAAAACACAATCCCACAACCTGAAAGGCAATGTAACAGTGCTAATCACAGCGTAACATTTTGTACTGACAGAGTAACATGTTACGCTGAAATGCGCTGGTGAGAAGAGAACCCTGCTGACCCCTGACCTCAAAGACAGATGCCACAAACCCCGCCCCTTCAGACATGGTAGACCTTCTGGTGGTTCAGTGTTAGACCTTCTGGTGGTCCAGTTTCTATCACTAACTAATAAAATGGTGGTCTGTGTCCTGATGGGCAAGGATGTTGCATTTCCGTCCTGGTGGGGTCATGTGACCACCGCTGCATCATCAGTTTCCCTGTGCTGGTGTTGTTTTATTCCACTTCCTTCCACTGGGGGGGTGGGTCTGTAAGTTGAGTGCTGGGGGGTCTCCAGCAACTCTGCCTGAATTGGACACTCCATCAGAGCCCCCACAGCCTCCGTCGGGGAGTATCAGGTTGACGGCATTGGCGGTGGGTGGGTGGGGGTCTGAAGGGTCCATGAACCACATCTGCATCCAATTCCTACTCACCCTTTGGCCCCTGCCCAATGTGGAGGGGGAGTGGTGGGGACAGTAAGGGAGGTTGGGTGGGGACAATAACGGGGGGGGGGGGGCAGTAAGGGGGGTTGGGGACAGTAGGGGGGGTTGAGTGGGGACAGCAGGAGGGGTTGGAACAGTAGGAGGGTGGGGGGCAGTAAGAGGGGTTGGGACAGTTGGGGATGAGTGGGTACAGAAGGGGGATGCGGGGTCAGTGAGGGGGTTTGGGGACACTAGGGGGATAGGGGGGCAGTAGGGGGGTTGGGGACAGTAGGAGGCGTTGGGTGTGGACAGTGGAGGGGGACAATAGGGGGCTTGGAGACATAAGGGGGGGTTGGGTGGGGAAAGTAGGGGGTGGGGGACAGTAAGGGGGGTTGAGTGTGGACAGTGGGGGAGGTTGGGGACATTGGGGGGTGGGGGGTCAGTAAGGTGGTTTGGAGACAGTAGGAGGTATGGTGTGGGACAGTAGGGGGATGGGGGGCAGTAGGGGCGGGTGGGGGACAATAGGTGGTTTGGAGACAGTAGGGGGGTTGAGTGGGGACAGAAGGGGGGGTTGGGTGGGGACAGTAGGGGGGATGGGGGGGACAGAAGGGGGGGGGTCAGTCACTCATGTGTTCAGATTCTCCACAGGATTTAATGAGAAAATAAACCCTGTTTTTCGCTTCATGAATAAAAATGATTTGTGTGAAATTTGAGGCGGAAAATGGAAATAAAAAACAAAAACAGCGTCTGGTTTGAAGTGACGGCGTTAAATATGAAAAACGGAGGCTGGTTGTGGTGGCGTGATTGAAACCAAACAAAGCATTTTTAGTAAAAACACAAAAAAATGAATCATTTTAAGGAGGAATGACTGTGAAGACCGCCTTAAAAAATGTATTTATTCTTAGTGAATTTGATTATTTTTGGTGGTGGTAGGAGTACCAGGCAGTACTGGATAATATCTGAGTTTGACACCAGGCCTCAGTCTCATCCCACATCATTTACACACTGAAGACTCGCACACATGCACCTCCTTTTAGGGATGGCGACATTTCTAACAAACCTTGACCAATCACTGAGTCTCATTCACCGGTTTAAGTCGGACACAGAGAAAAGAAAACACTTGCTTTGTCGGTTCTCACACACACACACACACACGCACACACACACACACACACATGCACACACATGCACACACACACACACACACACATGCACACACACACACACAAACTGCGGCGCTTCAGTCATTTCGCTTTTTAGTCACAGTGCGAGGTGGAGCAATGTTATGTTAAAAGCTGGTTTTAAACTGTCACACATGGAGAAAACATTAGATGTTCCAATAAATTCTGCTACTAAATATTTTGGGAAAACCCTTAGTGATGTCCATCAGCCTGTGTCAGTTCTGCACTAACTGCTTCTGCTGCAGCCACCTGTCATGTCATTTTAAATAGGTCTGTCAGATGAAGCCTCACTCACATGCACCTCCTTTACAAACCTCTTCATTAAAGCCTTATTTCACTTGTGTCACAAAGAGTAGAAGCTTTTGCAAATAATAATGCAAGACAGTCAGCCAATAAACTATCACTGTCATTTTATTTTAATGTCACTTTGCATCATCATGGCCTTCCTCTTTGTCTAGTTTTGGTGGTGTACAGGAAACAGTATTGAATGAGTCAGTACTCTAATCAGGTTCAGATGAATATAATAAATTAAAAAACTATATTCCATCCTAGTGGGCCTTACATTTTCCAAAACACTCCACATGAAAGAAAAAATAAATAAATAAATAAAAGCATGCCACGAAGAAATATGACCAATGAAATGCACCTGATTCAGCTTTTTGACGGCGCTGCATCCGAGTGTCATATTTCAAGCCATAGCAACCAGGGATGTCCTGATCCGATATTGATATTGGAAATCGGTCTGATATCAGCCCAAAAAGTGAATATCGGATTTCATCGGACTGAATCTAAAAACTCCGATATAAAAGCTCCGATATAAGCTGTCCATTTACCGCTCCAGCACTTCTATAATAGGTGACTCTGGTTTGATCACACTCCAACACAGTAGGTGGCGGTAATGCCCCTTAATTAACGTTGTTGCAGCCGCAGAAGAAGAGCCTGCAGTAAAGTGTAGTGATGTCGGCTGTGTGGAAGTATTTTACCGTAAACTCGGACAAAGACGTTGTAGCTAAATGCAACATTTGTCAGGCGCAAGTGTCCCGTGGAGGGACAGAACCGGGAAGGTTCAATACAAGGAACCTCATCGCACATTTGAAAAAAACGCCACAAAAAGAACATGAGGATTTTCACGAGAGCAGCAAGGCGAAGCAACAAACCTCGCTTCAGCAACCCATGCTGGCCCCGCCCACAGTTGTTTCCAACATATGCTGACAGTAAAAAAAATACTTGAATTGTTTGCACTTTAAAATGTAATTTATTCTATTCAATTGTATAATGATGTTGGTAACCAGTGGTTATTTTACACTTTAAATATAACATTTAGTTTTCTGTTATATCACTATAACATCAGTAACAGTAACATCACTTTATCAAGCCTTTATTAACATTCCACACAACAAAATAAGGAATAAATATATGTATGATTCATGCCTATATCGTATCGTATTGATATCGGTATCGGCCAATACTCAAGGCTACAATATCGGTATCGTATCAGAAGTGAAAAAGTCGTGTCGGGACATCCCTAATAGCAACGTAATCTGCAGCTGCACTGAATGTCCGGACCTTAGGTTGCGTCCAGACAAGTTCGATACGGGCTAAAATATCTGTGTCTGCATGGGGACAAAACGCTTTCTGAAAACAATGTAACTCACATGACACACCAGTATGAGCGCTGTAAGCCAGTCTACCCGGATACAAGAGAACAATAGAAGTAGTAATGTGCATGCGCCCACATCCTTTTTCTATTGACGCAACACACACACCAGACACAAACAACAACAATGACACTGTTATCACCATAACCCACTCACCACTGCTACGCTGTTCTTCGCTATTGTTGCCGTCTTGTTTCGATAATCAATGCTACAGATGCAAGGCTGCTGTTTTTTCCAGTCATGTGTTCATGATGTGGGTGTGAACACATATACGTTTACTCGTCCAGATGGGTGCGGAAACGACACCGTATCCAGATCCGTTTTCCAAAGATATCGTTTTGGGGTACCCATGACATTGGTCCCATTTTGACAAAAGGCCAATCTGTTAAGAAAGTACGTTGGTGTCACACAAATTACTTTCTGTGCAAATGGGGTCTTGTGGCCTATTCGCATGGGATACGTTTTACCTCGGGACCACTGGTAATTTTGAATAATTAAATGTCTGAGTTCTTAGTCCCGTGTGAATGTGCATGTCTGTGTTTGTGATTTCAATTGCACACCTTTTGTCTTTTTCTGGAGTGAATAATGGAGGAAGGGGCTGAAATTGTGTGGCAGCATGTGGCATGAGGAAGATATGGACACACCATATTTATAATATTTAATATTTATAACTATCTGAAGTTGTCTCTATAGATACAGTCGGCCTTTTTCTAGAGAGAAGGCCTCCACTGAGCTCGGAGCGGACCTCGGCTGTCCTCGGAGCGAACCTCGGCTGTCCTCGGAGCGGACCTCGGCTGTTCTCGGAGCGGACTTCGGCTGTTCTCGGAGCGGACTTCGGCTGATTCTGTAATCTGGAGACGGTTTTAATCTGTACTGACCCCGCTCTTATTTTGAAGGCGTGGAGCAAATTTACAGACTGCATCCCTGCCAATGGCATTTACCCCCTTTATTCTTATGCATACTTTGTTTTCATACAACTTTATTAATGTATTGAGACCAAACAGGATGTTGTGAATTACGACATATCCGGCCATAATGTCTGGAATTTGCATGAATTACAGACTTTTGTTTATCCCGTCTGAATGCGCCACACAATAACAGAGAGGTATGGGGGTAATTGCAAATTACCAGTGGTCCACATATAATACTTATCCCATGCGAATAGGGCATTGGTCCCACCCCTCGTCCGTCAGACCATTCCAGTCTAGCATCTCGCCCTGACAGAAGTGTGGCAGCCATCTTGCGCCTATGTCCCTCTGACCACCACCACCATAGTGTGAGTGACACTGAAGGCAGGCGGGTGATGTGTCTTTGCCCAAGGACACAAGATTAAAATTAATCATAATCTAAAACTAATCCCATTTACCACTCCTTTGAAAGCCTAGTTTCATCCATTACTTTCCCCAACTGCAGAAACCAAAAACCAGTCCTTTTTGTCATAGTCTACCGCCCTCCTGGCCCTTATTCACAGTTTTTATTAGAAGTCTCTGACTTTCTATCCAGTGTAGTGTTGAACTGGGATAGGATTAGAATAGTTGGTGATTTTAACATACATGTTGACAACAACACTGACTCTCTTAGTAATGCATTTAGTGACCTACTAGACGGATTAGGCTTTATCCAAAATGTTAATAAACCAACCCACATTCACAGACATACTCTCGATCTGATCTTAACACTTGGTGTTGAAATTAATGACCTTGTCGTTTTTACCCATAATCCCATACTCTCAGATCACTTTTTAATGACCTTCCAGGCTTTGTTTGAGGATATTTCTACCTCAGTGATTAAAACACAAATGAAAAGGATACTATGTGACCGTGCTGTCTCAAAGTATAAAGAGTTAATTCAGTCACTAATTGTGTCTATGTCATGTGATTATGTAAAGGACACATTTAGTCCCAGTATAAGTGATGAGTTAGTCGATAGTACCATGCTCACATTAAAAACTACGTTAGATATAGTTGCCCCCCTTAAGTTAAAAACTACTAAGGTTAGATGAACCTCCCCATGGTACAACGCTGACACTCGCTCCATTAAACAAACAACATGTAAATTAGAGGCAATGGAGGCGATCCAACTTAGAAGATTCTCTCAATGCCTGGAAAAATAGCTTAATAAAGTATAAGCAAGCTTTACGTACAGCCAAAACTAGATATTACTCATCCATAATAGAAGAAAACCAGAATAATCCTAGATTCCTGTTCAGTACTGTAGCCAGACTGACAAACAGACACACCTCCGTGGAACCAGTTATTCCATCCACGCTCCATCCTGATGATTTCCTGCAGTTCTTTAACAATAAAATATTAACTATTAGAGACAAAATAGACACATTTCTCCCAAACATTAGATCAGAAAAAGTAGCGCTTTCAAACCTAGGCCCTTTAATAAATCCCTCTGTAACACTAAATAATTTCATCACTGTAGACCAAACTGATGTCATATCTATTATCATGTCTTCCAAATCATCACCTGCCTCTTAGACCCAATTACAACTAAACTCTTTAAAGAGATTCTGCCCCTAATTATTAGCACTGTCCTAAATATAATTAACACTTCATTAATTACTGGATATGTGCCGCAGTCATTTAAATATGCTGTTATTAAACCAATTCTGAAAAAGCCTACCCTAGATCCTGACATTTTAGCCAATTATAGACCTATATCCAATTTGCCCTTCCTGTCAAAGGTTTTAGAACGAGTAATAGTTAAACAGCTGTGCCAATTCCTGCAGGATAATAGTTTATTTGAACAGTTTCAGTCTGGCTTTCGTGCCCATCATAGCACTGAAACAGCGTTAGTTAAACTTACTAATGACTTATTATTAGCCGCTGACATCGGATTAATATGGGTCCTGGTGTTATTAGACCTTAGTGCAGCCTTTGACACCATTGACCACAGTATCTTAGTGCACAGATTAGAATGTGATATAGGTATTAGAGGAGCAGCCCTCTGCTGCTTTAAATTATATTTATCTAATCGCTACCAATTTGTTCACATCAATCAACAATCATCGCAGTCCTCCAGAGTTAATTATGGCGTGCCCCAAGGGTCAGTCCTTGGGCCTATTTTGTTTACACTATATATGCTCCCTTTAGGTAACATCATTAGAAATCATGGCATTAATTTTCATTGTTATGCGGATGACACACAGCTATATTTATCGATTAAAGCTGATCAGACCAGACAAATAGATAAACTAAGTACATGTGTCCAAGACATAAAGACTTGGATGAGTGCCAATTATCTTTTATTGAACCCTGAAAAAACTGAAGTCGTTATAATTGGTCCTAAAGATGCAAGAGACTCCCTACCTGACCACATAGTTACTCTGGACAACTTAAGTGTAACACCCAGTGCCACAGTTAAAAATTTAGGAGTTTTATTTGATCCAGATCTTTCATTTATGCATATGAACCAAACTTGCAGAACAGCCTTCTTTTACCTGCGCAACATTAGCCAAAATTAGGAATATTCTGTCTAAAACGACTGCAGAAAAATTAATTCATGCATTTGTTACATCACGATTAGATTATTGTAACTCCTTACTTGTTCAGTCTAGACTGCCCTAGGAGTTAGAATGCTGGGGGAAGTACAGACACTGAGTTCTTTCTTCTCTTTCTCTCTCTCACACCTGTTTCTGTCATTTTTATAACCTATCTTTCATACCAAGTCTGTTCATGACTAGTCACCTGGTGTCCCCTTTCCTCCCTCCTCCCCCTGGGGAGAGTGGTGGCTCTCCTGACAGTGTCTGCACGGGAGCCATGGACGACAGGATCTGCAGTATCTCACCTGTGCCGACCTGTGACCCCGGACCACCGCCCCTGCCTGTCTGGACCAGCCCCCCTTCCTGCATTTATAAATGGACGTTCATCTATAGCCTGTCCGTCCATGGGAGTGGATCTGTCCTTCAATGTGGTTCTCCTCAAGATTTCTTCTTTTTCCCACTGGGTTTGGAAGTTTTTTCTTGCCGAGAAGGAGGGTCTAAGGACAGGGGGAGGGTCTAAGGACAGGGGATGCCTGGGACTTTTCATGTATTTCTGTAGCTGATTGTGTTTTTGTAAAGCCCTCTGAGACGACTTTGTTGTGATTTAGGGCTTTATAAATAAAATTGAATTGAAGTCTGACTAGAACACAGTGGGATTTGAACCACCAACCCAAGTATCCCCTGTCCTTAGACCCTCCTTTTTGTTATCCTTTATGCTAGCTGTTTTATTTTTTATTTTTTTTGTTATTGCAATAAAACAGAGAAAATAACATGGACGTGTGATAGTTAAGAAAGATGAGAGCAAGTGACTGATACAAGTTAATAATAAGAGTGAAGTCATAACAAGGAAAAAATAAATAAACAAATACAACAAGAGGAATACAAGTCGAAGAATATTTAGAAGTTTAGTGTTATTTTAAAGAGTTGAAAAGAGAGGTCATTTCTAAAATAAACACATTAATGATGGGCTTATTATTTCTGCTTATGAATGAAGAACTTAGCTTGTAAAATATAAAAATTAACTAAAGACTCACAAGATAAATCAGCAGAGTTTTCTTGGTTAAAAAAATATCTTTAAGGATAATAAAATATATAAGGGTAAATATCTATAATGGCCCTGCTGTGTAAAAAAAACAACTAAGGTCTGTAAGTAATTGTTTAACAGTATTAGAATCACAAACAGATAGTGCCAATGGTCCTGTGCTCATCCAGACCTCACAGCTGTGATGTCTTGCTATCATTAAAAGGGAGGCATTCAATAGATCATAAAATCTGAATTGAAATCTGTTGAGAATTGAGGGAGGAGAAGCAACTTTAGTGAACTGTGGATGACGGACGAAGAGCTCTCTCTCTCTCTCTCCCTCGCTCTACCTTACAGTTTCCTAACCCATAATGCACTAGTACCAACAGGTGCATTTGGAAGGGTACTTTCTTCACCTGCAGGGAAACAAACCCACACTAGAACCTGCCGTAAACCATCCAAAATGGTCATAAACACACACACACTAGAACCGAAGATTAGGCGATTTATCGAGATTTGCGATATCTCGAGATGTTTCACAAAATCGAGAAAGAATTTTACATATTGAATGTCTCAAGATAATACTCTAAATGAATACGATTTCTGCACGCTGCTGTTTTTGCTTCATTGTGCTGTGGAGCTGTCCACCACGCCTCCTTCTTGTGTTTGCCCCCCCCCCTTGCGTGTAAGCAGCGTGTGTGTGTTGATAACTCATTCAACATGGCGGCGCCCACACAAGCGGGCATGACAGAATTTGTACCAAAGAAAAGAACAGCTCAATATGTGGTGATATTTCACATTTAAACCGTCGGATGAGGAGCAGAAAGAGGTATTTTGCAGAGAATGTAAGAAATTGGTGCCAACTAAATCTTAGAAAACTATGAACCTCTTCAACCATTTACACATAGCTGCCAAAACTCCCATTTTTTCCAGGACTCCCCGGTATTTCAGACCCATTTCCTGACCCCTCCTGTTTTGTAATTTCTCTCGGTAATCTCCCATAATTTATTAAATCTGAAGACATTTGGTTGATGTTCTTCAGTTGACACAGATCATGTATGGAACATATACACGTCATTTGTTGACCATCTGACAACTCATAGATGCGTAGTTGATCTGTGCGCAGGTTAAAACTTTTCCCCAGGAAAGTATGACACACACACACACACACACAGGCCAACGATGGCAGCTCAGTTTTAATGTAAGAAAGTAAAAAACGTTAAAATAAATGGTTTTGGAAATTCTCAGTCAAATTAAATCCAACCATGATATATATATATATATGTATATATACATACACACATGTGATTAAAGTGAGAATGAATTAATAAAGTTAATGTGAATTTAACATTAACAATAAAGAACTCAGATTTTATTTTTGCAATTCAAATAAGACAATATTCCTTGGTTCCTTCCTTGGTGTGATGATGTTCAAATGGTGCACAAACACTGTTACTAGTACCTGTCTACCTCTAGACACTTGGATGCCTACCTGTTTGCACTTCAATGAAAAAAATCTTGCTGAATTTGGCGCATTTGGGTTTTTTTCCTGCATAGATATCAAGATTTATATAATATATCGATATATAGTAAAAACATATTGAGATCATCTTTTTCCTCTGTATCGCCCAGCCCTACTAGAACCTGCCGTAAAGCGTCTAAAAGGGTCAGAAACACACACTAGAACCTGCCATAAAGTGTCCAAAAGGGTCAGAAACACACACTAGAACCTGGCGTAAAGCGTCAGAAACACACACTAGAACCTGCAGTAAAGCATCCAAAAGGGTCAGAAACATACACTAGAACCTGCTGTAAAACATGTAAAGAGAATCAAAAACTCAACAGTAAGTGAAGTGACTCCATCCTCAGCAGAAACATTTAACCTGGGAACTCATTCAAATCCCCCCAAAAAACAACCAGTGTATGAATGTGTAGAACCAGTTCAACCAGTTCATATTTAACACTAAACTGGGTCATGTAAAGTAGAATCTTGGGAAAATAACTGAATTTACATGATAATATTTACATTTTCTGCTACCATTTATTCTAACAACCTTTAAGAGAAAAATATTCAAATATTTTGTGCATAATTTTTCGATCATTTAAAGTCAAATTCAGCAGAGAAACAAATCTTTTCTGTCAAAAATTAATTCACTTTATTCATGAATTATAATGAGCTTCGTTATTAATATCTGGAATAAAAGAACACATTTTTAATAAATACTTTTTTTCAAATACAGACTTTTACTCAAATACAGTCAAATACTCTACGTTTATTATCATGCCTGATAATAAACTATTTATTTATTGTCTCATTTATCGACACATGATGAAGTTAAAAAATACAAGAAAAAGTAAAGAACATGTAAAGGTTTACAATTAAATATTACATTATATTCTAACTGTTTTATTCATAAACATCAGCTCAGAACCAAGAGAAAACTCAGTTCACATTAAATACAACCAGTGTAACATTTAACCCGGGTTAAAAACATTAACCTGTACCACTTTAATCCATTAACACACTTAACACCCATAAAAGACACAAACGTCAATTCTGTATGATTCTGTCCGTTTGGGTCAGAACTGGATAAGAACCACAGATCCGGTTCCAGTCAAAGCAGTTTAACCAGGTCCAGATCCTAGTCCGGGTTAAACCAGGACAAACACAGAATGGAATTTAACTCCCAAACCACCGTCCACCGGTCCGGTACCTCCACCAGCCGTTAACACGGTTCTGATGGAAGCTTCTGGGTCTAAAGTGGGCCCGTTCGAACCGGTTCGGGCCAAACCGCGCTAGGGAGCAGCCCCCCTCCATGGACCAAAACACAGACAAAACAGCAGGAAAAAGCCACTAAAAACAAACACTAACGGCTCCAAACGGACCGGAACCGGCCCCCGGGTGGCCCATGACTCCGGTCCGCGGAGAAACGACGGAGAAACGATCGAAAACCAAACGAGAAGCAAGGGAGAATTGCTGCGCGCTGGCGGCGGCGTCACCTCAGATGACCCGGGAGCCAGACTGGCTGTCTGCTAGCTAGCCCCAGATGAACTGCACATCCCGGGCTCAGACAGCCCCACCGCCCGCACCAGCGACCCCAAATGCCCCCGAAAAGGCACCGGGGAGAGAGGGAGCGGTTTGGCTAAAAGTCAGAGGGAGAAGCGGAGAGGAGCCAAAACAAACCCCAACATGAAAGAGGCAGAGCCGGGCAGCAGCGTCTTAGTGGCAGCGGGAGAACTAAGAAGGAGCCGGGAGCAGAGGAGACCAGCGGCTAAAGCTAAATGCTAAGCTCCGGCATTAGCGGAGCTAGCGGCTAACGGCTAGCTAACAACTGTGCACTTTCACCGGGGGCGGAGGAGGCGGATGGGGCACGGCAAAAGTTGGGTCCCAAAAAAACAGCCCCAGCCGAATGACATTCATAGGAGCTCCCGGTCCGAGGGGACATCGGGGCTTAGGAACTTCAGTTTAGGGACATCCAGGTGTGTGACAGCTGAGCTCCGCGAAGCTGCGGGGCTCTGGGCGGTGATCCCCCCAGTGTGATGGAGGGGACGGGGCTAGCCGCTGCCGCCGCCGCCGCCTGGGCACAGACAGACACACAGACACCGACAGGCGGCTAGTCTACCCGCACTCTGCCGCTCCAGCCGCCGCACTCCGCGGCCACTTGGTTCCAGATTAGAGGCTGTGAGGAGGGATGGGGAAGTTTATGGGGGTCCTACCTGCTGCGGGTCCGCGGGCTCCGTTAGTCCCGGAGCTCCAGGATGGTGCGGTGCGGGGCGCCCAGAGCTAGCGCAGGGATCCGTCAGACAGTAGCATAGCTAAGGCAGAGCCGAGTAGCGGCTCCGCTCACTGGGATCAAACCAAACCACATGATCCGCTACGTCAGCAAACATTTGCATAAGAGCCAGAGTTCTGAGGCCGCGCAGGTGAACGGGATGTTCGGCAAAGTTGGATTGGGACTCGGCTTGGCTCGGCTCGGCGGGTCGCAGGACGAAAGGAGGCTGTGCGGCGGCCGTGCGCCCCCAGTGCCCGGTGCCTCCGCTGCCCCGAGCCGCTGCTGATTCACGCCTGACGCACGAGGCACCAGGGGGGTTCCTGTGAAGGCAGGCGGCAAAAGGGAGCCCCCGTGGGGGCTTCCACCGACACCCCCTGCATATATATCTATATCTATAGATATAGTTAGATATACATATATATATATATATATATATATATATATATATATATATATATATATATATATATATATATATATATATATATATATATATATATATATATATATATATATATATATATATAGATAGATAGATAGATAGATAGATAGATAGATAGATAGATAGATAGATAGATAGATAGATAGATAGATAGATAGATAGATAGATAGATATCTATATATATAGATAGATATGGATATATGTATAGAGATAGATATAGATATATATCTATAGATAGATAGATACTCTTAGCCATCTCTTCCTCCTACTTTTTTTCTCCTGCTCCTCCTTATCTTCTTACTCCTCTCTGTCCTCCTTCTCCTCTTCTCCCTTTTCTCCCCCCTCCTCCTCCTTGTCGTCCTTGTCTTCCTCCTGATCATCCTCATCTTCCTCCTCATCCTCCCCTGCCTTCTCCTCCTCTTCTTCCTCATCTACCTCCTCTTGCTTCTGCTCCTTTTCAACCTCATCTTCCTCATCATGCTCGTCATCTTCATCCTCATCCTGGTCTTCCTCCTCCTGCTCCTCTATACTTCCTGTTCCTCCCGGTCTTCCTTCTCCTCCTGCCTCTCTTCTTTCTGCGCCTCCTCTTCCTCCTGGTCTTCCTCCTTCTCCTGCTCCTTTTCCTCCTCCTCTTCTTCCTCCTCCTCTTCCTTCTGGTCTTCCTCCTCTTCCTGCCCCCCCCCTCCCCCTCCTCCTGGTCTTCCTCCTCCTGCTGCTCCTCTTCCTATCCCTTCTCTTCTTCCTCCTCTTCCTCGTGGTCTTCTTCCTCTTCCTGGTCCTCCTCTTCTTACTCTTCCTCCTTCTGGTCTTCCTCCTCTTCCTGCCCCTCCTCTTCTTCCTCCTCCTCCTCCTCCTCCTGCTCCTCTTCCTGCCCCTCCTCTTCTTCCTCCTCCTCCTCCTCCTGGTCTTCCTCCTCCTCCTGCTCCTCTTCCTGCCCCTTCTCTTCTGCCTCCTACTCCTCTTCCTCCTGGTCTTCCTCCTCTTCCTGGTCCTCCTCTTCTTACTCCTCCTCCTTCTGGTCTTCCTCCTCTTCCTGCCCCCCCCCCCCTCCTCCTGGTCTTCCTCCTCCTCCTGCTCCTCTTCCTGCCCCCCCCCTCCTCCTGGTCTTCCTCCTTCTCCTGCTCCTTTTCCTCCTCCTCTTCTTCCTCCTCCTCCTCCTTCTGGTCTTCCTCCTCTTCCTGCCCCCCCACCCCCTCCTCCTGGTCTTCCTCCTCCTGCTGCTCCTCTTCCTATCCCTTCTCTTCTTCCTCCTCTTCCTCGTGGTCTTCCTCCTCTTCCTGGTCCTCCTCTTCTTACTCCTCCTCCTTCTGGTCTTCCTCCTCTTCCTGCCCCTCCTCTTCTTCCTCCTCCTCCTCCTGGTCTTCCTCCTCCTCCTGGTCTTCCTCCTCCTCCTCCTGCTCCTCCTCCTGCCCCTTCTCTTCTGCCTCCTACTCCTCTTCCTCCTGGTCTTCCTCCTCTTCCTGGTCCTCCTCTTCTTACTCCTCCTCCTTCTGGTCTTCCTCCTCTTCCTGCCCCCCCCCCTCTCCTCCTGGTCCTCTTCCTGCCCCTTCTCTTCTTCCTCCTCTTCCTCGTGGTCTTCCTCCTCTTCCTGGTCCTCCTCTTCTTACTCCTCCTCCTGGTCTTCCTCCTCTTACTGCCCCTCCTCTTCTTCCTCCTCCTCCTCCTCCTCTTCTCCTCCTCTTCCTGCCCCTTCTCTTCTTCCTCCTCCTCCCCTTCCTCCTGGTCTTCCCCTCCCCCTGCTCCTCCTCGTCTTCCTCCTCCTCCTCCTCCTCCTCTTCTCCTCCTCTTCCTGCCCCTTCTCTTCTTCCTCCTCCTGGTCTTCCTCCTCTTCCTGCCCCTCCTCTTCTTCCTCCTCCTCCTCCTGGTCTTCCTCCTCCTCCTGGTCTTCCTCCTCCTCCTCCTCCTCCTCTTCTCCTCCTCTTCCTGCCCCTTCTCTTCTTCCTCCTCCTGGTCTTCCCCTCCCCCTGCTCCTCCTCTTCTTCCTCCTCTTCCTCTGTGGGGGGGTGGTGGGAACTGGAGCAGAGTGTGTTCTGGTCTAACACTGACTCCTGCAGGAGGAAGAAGGAAATGCAGCTGGAGTTGAACCTGCCCTGACCTTTGACCTCTTGAATTACATGTATACAGTATATTGTTATTATTATAATATATTTGTCAGTTGTTTTATTGATCTTTTTTATGCTGTTATTGATGATGGAAAACTTCAGACTTTTCATCTTGATCCACTTCTTGTTGAACAGATTAAATTTGTGTTTTACGGTTCATGTCAAATATAATAATAATAATAATAAAAACAAGTGAGATATAGAAATAAATTCACCATCATATTTTATAATAAATAAATAATCATTAATATTCTGCTGGAAACATCCATATGTATTTTTATCTGTTTTATTTAGTCACTGACATTTTTTCGCTGTCTCTTTTCTACTTGATGTTTATTTATCTCCCCATGATTTTACTGACTTTTACTTTTTTTCCCCCTATAATATATAATTTTGTTCAGTGCAAATCTTCTTTCCTATTGTATAAAACAGTGGTACCTGTACTTACAAAAGACCCAGCTAATGAATAATCCAAATAATGAAAAACCTTTACCTCATTTTTTTGTCGCTGAATACGAAAGAAAATTCAATTTACAAAATGAAACCGAAACCCTTGAGACAAATATGTACATTACTATATGTACTGGACATATCATCCCATGATGCTTTTTGTAAGATTTTGACCCTCATTTTTTACAGATTTACTGTTGTTTGGTGAGTTTTTCTCAGCGTGCTCATTGAAACTTTATTACAGTACATGTTTGTTATTCATCATGAGCCCAAAGAAAGTGACTGCGTTATCAATAGAAGTGAAAAAAGAGATGATAAAAAAGTAATAAGTTTAAAAAGATTAAAAGTTTTTATCTGATAATTTTTACTTCTTATGTAATAATTTTGACATTTTATGTCATGATTTTGACTTTTTATCTTTTTATATTTGTTATTCATCATGAGCCCAAAGAAAGTGATTCCTGGTGCGAATAAAAAGAAGAAGTGGGCTGCATTATCAATAGAAGTGAAACAAGAGATGATTTAAAAAAGGAGGAGGCAATAATTTTGACTTTTTATCTCATTATTCTGACTTTTTATCTAATGATTCTGACTTTTTATCTAATGATTCTGACTTTTTATCTAATGATTCTGACTTTTTATCTAATGATTCTGACTTTTTTATCTCATGATTTGGACTTTTTAATCTTAGAATTTTGACTTTTTTATCTCATTTATTACAGTATGTATTCGTTATTCATCATGAGCCTGATTCCTGGTGCGAACAGGAGATGATAAAAAAAATACGAAAGTGTTATGGGGTTGAGTGATATTGCAAAGGAATATGGCAGAAACCCATCTACCATCAGTACAATATTGAAGCAGAAGGATGCCTTAAAAGCAGCGACCCCGTCCAAAGGCATTTGTGTGATATGAAAAAAGAGGTCATCACTGAACAATCAGATGGAGAGACTGTTACTGCTGTGGATAAAGGAGAAAGAAATTGGAGGAGATACAGTGACTGAGGCGATTGTTTCAGAAAAATCATCTGCCATTTGGGGTGTGACAAGATGTAAATATATATTGTTAGCTAAGTAACTAACATGTTTGCAGGTGTTTACTTCACAGGACATCTTTCTTCCAATTAGAAAAGTTATGTGTAAAAGTAAAAATTTTATGGAAGATAAGATATACTTTTATTGTCCCCATAGGGATTTTTTTTACACATACACACACACACACACACACACACACACATATATATATATATATATATATATATATATATATATATATATATATATATATATATATATATATGTATATCTGATTACTGGCAGGGCATAGGTGTTAATGGCCTGGATCTTATTTTTGCCGTTCAGCTGACTTTTCAGGACCTGTCTTACCCTCTGTAGGTATTTGGCTGTGGCTGACTTCCGAGCTGCCTCCTCATGATTACCATTTGTCTGTGGGATCCCTAGGTATTTGTAACTGTCCTGCACATCTGTGATGTTCCCTTCAGGTAGGTCAACCCCTTCAGTTGTGATCACTCTTCTAGATATCATCCGCCCACATTTATCTAGTCCCATTGACATCCCAATGTCTTTGCTGTAGATCCGGGTGAGGTGAATTAGGGAATCAATGTCACGCTCATTCTTGGCATACAGCTTGATGTCATCCATCTAGAGGAGGTGGTTGATGGATGTTCCACTTCGGAACTGGTATCCGAAGCCACTCTTTGAGATGATCTGGCTGAGGGGGTTTAGGCCTATGCAGAACAGCAGGGGGGACAGAGCATCTCCTTGGTAAATGCCACATCTGATGTTCACTTGTGCAATTGGCTTTGAGTTGGCCTCCAGAGTTGTCTTCCACAGCCTCATTGAGTTCTGGATGAACTCTCTTAGTGTCCTGTTGATGTTCTACAGTTTTAAGCATTCCAGTATCCATGTATGTGGCATTGAGTCATAGGCTTTCTTGTAGTCAATCCAGGCAGTGCACAGGTTGGTGTTCCTCGTCTTGCAATCTCGGGCAATTGCCCTGTCAACCAGTAGCTGGTGTTTGGCTCCCCTGGTGTTGTTGCCTATTCCTTTCTGTGCTCTGCTCATGTATTGCTCCATGTGCCTACTCATCTTAGTCACTATGATGCCTGATAGAAGCTTCCATGTGGTGATGAGGCAGGTTATAGGCCAGTAGTTAGATGGTATTGTTCCCTTCTGGGGGTCCTTCATTATGAGGACTGTCCGGCCCTGGGTTAGCCACTCTGGGTGGTTTCCCGATATCAGCAGCTGGTTCATCTGTGCTGCTAGGCGTTCATGGAGTGCTGTCAGTTTCTTAAGCCAGTAGGTATGAATCATGTCGGGCCCTGGTGCTGTCCAGCTCTTCATTTTGGACACTCTGGTTTGGATGTCTGCTAGTGTGATGACTACTGGGTCTTGTTCTGGGAGTTGGCTGTGCTCTGCCTGTAAGTCTGTCAGCTATTGGGCATTGGTGTTATGTGTTGCCTCCTTCTCCCAGATGCTCTTCCAGTATTGCTCAGTCTCAGCCCTAGGTGGGTCCGTTCTCACCTTGTTCCCCTGCCTTAGCTGGGTTGATGGAGAACACCTGGTTTATTCTCCTGGCCTCTACCTCTCTTTAGGCGGGTAGCTAGTGCTTTTGCTTAGCAGTCTCCAGTGCCTCAGCTGTGGACAGTTTGTTATATTTCTTGGGCAGTTCTTTCCTCAGATTCACACCTCTGCTTAGTTCTGTTAGAACACTGACTTCTCTCCGTGCTGCCATGACCTTTGACTCTAGCCTTCTCCTCCATCGGGCAACCTTCTGGCTGTTCATCTTGTAGCCAACTGTTGCTGTTGCATACATCAGCTGATTGGTCTCAGTGATAGTAGTGGTAGGAACTCCAGGTAGAGACAGGTCTGGTACTTTGTTCTTTAGCCTTGGTTTCCCCAGGATTTCATGATTCTCTCTCAGGTCAGTTGCCCATCTGTTTAGTCTTCCTGTCTCTGGGGCTTGGTACCCAATCTCGATATTTGGGGTGATGGTGAAAGTACCCCCAAGCTGACCTGTCGTCCTGGCTCCCCCTTGCCGTAGCGTCTTTGTACCGTGGATGAGGTACACCGCTGCACCTCATCAATCTCTAGCTGTGATAGTAACCTCTTATTGCGGATATTCGAACACTGAGCTAAGAGCTGTTTCTTAGTCAGTGAGGATGTGGGGTTTTGAAGCAACCATTTCTCCCACATCCTCTGCATGTACCCTCTCTCACTGCGATTGCGCCATTGCGCATGCCAGAATGCGTCCTGTAATGCTTGATAGCGTGCCAGAACGTGTGCTAGAACATGTTCTGTGACGCGTACTGTAACGCGTGATATAAAAATGGAACACGTGCCTATTTGAACACTTTGTCTTTCCATACATTTCTTCCAGTAGCTTCAGCGTTTCTCTACAACCCATTTGATAATGATAATATTTTGGTCTGTTAAAAAAGAGAAGATATGGAGGCTGTGTTAATCAGCCTCTCCTGAATATAACAAAACAGCTGTTTATAGGGTATAGTCTGACTGCACTGTCATGTGAGTCATGTTCTAGAACACTCATGCACACTTTATTTATAAGTTATTTTGTGCATCACCCTGTTTGTTTTGAATTTGATGCAAATTTCTATGCAGTGCATTGAGGTGCATTCTTTGCATATGTTAGTTACTGGAACTGAGAGTATTTGTCATTGTAGCAATAAGTAAAAATGTGTTTTGCATAAAGCAAGCATTTGTCTATTCTCATGTATTACAATATGCGATCAATTTGTGATTAATCACAATTAAATATTTTAATCAATTTACATGTATATAATCTCACAACGATAAAGTCAGTGCAATAAACTACAAAGTGGAATTATGTCTATAGGTGCAATACAAGTATTTCTCTATGTGTGTATGTATATGCATGTGTCTTATGAATATGTTCTTATGTGCTTAAATGCACACACACACACACACATACACACACACACACACACACATATATATATAAAATGTTCCTCTCGCCCCACGTGGGCGGTGTCTCCTTCAGACTCAGGTCCTCTACCAGAAGTCTGGGAGCCTGAGGTTCTGCGCAGGATCTTAGCTGTTCCTAGCAATGCGCTCTTTTGTACAGAGATCTCTGATGTTGTTCCTGGTATCTGCTGGAGCCATTCTCCCAGCTTGGGGGTCACTGCCCCTAATGCTCCGATCACTACTGGTACCACTGTTGCCTTCACACTCCACATTTTCTCTAACTCCTCTTTCAGCCCTTGGTATTTCTCAAGCTTCTCATGTTCTTTCTTTCTCATGTTGCTATCACTGGGGACTGCTACATCTATCACCACCACTGTCTTCTTATATATATACAGGGACGGACTGGCCATTGGGCAATGTGGGCAAATGCCACTGTGGCCGTTTGGTGATGCGGCTGCTCGCGGCTTTTGGCCGCATCACCAAGCGGCCACAACAGGCGGCATCACAAACAAATAAATAAATGAAAATATAAAGCGGAGCGGCCGCATCAATAGGCGGCCGCAAATGATTAGGCTGAATGAATGAATGAATGAATAAATAAATAAAGCGGACTGGATGCGTCGATAGGCGGCCGCTAGTTTTGCGCGGGCTATCCGCTGGACAGCGGATATCTGCGGGTGACCCGCGAGTCGGGCGGGCTGGGTCGCAGTATTAATACATATTGCGGATGCGGGTGGGGCGGGTCAGGGACGATCAATACCCGCTGAGGTGTGTGTGTGTGTGTGTGTGTGTGTGCTCGGCTCGCGCATGTGCAAGCCCGTCAGTTCCTGTTTTGAATGCTTTTTTATCCCAACTTTTTGTTATTTGTTATTAGCGCCAAATCTCCCTGAACACTGTCGGACTTGATCAGGGAGAAGATTAAAACAGGCAATGCGAAGGTTGTACGGAAACGTTGTATGTGTTGGCTTTATAGAGTGATGATGTGGGTGGAGTCTATTTTATGTGCTGGAGTGCATATTGAGACGTTAGAAAGGAGGCAAAAATTATGCTTCATGACTTTTAACATTAGAAGCACAAGGTAAAGATGCTGCGAATGTACTATGTGAGTTTAGAGACAAATTTAAGCTCGCGGGTTGATAGCGGGTGGGTTGGGTTTATCCATACGTGACATCATGCGGGTTGGGCGGGGCGGGCCTAGTCACGTCTTGGGTTTCGGCGGGGCGGATTTCTGTAAAACCCCCTAACCGCGCATCACTAGCGGCCGCAAATCAATAAATTAATAAATAAAAATAATAAAAAAAATAATAAAGCGGAGCTGAAGGCGGCCACAAAAAAGAGAGGGAAAAAGCAAACAAACAAAACAGCCAGTTAACCCTGACAAACAATAGGCCTACTAAACTAAATAATAATAATGACATTTTTTTCCTATAAAGGACAAATAGCCTGAATTTATCTAATGTCTCATCTGTTATAAGGTTTTTTGGATGTTTTTCGGTCGTCAGTGGATTTTCTCACGATTGTTGACCTGGTGAGATGACGGATCAAATGACAATTGAATGATGGGTAATGTGAGCAGGTCAACAATACGGAATGAAATAAAATGGATCGAGGGGGGAGAAAACGGCGAGTAGAAAAGGGTGGAGCAGAAAAAAAAGAGAGAAGAAGCGTAAGGCTTTATTGGCTGAATCTGGGAAAAGCGCAAATATTGTGGAGTTATTCTCTAAAAAGCCTGTGCCCGACAATGTGCCCAGAAATGTGGCCTCTCTCTATCAAAATTGCCAGGGCCTCTTTTTGGTGCCAGTCCGCCACTGTATATATATATATATATATATATATATATATATATATATATATATATATATATATATATATATATATATATATATATATATATATATATATATACATATATAATCACTGGCAGGGCATAGGCGTTAATGGTCGGACATGTTTATAGCTCTATAGTAACACACCGGTGGTCCAAAATATTACAGTGCTTGATTCCTCCCTGTTCAATAGTGACAGCGGCGCTAGAGAAATTTATATTAAGATTGAAAAGGGTGTGACTTGATAGTTCTGTGTACAGTAGTCTATGTTAGCCTCTGTGTACAGTAGTCTATGTTAGCCTCTGATTACAGTACACTGTGTCAGCCTCTGTGTACAGTAGTCTATGTTAGCCTCTGTGTACAGTAGACTATGTTAGCCTCTGTGTACAGTAGACTGTGTTAGCCTCTGATTACAGTAGACTGTGTTAGCCTCTGTGTACAGTAGTCTATGTTAGCCTCTGATTACAGTAGACTGTGTTAGCCTCTGTGTACAGTAGTCTATGTTAGCCTCTGATTACAGTGGACTGTGTTAGCCTCTGTGTACAGTAGACTATGTTAGCCTCTGTGTACAGTAGACTGTGTTAGCCTCTGTGTACAGTAGACTATGTTAGCCTCTGTGTACAGTAGACTATGTTAGCCTCTGATTACAGTGGACTGTGTTAGCCTCTGTGTACAGTAGTCTATATTAGCCTCTGTGTACAGTAGTCTATGTTAGCCTCTGTGTACAGTAGACTATGTTAGCCTCTGTGTACAGTAGTCTATGTTAGCCTCTGTGTACAGTAGCCTGTGTTAGCCTCTGTGTACAGTAGTCGATGTTAGCCTCTGTGTACAGTAGTCGATGTTAGCCTCTGTGTACAGTAGACTATGTTAGCCTCTGTGTACGGTAGTCGATGTTAGCCTCTGTGTACGGTAGACTATGTTAGCCTCTGTGTACAGTAGTCTATGTTAGCCTCTGTGTACAGTAGTCGATGTTAGCCTCTGTGTACAGTAGTCGATGTTAGCCTCTGTGTACAGTAGACTATGTTAGCCTCTGTGTACAGTAGTCGATGTTAGCCTCTGTGTACAGTAGTCGATGTTTGCCTCTGTGTACAGTAGACTATGTTAGCCTCTGTGTACAGTAGTCGATGTTAGCCTCTGTGTATGGTAGACTATGTTAGCCTCTGTGTACAGTAGTCTATGTTAGCCTCTGTGTACAGTAGTCGATGTTAGCCTCTATGTACAGTAGTCGATGTTAGCCTCTGTGTACAGTAGACTATGTTAGCCTCTGTGTACCGTAGTCGATGTTAGCCTCTGTGTACAGTAGACTATGTTAGCCTCTGTGTACAGTAGTCGATGTTAGCCTCTGTGTACAGTAGTCGATGTTAGCCTCTGTGTACAGTAGTCTATGTTAGCCTCTGTGTACAGTAGACTATGTTAGCCTCTGTGTACAGTAGTCTATGTTAGCCTCTGTGTACAGTAGACTATGTTAGCCTCTGTGTACAGTAGACTATGTTAGCCTCTGTGTACAGTAGTCTATGTTAGCCTCTGTGTACAGTAGACTATGTTAGCCTCTGTGTACAGTAGTCGATGTTAGCCTCTGTGTACAGTAGTCGATGTTAGCCTCTGTGTACAGTAGACTATGTTAGCCTCTGTGTAGGGTAGTCGATGTTAGCCTCTGTGTACAGTAGACTATGTTAGCCTCTGTGTACGGTAGTCGATGTTAGCCTCTGTGTACAGTAGACTATGTTAGCCTCTGTGTACAGTAGTCTATGTTAGCCTCTGTGTACAGTAGACTATGTTAGCCTCTGTGTACAGTAGACTATGTTAGCCTCTGTGTACAGTAGACTATGTTAGCCTCTGTGTACAGTAGACTATGTTAGCCTCTGTGTACAGTAGACTATGTTAGCCTCTGTCTCTGTGTACAGTAGACTATGTTAGCCTCTGTGTACAGTAGACTATGTTAGCCTCTGTGTACAGTAGACTATGTTAGCCTCTGTGTACAGTAGTCTATATTAGCCTCTGTGTACAGTAGACTATGTTAGGCTACTGCTATCACACAGTAAACAAATACCTGTGTGGGGGTGGACCCGAAAACCTCGGTCTGCCTCTTGCTCTGCCTCCACTGAACTGACCAATCACAGAACAGCAAGATTGGCCTGAAGCCAAAACAGAGCACTTCAGTCAGAGGCAGAAATCAGCTTAAATCAGGACTTTTGTGTGTGTAGTATGAGGTAACTGTAGAGTTTTTGGAGCTGGAAACCATGCAAAGCTTCTCTGTAGGTGCTGAAATCTCCTATAATGAGAGTTAAAACTGAACATAATACATCTCCTTTAATTTTCTCACAGTGCGACTCATATATGCATTAATTCTGGTTTTGCTTAGTGACTTATGACTTTTTATCTCATATTTTTTACTTTCATCTCATAATTTTGACTGTTCTAGCATAATGTTGACATTTTTATCACATAATTTTGACTCTTTTAAAAGTTTGATTTAGCAGAATAAGAGTGATTTGTTCCATGTTACATCTCAACAATATATATATATATATATATTTGTACATCGCATGTGTGTCTGTCCCTCATTTACTTTACCTTATTTCACCTTAGATGAAAAAAAAAATGGCCCGCCCATTTGAAGTGGCATTCATTAGCTAATCTGTGTGATATAAGCAGCATCTGCTAGCTATTCTGACTGAGTAGCATCGCAGACAATGCGCTCCTTTTTTCCAAACATGATGTGGACAGTGTGGTGTGTGTCTTGGCTGTTGCCTTAAATATTTTGCACTTAATATAAAAAGTGGGGACCCGTGACAGACGTGTGGACAGTCCAGTTTTAGAGCCGTGGGTCCAGACAAAATGTGGACATTGTTCACTTACTGATGTTCTTCACTTAAATTTAACAGAAAACTCTTTGCGAACGTTAGCCTTTGTTTTGTTGGGGTTAAAATGTTGATGGTTGTGTCTTGTCAGTGGACATAGTTACGTTGTAGTGAACATTAATACAAGTTGATCACTACTGGACAGACGTGTGTCCATGTGTTTTTTTGTTTTGTTTCTTTTAGCCCCGTGTTTGTGTTGTTCCTCAGCAGACAAGGTGATGACGTTATCACGACACGTCGACTTGACCCACCACTAAAATCTAATCATTTCCAGATCTCCTCATTACCAACCAACCCTGAAAATGTAATCAAGATCCGTCCATAACTTTTTGAGTTATCTTGCTAACTATCAGACACACAGACTGACAGACAAACTCTGTCAAAAACATAACCTCCTTGGTGGACTTCTCTTCATTTGAAGGGGGAGGGGGCCTTGGCGGAGATTTGCCGTCTCAGAGTGCTTTTCTAGTTTATTAATTATTTTTTTTAATTAATTTTATTTTTATTAATATTCTATAATGAATTGTTTTCAAGTTTTATTTATTCGATTATTGTTATTATTATTATTATTATTATTATTATTATTATTATTATTATTATTATTATTATTATTATTATTATTATTATTATTATTATTATTATTATTATTATTGTTCTGGTCTCCCAGTTCAGCGCAAACAAAAACAGGAAACATTTTTACCACCTCCAAGTTTTTCTGTCAAATCCATTGATTGTTTCTTTTTGTTGTTTTTTCTGCCAAAAAACAAAAATGTCATTAAATTAAATGTCAATGTTTTTATTTTAAAACAAAAAAAACAGTGACGTTCTTCAGTTTCTTTAGTTTTGTGAAAACAAATTTCAGTAACTGAGACGAAGTCTCAGTTTCTGTAGCGACGCTGAAAAAATCTGCAAGAAAAAAAAATGTTAATTTTTAAATTTACGTAATTTACCCAAAATTCATCACAAATTAATTTTAAGTGTCTGTGTGTGTGTGTATTTCTATCTTTATGGGGACTTTGATCTATAAACACAGTCACATCATGGGGACCAAAATTCAGGTCCCCATGAGGGTTAAATACAAATGTAGGTTAATGAACAAAAACCTGTGACTATGACTATTGCTTTGTTCCAGTATTCATACTGTCACGAGTACACTTACACACAGTATACTATACTTTCTGTATTTCTGAAGGTTACATTTTTCAGTGGGTAAGTACTGTTCCAATTCCAATACTGGATCTGACTCTCCACACTTACTGGAAATTGTATCAGAAACCACGAGACATAAATAGGTCAAAGGCCATGGTGTAATTTTGAAGCCCATACCAGGTTTCCTGTCTGTCAACACTACTACAAAGGCTCTATCTGCACTGGTTTTTCTGTTATAGTCCATTTGACTTTTTTTTTAGGTATTGACCCAGTGACCTCTGACCTCTTGGGTCAACAATAGGTCAAATCTATACACAGAGGATATAGAATTAAAAGACCAATATTTTGTTGCCGATTGAAAGTCTGTAAGATGTAGTTCAAAAATTATAGTCATAATTAAGATTGTGACATATAATGTGACCTTTGACATTTCAAATGTGCCCTTCAAGGTTCTGATGCCAATGCACATCAACAGTGAGAGCAAATAGAAACTATAGGCTAAACTGAAAATACAGGAAAATGCTAATGTAGCAAAAATATTCATGTTGCTAAAATGCTAGTGTTGCTAAAATGTTAATGATAATAATGCGCAGTAGCAGCTGTTTGAGTTTTTTCTGCCCATTCAAAGGCTGATGTTTGGAAACTAAAGTACTGGAAATTCAGTTATTTATTTATTTGACTTTTAGTTCATTTTAGGGCTGAACATATATAGACTCGTACATTCACACCTATGGGTAATTTAGATTAACCAATTAACCTATCAGTGCATGTGTTTGGGTGGTGGGAGGAAACCGGAGTACCCACGCGGACACTAGGAGAACATGCAAACTCCACACAGAAAGGTCTGGTGTGGGATTTGAACCAGGGTCCTTCTTGTTGGGAGGCATGAGTGCCGCCAATATATGTTTGTCTATATATGTTTGTCAATATATGTTTGTCTATATATGTTTGTCTATATATGTTTATCTATATATGTTTGTCTATATATGTTTGTCAATATATGTTTGTCTATATATGTTTGTCAATATATGTTTATTTATATATGTTTGTCAATATATGTTTGTCTATATATGTTTGTCAATATATGTTTATCTATATATGTTTGTCTATATATGTTTGTCAATATATGTTTGTCTATATATGTTTGTCTATATATGTTTGTCAATATATGTTTATTTATATATGTTTGTCAATATATGTTTGTCTATATATGTTTGTCAATATATGTTTATCTATATATGTTTGTCTATATATGTTTATCTATATATGTTTGTCAATATATGTTTATTTATATATGTTTGTCAATATATGTTTGTCTATATATGTTTGTCAATATATGTTTATCTATATATGTTTGTCTATATATGTTTATCTATATATGTTTGTCAATATATGTTTATTTATATATGTTTGTCAATATATGTTTGTCTATATATGTTTGTCTATATATGTTTATCTATATATGTTTGTCTATATATGTTTGTCTATATATGTTTATCTATATATGTTTGTCTATATATGTTTGTCAATATATGTTTGTCAATATATGTTTGTCTATATATGTTTGTCTATATATGTTTGTCAATATATGTTTATTTATATATGTTTGTCTATATATGTTTGTCAATATATGTTTATCTATATATGTTTGTCTATATATGTTTGTCTATATATGTTTGTATATATATGTTTGTCAATATATGTTTATTTATATATGTTTGTCAATATATGTTTGTCTATATATGTTTGTCAATATATGTTTATCTATATATGTTTGTCTATATATGTTTGTCAATATATGTTTGTCTATATATGTTTATCTATATATGTTTGTCTATATATGTTTGTCAATATATGTTTGTCTATATATGTTTGTCTATATATGTTTGTCAATATATGTTTATTTATATATGTTTGTCAATATATGTTTGTCTATATATGTTTGTCAATATATGTTTATCTATATATGTTTGTCTATATATGTTTATCTATATATGTTTGTCTATATATGTTTGTCAATATATGTTTGTCAATATATGTTTGTCTATATATGTTTGTCTATATATGTTTGTCTATATATGTTTGTCAATATATGTTTGTCTATATATGTTTGTCTATATATGTTTATTTATATATGTTTGTCAATATATGTTTGTCTATATATGTTTATCTATATATGTTTGTCCATATATGTTTGTCTATATATGTTTGTCTATATATGTTTATTTATATATGTTTGTCAATATATGTTTGTCTATATATGTTTGTCTATATATGTTTGTCAATATATGTTTATCAATATATGTTTGTCTATATATGTTTATCTATATATGTTTGTCTATATATGTTTATCAATATATGTTTGTCTATATATGTTTATCTATATATGTTTGTCAATATATGTTTATCTATATATGTTTGTCAATATATGTTTATCTATATATGTTTGTCAATATATGTTTGTCAATATATGTTTGTCTATATATGTTTGTCTATATATGTTTGTCAATATATGTTTATCTATATATGTTTGTCTAAATATGTTTGTCAATATATGTTTGTCAATATATGTTTGTCAATATATGTTTGTCTATATATGTTTGTCAATATATGTTTGTCTATATATGTGTGTCATATGTTTATCCATATATGTTTGTCTATATATGTTTGTCAATATATCTATATATGTTTATCTGTATATGTTTGTCAATATATGTTTGTCAATATATGTTTGTCTATATATGTTTGTCTATATGTTTGTCAATATATGTTTATCTATATATGTTTGTCTATATATGTTTATCTATATATGTTTGTCTATATATGTTTGTCTATATATGTTTGTCAATATATCTATATATGTTTATCTATATATGTTTGTCAATAAATGTTTGTCAATATATGTTTGTCAATATATGTTTATCTATATATGTTTGTCTATATATGTTTGTCTATATATGTTTGTCTAAATATGTTTGTCTATATATGTTTGTCAATATATGTTTGTCAATATATGTTTATCTATATATGTTTGTCTATATATGTTTGTCAATATATGTTTGTCAATATATGTTTGTCAATATATGTTTGTCTATATATGTTTGTCAATATATGTTTATCTATATATGTTTATCTATATATGTTTGTCTATATATGTTTGTCTATATATGTTTATCTATATATGTTTGTCTATATATGTTTATCTATATATGTTTGTCAATATATGTTTGTCAATATATGTTTATCTATATATGTTTATCTATATGTGTTTGTCAATATATGTTTGTCAATATATGTTTATCTATATATGTTTATCTATATATGTTTGTCTATATATGTTTATCTATATATGTTTGTCAATATATGTTTGTCAATATATGTTTGTCAATATATGTTTATCTATATATGTTTATCTATATATGTTTATCTATATATGTTTGTCTATATATGTTTGTCTATATATGTTTGTCTATATATGTTTGTCTATATATGTTTGTCTATATATGTTTATCTATATATGTTTATCTATATATGTTTATCTATATATGTTTGTCTATATATGTTTATCTATATATGTTTGTCTATATATGTTTGTCTATATATGTTTGTCTATATATGTTTATCTATATATGTTTATCTATATATGTTTATCTATATATGTTTGTCAATATATGTTTATCTATATATGTTTATCTATATATGTTTGTCTATATATGTTTGTCTATATATGTTTGTCTATATATGTTTATCTATATATGTTTATCTATATATAATTATCTATATATGTTTATCTATATATGTTTGTCTATATATGTTTGTCTATATATGTTTGTCTATATATGTTTGTCTATATATGTTTATCTATATATGTTTGTCTATATATGTTTGTCTATATATGTTTATCTATATATGTTTATCTATATATGTTTGTCAATATATGTTTGTCTATATATGTTTATCTATATATGTTTGTCTATATATGTTTATCTATATATGTTTGTCTATATATGTTTATCTATATATGTTTATCTATATATGTTTATCTATATATGTTTGTCAATATATGTTTGTCTATATATGTTTATCTATATATGTTTATCTATATATGTTTATCTATATATGTTTGTCAATATATGTTTATCTATATATGTTTATCTATATATGTTTGTCTATATATGTTTGTCTATATATGTTTGTCTATATATGTTTATCTATATATGTTTATCTATATATGTTTATCTATATATGTTTATCTATATATGTTTATCTATATATGTTTGTCTATATATGTTTGTCTATATATGTTTGTCTATATATGTTTGTCTATATATGTTTATCTATATATGTTTGTCTATATATGTTTGTCTATATATGTTTATCTATATATGTTTATCTATATATGTTTGTCAATATATGTTTGTCTATATATGTTTATCTATATATGTTTGTCTATATATGTTTATCTATATATGTTTATCTATATATGTTTGTCTATATATGTTTGTCTATATATGTTTATCTATATATGTTTATCTATATATGTTTATCTATATATGTTTGTCAATATATGTTTATCTATATATGTTTATCTATATATGTTTGTCTATATATGTTTGTCTATATATGTTTGTCTATATATGTTTATCTATATATGTTTATCTATATATAATTATCTATATATGTTTATCTATATATGTTTGTCTATATATGTTTGTCTATATATGTTTGTCTATATATGTTTGTCTATATATGTTTATCTATATATGTTTGTCTATATATGTTTGTCAATATATGTTTGTCTATATATGTTTATCTATATATGTTTGTCTATATATGTTTATCTATATATGTTTATCTATATATGTTTGTCTATATATGTTTATCTATATATGTTTATCTATATATGTTTGTCAATATATGTTTGTCTATATATGTTTATCTATATATGTTTGTCTATATATGTTTATCTATATATGTTTATCTATATATGTTTGTCTATATATGTTTGTCTATATATGTTTATCTATATATGTTTATCTATATATGTTTATCTATATATGTTTGTCAATATATGTTTGTCTATATATGTTTGTCTATATATGTTTGTCTATATATGTTCAGCCCTGCGATGAACTGGCGTCTCATACAGAGTGTACCCCACCTTCGCCCATTGTAGCTGGATTAGGCCCCCAGTGACCCCTGCAACCATAGTGAGGATAAAGCGGGTTCAGATGACGAGATGAGACTTGTAGTTCATTTTAGGTTTTTTGTAATTTTTTTATGATTTTGTAAATATTTATTAGTTTTTGTTCATTTTATTCCTTATTTATTCTTTCATCTCAGGATTTAAAGGGTTAAAGTGATTAAATGGCTGTCACTGCCACTTCCTTCCCTCCCTCCCTCTCCCCTCTCTCTCCCTCACCCCCCCTCTCTCTCTCCCTTCCCTCCCTCCCCCTCCCCCTCTCTCCCTCCCTCCCTCCCTCCCCTCTCTCTCTCCCTTCCCTCCCTCCCCCTCCCTCTCCCTCCCTCCCTCCCCCTCACCCATTAACACCTGCAGTAAAACTTCACTTCGCAGTCGTTTCTTTCTAGTTTTTTGTCGCTGATGCGTGTTGTCGACTATTTTAACAACTATTTTACTCCTTCAGTGGTTGGTTTAACCTTTAGTTGCTAAGCGATATTTAAACTTTAGTTGCTAAGCGATGTTTGGTCTAAACTGGTCTTTTATTGGCTGCAGCAGCAGCCTTTGCCTGGCAACATTTACCTGATTGTGTTTCTGCAGATTCTTCCAGAGGCAGAAAAAACAACTCTGGTGCGAAGATGAGACCACAGTGTCACCACGGCGACGGTGGCGGATAGGCCACTGCGGCGGCAGCAGCTGATTGGCTGCAGTGGCGGCGGCAGCTGATTGGCTGCGACTTCCTTTCCATCGTTTAAAGCAGCACAGGTTAGAAAACAGGCAGAAATATGAGTTTTTACTAAAGTGGTTTTATTCTTATTTAAGCCTGAAAATAAATAGTTGAATTTTTATGAAACTGTTTTTTAATTGAATAAAAACAATCCAATCTACAACAAACCAATTTTTGAAAATCATCACTTTAACATTCACCCTGAAAATGTACATACTATTTTCATCCAACAACAACATTAATGACTTTTCCATCAGAGATCTGTGAAAAACTTAACCCAGTTGAATTTTTATCAACCTGTTTTTCATTGAATTAAAAAAAATAAACAAAACAAAAAAGAATTCCAGAAAATACTCACTTTAATAGTGACTCTAACATTGTGCAGAATATAATAATAATAATAATAATAATAATAATAATAATAATAATAATAATAATAATAATAATAATAATAATAATAATCGAATAAATAAAACTTGAAAACAATTCATTATAGAATATTAATATTATTATTATATTATTACTATTATTCACATTAGTGATCCATTATCCGTTCACTCTCACATGCTCCCTCTGGTGGTGGTAAACTACATATGTATCTACAGTGCATTTTGCACCAAACATTCATACACCACTGTGAGTGACACTGGAGGCAGGAGGGTGAAGTGTCTTCAAAGGCCTGAGGACACAACAGACTGACTAGGACAGAGCAGGGTTCAAACTACCAACCCTTCAGTTCCTGAACAACCCACTCTATCCACTGAGCCATGGCCGCCACATTAAAAAACAACATTAGTGGCTTTTCTACCAGAGACCTGTGAAAAACTTTACCCAAATGTATGAAATGTAAATTAAAAAAAACATAACAGCTTGAAACATATAATTTATAAAATCATTAATATGACTTCCTGTCCTTTCAAGTGAAGTATTTTAATTTGAAATACTACCTATCCTACAAGGATTGTTTTATGTATCTATAATTCATCAAATGTGTGTATGTAGTGTGTCGTGTTTGTGTGTAACTCCTAACACCTGCACAACTTCACCAAATGATGCAACATTTGGAGGGTGACTTTCCAGTACGATGGTGGATCACAGTTTCACACCATTACGACAAACAACAACAAAGATATTAAAGTCATTTCAGTGCTCTGTAGAACTTTGTCGCTCTGAGCATTGACGTGCACATAGTCGAAGTCCCATCCCTTGATTTGGCTACAGGTGCAAACTCATTTTGCACCATGGTCTCTGTGATAACATCTCAACTGTGCTACAACGCTGCTAACTTCAGTCCCACCAGGAATTCACAGACATTTTTGTCATTGTTGCGGCCACAGGAAGTCCGGTTGTAACTGAGGTTCTTATTGCGGTGCATTCACACAAGTTAAAGAAGGTTCATAAGTTACTGAATGAATTGTTCATTGTTAACTGTCAGTGTTACCTATACATAGGGTATACCCCCCCCCCCCCCGCGCCATACAACTGATACACTTGGTGACACAGTGTTTACTAAAGCCTCTGGGAAGAGCTAAGTAGCCTAGCACTGTGCTCATATCAATCAATCAACTTTACTTATATATCACATTTAAAAAGATCCACAGGGGAAGCCAAAGTGCTGTACACAAAAAATGAGGAAAACAAGTTAAAAACACACAATAACAAAAGACACAGGTTTGTGTCAGCTCTGTGGTTGCAGATGCCAAATAAGAGGTTTAAGAGAATGATAATAGAATGATGTGTTATTTATTATTTTGATGCCAGACCAACTGTAAAATGTGAATAAACTCAACAAATATGAAATAAGTTTAATTATTTGGAATGTTTGTTTTGATATAAATGTTGTATTGTATAATAAAATTGTTGTTAAATGTTGATGTTCCACCAGCAGAGGTCAGTATGGGGACACTAAACACACCACTGGAACTGTGTTCACTTGCTGAACATAAAGGTCAAAGGTCAACTACTGCTCTTACTGTGGTAGAGGAGGAGACAGAGGATGAGAGGGAGGAGGAAGAGGAGGAGGAGAAGGAGGAGGAGGTATTTTTACCCCTCCTGCCTCAAACCTTCTGGGTGGACCCCCCCCCCCCCTTCTTTTAGACCAGGAGGTGCAGTCCCGTCTCATGTTTCTTTCTAGTTTCAGAATGTGTCAGATTAAGAGCTGGACCAGGGGTCTGTTACCACGGCAACGCAGGCCTTTAATTCACAGAAAAATCTTGGACGAAGCAAGACACCATTTACGGAGATGCTGTAAACTAGCCCCGCCCTAACCCTGCTTCATTCAACATGTTCCTTATTTCTGAAATTCATTCCAGAATTGTTTCAATTTGAGGGTTTTTTAACTTAATTTTTTTAAGTGCTTAATTTTAGATTTTTTTTATTTGAGATTTTTCTTTAACTCAAGTTTTTTTAAATTATATTTTATTTAAGTTATGTTAAACATGAGTTAGTAACGCTCTTATTTTTATATGGAATATTGATGTCACATTTTGAGTCACATTGATGTACTGTAGCATGTGATGTCATCACGCACCCTGTGCAGTTGAGAGCAGCAGGTGCTGACGTGACGTCATTCTTGTTTAATAAAAGAATACATATGAAACTCTATTCCACTTGTTATTCACCACAGCTCAGTTAGTGGAGTGGGTTGCCCAATGACCGAAAGGTTGGAGGTTCGTGTCCCAGTTCTGGCTGTCCACATGTCCAAGACACTGAACCCTGACTTTGTCTCCCAGCAGGACTGACAGAACCTTAGAAACCTGCTTTGAGCACCATGAATTGATTCAAGATTTTGAATCAAAGACCGAATCACATTTCATCCATTACCCCTTCAAATATAATATACTATAAGGGGTAGGGCTCGAAAGTCAACCCCTATGAATTGGGACACCCCTTTAACACTCCACCAGTTGTTACGTAAACCAAAAACCACAGCTTTAACTAGTAGTAAACTAACATGTCTGCTGCTGTAGTTGTGTCGTTCTCCTGGACATGAACATATTTTTACTAATATCTGCGTCCAATCACAGAAGTGCTCCCATTACCCCACATATACATAAATAGAGATTTTTTTTCATGTGCATTTTATGGAGAAAATGACAATTACACATTGCGCCAATGTCAATCTTTATACAATACAACAGTTATCACAACTGAAAAATTGTTAATTATGGTGAAAATACTACATTTGTGTACTTCTTTCGTAGATAGATGTTGTCATTTTTAAAAGGATTCGCACTGTATTCTGGGAAATTCTTTGTACACCTCCATTTGGAGTCTGCCTCTGGAAAATTTGTGTTTGAAGGAGTATAAAGTCCTTCCCCTTCCCCTCTGCCTTAACTTGATTTGAGACATGCCTACCACTACACATGGACGCACAAAACAGAGGGGTAGGGGTGAAATGTGATTCAGCCAAAATCTGCAGAAACAGACCCAACATATCCCAGGTTTTGCTTAATTCAAGTTTTTTTTTCATTATTTTAAAGTTAATTCAAGATTTTTTTTCTTAATTGATTTTCTTTTCCTTGATTCACGATTTTTTGGAATTATTTTTTAAAGAATGAATTCAAGATATTAAACTTAATATTAAATAACAACCTGTTAGTAGGGTAAGCTTGGCTGTTGCATACAGCTTCATATCAATTTCTAATGAAATACTGGACTATGTTTTTTAAACAGAATGCAACAAAATCGTGAATTTCCAGAGCGTCTAACTCTGCACTCAATCTGCAATCGACTATTTTATCAACCTTTAGGGACCCTCTACTTGCTACCACGTAAGTGTGATGTTGTGTAGACCTTTTGAAGAGGTGTAAAAATAGCATTTTTTGAAAGACATGCCCTAATCACTTCCATGCTAACACAGTTTGGCTCAAAACGGAAAAATACAATTTTCTCAATGTTCATCCAATTGGTGTGATTTTATTGTCAACTATATGTATGTACTTCCAATCATCTAAAATATGCTGTAAACTGACTTTTACTTCAGAAAATAGCCTAGCCACTCTAGCCCCTCCTAGTGGCAGTAAATCTAATGTTCTACCGTAGTAGTCTAGTTACGCTCAATGTAACTTTTGGCTAAATTTCCCTGAAACTGCCCGACCAATTATGGTGAATTATAGACTCAGAGGGTGGGCGTAACAAAGTGACGCTGCAACAATTTGCAGAAACAACCATAGAAGAAGAACAGGTGTAGATTTCCTTTTATCACAGATGAGTGAAGAATGTGAGAAAACATCAACAAACTTTAAATTGTTTTTACAGAAGCGACAACAGTCGTTCAGCTCCATAATCCACCATTTTATTTAGTCATTCCTAACTTTCTCCGGACTCCTCTCTGAGCTTTCCGGCGCTCTAATTAAGTCATTGTAAAGATTACACTGATTGGTTGTAGTATCATCCTATTGCATACAGAGGAATTTCAAAGACAACATTTTAGCCCCGCCTCCCCTGACTATGAAGCACCACTAGACCCATACATGTAATGAATAGAGATAGCACTGCAAGGCTAACCCTTTAATTCAATATATATTTTATACCTTCATTTATTTATTTGCCTTCATTCCAGATTTTTTCGGTATAATGAAATTTTTTCTAGGGTGTCATCAGCATATGTATAAACCTGCAGCTGAATGTTGAATAAACGTAAACATAGAAATCCATGTTTCCCTGTGATTTTTAGCTTCGGAAGATCTGGACTCATTTTTGGGACTTTTAGGGACCGTGTTGATAATGTGTTGCAGGATGGAAATGGTAGCGTTGTTGACTGGCTGTGGCCAGGTTGTTTCTTTTTTTTTGAGGAACTGTAAGAAATTTTTGAAGGAAAAGCAAATTGTTGTAACATTATTGTTTCTCTAAATAAAAATGATAACTGCACCACTGTTATGATGTTGTTGGGGTTGAGGGGGTTGAGGGGGAGGAGCCTGGTGATTGTTCATCCTCCGAGAAAAAAAGGTTGATAAACACCAATATAAATGAGAACCCATGATGGAGCCCTGAGGGACGCCATTCTCCATTTAAACACACACAACTCCGGGAACTGTCGAGTTTGTTTCCATGTGTAGAAAGAACGAAGAACCTGGTGGAGAAGATGTGTGTCGTTTCCCATCATGCTGTTCACTTCAGGTCTTGTGACACAGCTAATTGGCAGATGCTGCGTCGTGAAGTGGAAGTCCCACATCGGAAGATTAAACAGGGAAAATAAAACATGCATTTGGTGGGAAAGGAAACAAACAACAGTAGTTTTGACTGTTTTTTTTACTCTTTCTTCCAGGTTGTTCTCATGAGGCACTTTTGACCCACAGGTAAATAAACACCATCAGCTGGGTTTCTGCTCACCGTGGCAACAGCATCAAATATTGCAAACAACACCTTTGGCATAATTAGACATGAAAATCAACGGGAACGTTTCCGACAGTTGAACGAACACATGGACGGTGGAGTCAAAAATGAATGCGTGGATCTGCAACGGTACATTAGGGCACATCGGAAAAATGAAAAACACTTGAGAATAAAGTCGTAATATGATAAAAATAAAGTTGTAAAAAAACACGAACAAACTCATAATTTAATGAAAATAATATACATTTATGAGATTAAAGTCACAATATTTTTTAAATAAATTTGCAATAGTGCGATATAAGCTCAGAATTTACCAAAGCTAGCCTGGCAGCCCCTCCTCCACCAGAGAATCAATTTGAAATGTGCTTCGATGCCACCTATTGTGTCAAAGGTTCATTAAAAATTTGAATATATTTAAACATTCAAAAGTGAGACTTTTCGTAAAATTTATTTTTCATTGGAAAAATAAAAGCATAAAGCATAAAGTTGTTACATTTTGAAAAAAATGTGCAATCGTGCGATAAAAAAAACTAATTTAGAAATTCTAAGTCTGGTGGTCGGGGCTAATAGGCTCAGTATTTAAACCCCAAATGAAAGCAGAACTTGACAAAATGTTCCGGTTCACCGTGCTGCGATGAGTAGCTAAGCCGTTACGCCATAAGTTGTGATATTTTTCATGCCCATTTGAAGTTAAATTAAAATTCTTGCAATATTATGACATTATTCTCGTGATATTAACACTTTTCATATTTGTGTACCAACTGTTTCAAAATGCGACAAAAACACTTAACCCATCCCACCACCCCCCCTCCCCGTTTGGCCTTCCCATTTGTCGAACGCCCCTGCACCATAGAAAACGCTCCCGTTAACCCCGTTTTTATTGGTAAATGGTAAATGGTCTGCACTTATATAGCGCTTTTCCACCTTCATGGTGCTCAAAGCGCTTTACATTAGCTTCACATTCACCCATTCACACACCAGTAGGTTTCTAAGGTCTAAGGTCAGTCCTACTGGGGGCCTAAGTCAGGGTTCAGTGTCTTGCCCAAGGACACTTCGACATGTGGACAGCCAGAGCTGGGACGCGAACCGCCAACCTCTTGGTCATTGGGCGACCCACTCTACCAACTGAGCCACAGTTGGTAGAGTGGGTCACCCATTGGTAGCAGTGTTGTTCAGAAGACAGAACTCGTCAAACTCGATGCATCCGAAAAACATCCAATCACATAAAAACCATGAATTCAATAGCATAGATGAAATAGTCCCCACCCACTTCCCTCTACGATGTCCGTATCAAATTGTCCACATCAGGCACTTTGTTGATTAGTCCGTAATGTCTCCCAACCGGCCAATCACAGCGCAGCGCAGCCGTGCGTCCTCCAATCAGCTGCCTCAGTTAGTGACTCCTCTTGTTAGCCTCCTCTTCTGTCCCAGCTGCTCGCCGTTGGCGTCCAGGCTGCGTGTGGTAGATGCTGTGGGGCCCTGCCTCCTCCTGCTGTACAGGCTGGGGGGCAGGGTAGTTGGGCTGCCAATCACGGTAGGGGTCGTCCTCCTCCGCTTCACCGTAGTTTTGGAAGACGTTGGACGGTAGTTGGACTGAGGGGATAGCAGCGCCTTCAGTGTTATCTTCTCCTTCTGCGTTTCCCAAAACCAAGCAGGCCCCGCCCCCAAAACCAAGATGGCCACCACCGTCACCACAGGAAGTAACGACGGGATGAGTTTGAGGAAGTTGGATTGGGTTAGCACATGAAGAGAGGGAAGGGGGGCGTGGTCAGAACAAAGGAGGAAGAGACACAGTGGTTATGAAGGGTTACTGAGGCAGGGTTACCATGGTTACAGACCCACAACATTAATGAGAGAAGAGTCGGAAGGAAGTTAAGGGTTAAAGAGCGAGAACAGTGAGTTGAATGCGAGTTGAATGTGAGATGAATGTGAGATGAATGCCATTTGAGGTCCAGTTGAATGTCAGTTAAATGTGGTTAGCTTATCGCAGTGGAATCAGATCAGTGGAAAAAACACAGAAAAAATATTTTCAAATATGAATAAAATTCAACGAAATTTACAGACCTATAAATTCAGCAAAACTGAGAAAAGTTAGAAGTCAGGACAGTTAGTCAGAAGAAATGTTAGCATTAGCTCAGGGGGCTAACACTACACGAGCAATGGCTTTATGCTAAAAAGTTAATTCTGTTCGCATTAGTTCAGGTCGGTAACAATAGCAGAGCCATTGCCTTGTGGTAATGACTGTAGCACTTTTAGCATTAGCTCAGGTGACTAGTAGTTGCTGAGCCATAGCTTTCCACTAATGACTGTAGCCCTGTTAGCATTAGCTCAGGTGATAAAAATCAGCTGAACCACAGCTTTGTGCTAATGATTGTAGTGCTGTTAGCATTAGCTCAGGTGTCTAACAATAGCATAGCTTTGGGATAATGACTGTAGCGTTGTTAGCATTAGCTCAGGTGGCTAACATCACCTGAACCATAGCATTGTGCTGAAGACTGTGGCACTGTTAGCATTAGCTCAGGTAGCTAACATCACCTGGACCATAGCATTGCGCTAATGACTGTAGCGGAGTTAACATTAGCTCAGGTGGCTAACATCAGCTGACCCATAGCATTGTGCTAATGACTGTAGCGCTGTTAGCATTAACTCAGGCGCCCTTTCACATATTTATTTAAAGGTAGTTGTGTTTTTCTGTTTAATCGACTTGACTGTAAAGTAACAGTTACCTTTAGTTAATGTAAGGAAACCTTTAGTTAAGGTAAGGGAAAACATCCCCTTAACTTTATTAATCAACATTCATTCATTTTCATCAACATAAACAGATCAAAATAAAAACATATTCAATAAAATAAAAACTGCTTTTTTCAGCTTAATTGAGTTTTATCCATTAAAAATTATTTTTGTTTTTGACACGAATCTGATTCCGATAAAAAAATGTAAAAGCTGAAATTTGTTTTTGTTTTGGTGCAGATGAGTTTTTGTTTGTTTGTTTTTAAACAAACAGAGGCAGCGGACGATCGTTATCTATGGAGAATAATAAATTCAGGTTCAACATTCGTCTGATCTGGAGCAAAATAACAACAAATAAATAAGTCTGTGTTTCAATCAATGAATGTCAACAAACAAACATGTCAACAAACAAACCAAAGGCCACATTTCAACAAATAACAAACAACACAAGTCAACAAAAAACACAAGCCAACAAATAAACACATGTAAACAAACAACATGTCAACAAACATGTTAACATACAAAACTTGTAAACAAACAAACACAAATCAACAAACATGTCAATAAACACATGTCAACAAATAAACAACACATGTAAACAAACACACAGTGGAACATGTTCTTCTACACAAACGTCAGAATAAATCTAGACTCAAATAACAACAATAAAACATAAAATATAAATAATAATAAAATAAGTTTGTTTTGGAACTTTTTTCCACTGAGTAAAAAAAGATTAAAAGACAATGTTCTAAGGACATGTTCTCGATAAGAGGATGGTTGGTGTGTTGAAGTTGAAAGTGTTTGTGAATGAAATGCAGTTTTTAGAAGAAAGGAACCATTAGAACATGCAGACGTTCTTCACACAATGACAAAGGAACCAGTAGAACATACAGACATTCTTCACACAGTGACAGAGGAACCATGAGAACATGCAGACGTTCTTCACACAGTGACAGAGGAACCATTAGGACATGCAGAACATACCTCCTACATTGTAGCCCACGCAGGAGTTCTGGTCGCAGTACCCTGGGGGGCCGGCGGGGCCCACAGGGCCGGGTACTCCGGGTCTGCCGGGGGTTCCGGGGCTGCCAGGTCGTCCTGACGGGCCCTGGGTGCCGGGTCGACCCTGGCCCTGAGCACCTGGAACCAGAGGGGGGGTTCAGGTCACCTACAGTTCTGAACCCTAATCCTGACCCCTAACCCACAGGTCTGCTCCCTAACACTAACCCTGTGTTCCAGGGTGCAGACAGGGGTACTTACCCGGGAGTCCTGAAGGTCCTCTGGGGCCCTGAACACCTACACCTGCAGAACCCTTCTCCCCTTTCTCCCCAGGTTGACCTGGAACACACACCAGAAGACAAACATCAACGGCCTCGTTTGTTGGTTTTTACGAAAACAAGGCATGCTTATTCCTGTACGGAGGGGATATGGATATGAAAATGTTCCTGAAAAATAATTGAAAATAATAATAAAAAATACTAATAATACTAATACTACTACTACTGTTACGACTACTACTACTACTAATAATATAGCATCATGATGTGTGTGACCTTTAGTTTTAGCATGAAGCTAGTTAGGGCATTCACACAAACGTCGACACGTCGACTCCAGTAGCACAAGTCTACTTAAATTTTGAGGAGTTGACCAGTGTCATGCTATTCTTTCTCTCCCTCTCTGTATAAACACAGACCAGTCAGACCTAAACCAGAACAGACATGGCTGCTGCAGGTAAAACAGGGGGTGGTGGGTCTGACTAAACTAAACTGCACAGTGACCTGAACAATATGACATGTCATGCATGACATCTGAAGAGGCATCCACTAGCTAACCTGGGTGATATGAGCAGCATCCGCAAACTAACAGATTAAAGGAGTCATTCCATGGTTATTTCATTAATATTTCTGTGTTCTCCATTGTTATTGAATACATCGTGAGTTGTTTCTATTTAAAAAAATGTCCGGATTGCTTTGTTTCCAGCTGTTTTTAGAGGATAGAAAAATGACTTGAGGTGAACAACAGAATTTACTGGTACTTCCTCATACATGTCCTTAACACGGTTCAGAATAGGCTCAGAATACGTGAAGGAACACTCCCCATCCCCTCTGGCTCTGTGTGTGATTACCATGGAGAGTAGCATCCAGCTAGGTTTGGTGCCGTTGCTTGTTTTGAAAACTTGTATGAAAAATAACAGTCTTTATTTCCACAGAGAGCACATGAACCAGTTTGCTCGTGCCATTTTTTTCCAAGTTTGTGCAGCAGCTACTGTGGTGCCATCTTCTCTTGTATTTCGGGTGACCATATGTCCAGATTGTGTCTGGAGCCATGGCTCTAGAACCAGACTCTCTGGACGTCTGTTACATTTTGTCCTTAGGACGCGTGATAGATGTCTAGACAGTCCAGTTTTAGAGCCGTGGATCCAGACAAATTGTGGAAATGTGTTCACCTACTGATGTTGTGCAGTTAAATTTAACAGAAAACTCTTTGCTAATGTTACCCTTTGTTTTGTTGTGGTTAAAATGCTGATGCTTGTGTCTTGTCAGTGGACATTGTCACATTATAGTGAACTTTAATACAAGTTGTTCAATGCTGGACAGACGTGTGTCTATATTGTTCCTCCACTGACAATGTGATGACATCATCACAACCTGTCGACTCCACTTCGACTTTATTAATGGATAAGTCGACTTGAAAAAAATTGAAGTGGTTAATGCCCTAATGCTAGTCTCTGTTAGCTTCGTATAAATATTTGATCATTTCACAGTTTATGTATAGTTCTGGCTGTGTGTGTGTGTTTGTGTGTGTGTGGGGGGGGGGCGCAGTATAGAAGCCTGGAGTGGGACATTCTTTGGTTTTGACTTCTGAACCGCACCCCCATGGGAGGCATGGGAGTGCTGCAGTGTCATCACATAAGCCCTGCCCCCCACCCACTGACTCCACCCACCACTGTTTTGATGACACAGCGTTTACCTTCCACAGGCTGCACAGTTAACAGCAACTGATGTGCGTTTCTATGTAGTAGCACGTGTGTGTGGCATGGTAAGTGTCTGCATTATCATGGTAATGCAGACACATACCATGGTAATGCAGACGGAACCACGCACTGTTGGCGGTACACGGCAGCGGTTGCGACTTAAAGTCGCTCACCTCGTTCTCCTGGTTGGCCGTTCTGTCCATTCTGTCCTGGGAATCCAGGTCTTCCTGGCGGACCCTGCTCTCCCTGGGCCCCTGGGGACCCTTGGCGGCCCGGTTCTCCCGGGGGTCCTGGTACGGTCCTGATGGTTACAGGGGGACTGGGTGCTTGGTTCAAGATGGAACTGTAGCGTGACATGTGGCCTGGAGACAAAACATGAGCGCCAATATTATTACAAACATTATAAGGAAGTATGGGTGACAATGAAAAGGCCCCACGCCCAAGACACACCCCCAAGTAGGACTCACTCTGGATCAGCTGCTCACAGACCTGCCTGGCAATGGCCTGGACCGCCGCCGTGGACTGGAGGTCACCCTGAACACACACACACACACACAATGAAAATTAATGATGCATTCAGGGACAGTGTTTTCATGTAGATATGTTTTGTCACTTACCCGTTCACCCTTCTCGCCCTTCGCTCCTGCAACACCCTGGAACAGAGCAGAGTCCAAGAGAAAAACACACAAAGGCACAAGCGTTAGCGTCACTTTCCATTAAAGGTCAACTTATGTAGATATTTCATTTCTATTTCAGTGGTCACCACTATGGGTGAAAGTGGTGGAAGTCTCTTTAGGGCCCGTGTCCACAGGAAGTGTTTTTAGGGTCGGTGTCCACAGGAAGTGTCTTTAGGGTCTGTGTCCACAGGAAGTGTCTTTAGGGTCTGTGTCCACAGGAAGTGTTTTAGGGTCTGTGTCCACAGGAAGTGTTTCAGGGTCTGTGTCCACATGATGTGTCTTTAGGGTCTGTGTCCACAGGAAGTGTTTCAGGGTCTGTGTCCACATGATGTGTCTTTAGGGTCTGTGTCCACAGGAAGTGCCTTTCGGGTCCATGTCCACAGGAAGTGTCTTTAGGGTCCGTGTCCACAGGAAGTGGCTTTAGGGTCCATGTCCACAAGAAGTGCCTTTAGGGTCTGTGTCCACAGGACGTGCCTTTACGGTCTGTGTCCAGAGGATGTGTCTTTAGGGTCTGTGTCCACAGGAAGTGTCTTTAGGGTCTGTGTCCACAGGATATGTCTTTATGGTCTGTGTCCACAGGATGTGTCTTTAGGGTCTGTGTCCACAGGATGTCTCTTGTACTTCAGGGTCAGGAGTGTGTGTGGTTTACTGTTCTGGATTGTTCGAGGCTGTACTGGACTGTGGTGGACTGTTCTGGACTGTTGTACACTGTGGTGGACTGTGATGGACAGTTCTGGACTGTACTGGTCTATGTTGGACTGTTCTGGACTGTGGTGGACTGTACTGAACTGTGGTAGACTGTGGTGGACATTGGTGGACTGTTCTGGACTGTTATAGATTGTTGTGGACTGTGGTGGATTGTGGTGGACTACAGTGGACTCACCGGTGGTCCCAGTTCTCCTTGTTTCCCTGGGGGGCCAGTGGTTCCAGGGGCCCCTGGGGCTCCAGGCGTCCCCTGAGGACAAACACATGTTAGACATATAGTTCTGATTCTGGACCAACTCTTACCCTGAAACTGGATCTAGACCTAGTTCCACTGGGTCCAGTTCTTGAATCCAACGTGCTTATTTTTTTAGTTTGCACATTGAACAAAAATATATATAAAATACATAAAATACATGAATTATATAAAATGTGTATTGATGTTCTGCATCGACGTCACAAAACCACATGACGATTTTTCACTGTATGGAGGAAGTGCAGAATTATAAACAGACCTAATGGAGAAAGAGATACAGTCCTGACAGGAAAATAAACTAAACATACTTCATTTGTACTTCTTTACTAGACATATGCGGTCAGGGGGAATTGGAGCAGCATCCGCAGTAATGCGAGTGTTAACCGATTCGTTGTGGTGAAGAAGGAGCTAAGTTCTCGATTTACCATTCCGACCCTCACCTATGGTCATGAACTTTGGGTCATGACCCAAAGAATCAGGTCACGGGTACAAGTGGCTGAAATGAGTTTCCTTCACAGGGGGACCAGGCTCAGCCTTACAGATAGGGTGAGAAGCTCGGACATCCATGTCCAGAGGAGTCAGCTGAAGTGGCTCTGGCATCTAGTGAGGATGCCTCCTGGACACCTCCCTGGAGAGGTGTTACGTGCATGTCCATCTGGGAGGAGACCTCGGGGGCGACCCAGGACACGTTGGAGGGATTATATCTCTGGGCTGGCCAGGCAACACCTTGGGATTCCCCTGGAGGAGCTGGCTGAGGTAGCTAGGGTGAGGGAAGTCTGGGCTGCTTTGCTGAGGCTGCTGCCCCCACAATCTGGACCCGGATAAAATGGAAGACGAAGAGTATGCGGCGTGTCTGTTCCATTTGTCATTGGAGCTGGGTCACCTCAAAGGTGTCCACAGGAATGGTTATTTAGGTGAACTGAGCCTTTCTGGAATACAGACAGATCCTAATCTTCTCCCTCCACAGAAGTTCACTGATTTAACAAAAGCTCATTGGTTACCACACTTCACTCCACATGATTTGGATCAATATGTCATTAATGGAATACTCCCCCATTTTAAAGTCATGGTCAAAATATCCTATGCTCTATCAATGTTGTGATGAATTAGCTGCTCGTAGGGCTAGATTTAATTTGTCCTGTTTATTATGTACAAAGTGCTACTGGAAAATCAGTGCAAGAGATGGGTGTGTTTGATTCTGTTTTCTGGTCCTGCAGAAATCCTACTACACCAACAGCAGATGAAAGCGTATAAGGGTGTGGAAACTAGAACTTTTCTGACAGCGGGTGCGTTCATAACCTCGGTACCAAAAGGCTCCGTGATAATTATCATTTTGTCCTCGCTAAGGTGAGTGTTTTATTTGTAAAGATGCAACATCAAGATGTATTGCATGTTTGTTTTACTACTGCTAGCTGATAGCTGTAGCAACTAATGTCAACAAACATGTAACTCATCTTGATGTGTCTAAATAAACCATATTACAACAGTGTAAATGAACATTTAACCACAACCTAATGATGTATAGCACATCTACAGCAAAGTTAGCTTTGGAACATACCTCTGACCAAGCGGTCACTGCAGACACAGGCATTAGCATTAGCATTAGCAGACTTAGATGTAGATTTACAATCCTCTTCTTATGGGGTTTTTCTGTGAGCTTTTCCCATTTCTCACCTTTGTGAATGACAATCTTTGGTACTCTAAAGAAATATCGCTTTTCCTTCTCTCAGTTAGAACGACTAGTGCAACTGTAGAGAAAACTCACCCAGCTTCACTTCCTACCTTCCATCTGAAAATCGTGCACTGACAATATGATGTCACATGAAATCAACATATAGAGACTGTGAAAAGGGGGGTTGGGGGTGGTTGCTGTGTGGCGTGTGTGTGTACGAGGGGAGGGGGGGGCAGCCAAAGCTGTCAACGGCCCTGCGCGCGAGGTAAGATTTTATGACAAAGCAGCAGGACTTGACAGACTAGTCTGTCAAATTTTCCTACCACCTGGATGTCACGCATGTGCAGTAGCCTTAGTAGGATGATTGGACGAGGTAGGATAACTTGACAGAACACCGGTAAAATGTCAGTCCTGGCTTGTAGCCCTGTGTGTTTGAACAACCCACGGCACAGCAGGCGCTCACCATCTTTACTACAAATATGTTACTCCATGAGTTACCACAGATGCCTGTAGATAAATACAGTGGTACCACTACTTACGAAAGACCCAGCTAACGAATAATCCAAGAAACGAAAAACCTTTACCTCAATTTTTCATCTTTGAATACGACACGAAACCGAAACCCCCAAGACATAAATACTATGTTCAGTACTGCACGTACTGCACGTAATGTTTGTAAATACATTATGCATAGTATGTACTGTATGTAGCATCCCATTGGCTATGAGGGAGATACCCATGATGCTTTTCGTGAGCCTTTGACCCTCATTCATCGATCTGTACCTGTGTCGGCCAAGCATCAGAAGCCACGCATAAAGGACAGAGCCACCACTGCCTTGTGAGTCCCCCTGAGTGCATTCACCGAAACCCCACCACAAGCACATATTCGTTATTCATCACAAGCCCAAAGAAAGAGAGTCCTGGTACGAATGAAAAGAAGAAGCGGACTGTGTTATCAACAGAAGTAAAACAGGAGATGATTAAAAAAAGGAGGAAGCAACCATCGTTCCACCAGCATGAACAAAAGACATGCCGGCAAAATCCCATGAACCCTCCGAATTCGTGAAAAAAAAAACCCACCCCAAAAACATGTACACGGCGACGTATATGCACTGGTAGGAAGATCAGGAAAAGTCATCAAAGGCAATCGTCCCTGGATCTACACCCCATTAAATGTCTGTCAACAAACACTGCTGAAGGTGAAAGTAACAAAACAACCACATGTTATGAAAATGACCCACATGTCTGGTATGAAAATGACCCACATGTCTGGTTCATTTGAATGGTTTAATGTTTAATATTCAGTCAGTGAAGACACATTTACCCACTGACACTAAATCTACATTTTCTTTTACTTTTAACACATATTTCATACAAAATTTGCACATTTTTATCATTTTTAAAGGGTGTAGGGGGTAGTATTCGGGGCCTTGGAGCGAATCAGGCCTTTTACATTTAAAATGTGACTATTTATGAAAATTCATGGTATGAAAACACTCCTGGAACAAATTAATTTCGTAAGTTAGAGGTATCACTGTATTTTACTCTGAGGGAGAAGAAGATGTGACGCCACAGGCAGAACATCAATACAAACACAAGCATATGTGATGAACTGCACTGCGATAGGACAGAAAAGTCAGGGGGCGGGGCCAGAGTGGGTGGGGTTAGAGCTGCAGTTTTCAGAACAGGATTGTATTTATAATAAACACTTTAGTGTGTGAACAGCTGAGTGGCTCCACTTTGAACAAATGGTCATGTGACCAAATGTCCTGTTGGTCCACATCTGTCCTCGGCTCTGATTACCCATGATCCCCTGCTATTGTTGGCACAGGCAACAGTGGTTCTATCCACAGCAGGTCTGACACACACCTCCTCTCCATCCTCTTCCTCCTTCTCTCTCTCCTCCTCCTCCTCACTTACTATGACTCCAGAGGGTCCTGGTCGTCCTTGAGCGCCGTCTTTTCCTGTTAATCCCTTTGGACACAAAGACATCATCAATGACAGTGAAGGAAACTCCGAAAAATCACATTTTCTTACTGATTTTTCTCCATTTATTTAAATATTATCTTCTCTATTTTCTTGTTTTTTCTTGTATTTTACTAATCATCTACATATGTTCATTATTTTCAACTGTTTTTGTTTATTTCGTTGCTCATTTTCTCCACGTTTATTATTTCATAGTTGTTTTAAAATAGATTTTCTTAATTTTGTTTATCCAATGTTATCCAATATGTTTTTGTAATAATTTCAGTTTTTTTAAATACATTTTTATTCATTTTATTTGCAGATCTATTTAATTTTGTTAATTTTTGCTCATTTTATCAGCTTTTTTTTGCTTTTGTTCATGTTTGCTCATTTGATTTTTGTTTTTATTTGTTTTTGTGAATTTCTTTGCTTAGTTTGTGAAATTATCTTTAATTTTTATTCAATTGTGGTTTATTTTACTACATATTATTGTTTTATTGATTTACTTTTAATGTTGTCACTTTTACTTCAATTTGTTGCTCATGGTCTTAATTTTTACTTAATTTTAGTACATTTCTTACTTATTTCTTCATATTAAATTATTTAAAGTTTTTTTTGGCATTTTTGTTAAACCCAGTATGTAGAGTACATTTATTATATATATATATATATATATGTATATATATATATATATATATATATATATATATATATATATATATATATATATATATATATATATGTTTTTATTTATTTGTTTATTTATTAAAAATATTAAAAATAAATCAACAAAAAACTGAAGAAAAAGTGACTCTTTCAGCAAAATCTGTCAATAACTGAAAATTAAAATAGAATCAGATTTTATACTGTATTTATTTATTTATTTTGTCATCTCGTTTGTTTGACTTCTTATGTTCATGTGTTGGGAGTGTTTGATTATCTTACTTCATTTTCTTTTCTTTATGTTACATGTTATTTTTTTGAAGTATAGTTGATGACTTGTGGGTTCGCCGTTGCCATAGCGATGACTGTGTAATGCGTGTCTTTAGTTTAGCCGTTCCCATAGCTATGACTTGTGTGTTGTGTGTTGTGTGTGTGTGTGGGTTAGCCGTTGCCATAGCGACTCACTCTTTGTCCTGGTGGTCCTTCTCGGCCTGGAGCTCCAGCCCGACCTGGAACCCCCTGAAAACCAAACCAGCTTTTATTACAAACAAGGTTATTTCTACGGTGTTTGAGAACAAACAGAATCAGAACCTTTACCTGAGAACCCTGTTGTCCTGACTCGCCTTTCTGTCCACGTTCTCCTGGACCACCCTGGAAACACAATACTGGAGTTTACAACAACCCCCAAACCCCCCAACACTAAGTCTTTAGCAGTATAAGAATGAAAAGTACTGGTATTAGTAGTAGTATTAGCAGTACTAGTAACAGTATTAGCAGTTGTAGTAGTAGTATTAGCAGTGCTAGTATGAATAGTAGTATTAGCAGTACTATTATTAGTAGTATTAGTAGTAGTATTAGAGGTATTAGCAATATTATTATTAGCAGTGCTAGCATTAGCAGTACTACACTTAACAGTACTAGTATTAGTAGTATTAGCAGTGCTAGTATTGGTAGTATTACGAGTAGTATTTGCAGTACAAGTATTAGTAGTATTACTTTTAGCAGTACTAGTAATAGTATTATCAGCACTAGTATTAGTAGTAGTACTTTTAGCAGTCTTCATATTAGTAGTAGTACTATCAGTAGTAGTATTAGTAATAATATTGGAAGTAGTAGTAGTATTAGCAGTATTAGTATTAGCAGTATTAGAATTAGCGGTGCTAGTATGAATTGTAGTATTAGCAGTACTATTATTAGTATTAGTAGTAGTATTAGTATTAGTAGTAAAAGTATTAGCAATATTACTATTAGCAGTGCTAGCATTAGCGGTGCTAGTATTAGTAGTACTAGTACTAGTATTAGAAGTATGATTATTAGTAGTAGTATTACCAGTATTAGTATTAGCACTACTAGTGTTAGCAGTAGTATTAGTCTTATTAACAGTACTAGAATTAGTAGTATTAATAACATTATTATGAGTACTAGTGTTAGTAGTATTATTAGCAGTACTAGTATTATTATGAGCAGTAGTATTAGCATTAGTAGTTGTAGTATTAGCAGTAGTAGTATTATTATTAGTAGTAGTATTACCAGTACTAGTATTAGCAGTAGTAGTAGTAGTATTAGCAGTACTAGTATTATTATTATTAGTATTATTATTATTAATAGTAGTAGTTAGCATGTTACCGGGGGTCCAATGATGGAGCGTCCAGTGGGTCCCAGTGGTCCAGGTGGTCCCTGGGGTCCTGGAACACCGGTGTCTCCTACTGGTCCTGTGGGTCCCTGAACACACCATGAAAACAACCACTTCAACAGGAGTTTGATCCATGAGTGGATGAAAAACAGCAGCGCTTCAACACCTGTCTGCCAATAATCACAACAGCGTCCATAATAATCGCAATATTGTGCAAAATAATCGCAACATTGTCCACAATGATAGTTGTTTTACATCTTTATTTGCATTGTGTTCTGATCCGCTGTTAAAATCATGTTTGCACATGCGACAGGAAGTTGAGCTGATACCAAACCACATCCAACAGGAAGTTTTTTACTCTGAACTCTTCTGTAACTGCAGCAGCTCAGACATTTTATCAATGAATAATCTAACTAAATAAACAAAAAAAATAATAATCTACAAAAATAAAATAAAAAAGTGAATAATTTACCAAAATAAAATAAAAAGGTGAATAATCTACAAAAATAAAAAAGTGAATAAAAAAAGCTTTCATTTCTAGTCATAAAAAAAAATCATAACTCAAATGTACATCAGTGTGTGTTCAACAAAAACACAAAATCCATATTCAAATCCTGTCTTTTTTCCCCAAACATTTAAAAAATGGAAAAGAAAAAGAAAACATACAATAAAAAAAACCCCAACAAAAGCATGTTCAAAAGGAGTGGGTGGAAGTTAACACTTATAGAATCCCACCCCTTCTTACTATATCAATTTTTCTAAAAAAAAAAAAAATCTCCTTCCTCCAAAAGAAAAAGAACAATACATTCATTAACTATATCTGATAAATTACACACATACATACTGTAAACAAGAATAAATACAGAAACAACAACAACACTCAATAATAACAATAATAATAACAATTATTATTATTATTATGACATTTGTGGAAAAAGACATGAAAAACACAAACAAAATTAAACCAAAAATAAAAGGGTGCTGACACTAATAACACAATATGGAGCCAAAATGAACTACTGTGAACAAAAATAAATACAGTATTAATGACAGAAGAATGAAAACCTTCACACGCCCATCTCATTCTCATACTGTTTTAAACTGATGTAGACCATGACACTGTTTAAGCTCCGCCCCCAAACTGTTCCAAAATGATTTCCTGTGTGAACATTTTGTGTTTATTTTAAAATTATCTTTCCCTCTCAGCTGATACTCCCCATCACGATTGTTTCTAGCTTTGTACATAATTTGTGCTGTCAGGAATGTTACGATATGTGTGAATTTGAGTAGTTTTGACTGTAGTTAGAGTGAGTGTGATGTTGATAACTAACATTGTGAATGACCCGTATTACCTTTTGTTGAAGAATTGTTAATGAATGAATTGAACTTATATAGTTATTGCCTCAGATTTCTACACAGTAAGTAAAATATGTTCAGACTAAGGAACAGTAGAGGATGTGGAGTGATTTATAATCCTGAAGCTGTTTTGTTTTATTTATGACTGAAATGCTTCTTGATATTTTGCTCTGTACATGTTTGATCATGAACCCTCTCAATTTCTACCCCCTCTATTTTTATCTTCACCTGTGTCTCCAAATAGCATTATTTTTGTCTTCCCTAAATTTATTGATAATTTGTTACTTTGAAACCGTGTATTTAATTTATTCGTTTCCGCTGTTGCTTCCTCCTGCAGTTGTACTATGTTATCCCCTGAGTGAAAAATGTTAGTGTCATCAGCAAATAACACAAAATGCAGTCAGTTGGAAACGTTATGCATATCATTCATGTACAAAACAAATAGTATGGGGCCCAATACTGACCCCTGTGGGACACCACAAACAATATTCTGGCATGGTGAAGCATAATCACCCAATTTCACAAACTGCTGTCTCTTGCTTAAATAACTTTTTATCCACCCAAGCACTACTCCCCTGATACCAACCATGGTTGATTGTATCAAAGTCTACAAACACCCCAGCCGCATATTTATTTTAATCTATAGCATTTATGATTAGTTCTACTGCTTCTGCTATTGCCAGTGTTGTTGATCTATCTGACCTAAATCCATACTGATTTTCTGCGAGAATATTGTGTTTTTCTAAGAATTAGTCTAATCTGGTTTTAAAGACTTTTTCCAGTATTTTTGATAACTGTGGGAGTAAAGAGACTAGTCAATAGTTTGTGAATTGATGCTTGTTTCCAGTTTTGTAAAATGGTATGACCTTGGCTATTTTAATTTTGTTTGGAAACACCCGTCTGAAATGTGAGATTACATATATATGTTATTGGTTTGGAGATAGCCTTAATTAGCTCTTTTACTAATGACATGTCAATATCATTACAATCTGTAGATTTTTTTCCTTTATTTTTATTGACAATGTCAATATGTTTCTTGCTCAGTCACCACTTTGAGAAATAGAGAATGCGGATTGCTGCCTGGCAGATATTCTTGAAAATTCCCAGTATGAGGGATTCCTTTTGCCAGTTCAGGTCCCACTTTTACAAAAAAAATAATTAAATCCATTAGCTATTTCATCCATTTCATATATTTTTTAACATCCTTATCAATAAAATACTTAAGCAGGCTAGTGCACACATTGCTATTCTTAAGTACATCATTAAGTATCTTCCATGTTCCTGTGAAATTATTTTTATTATATAATATCCTCGTGTAATAACCTTTCTTACTGTCTCTTATAACGTTCGTTAGCCTATTTTTATATTGTTTATATTTATGTTCTGCCTCTGTAGTTCACTTTTTGTAAAGTGTATTCTTCTCTTTACATGCATTTTTTATACTGTCGACATCCATGGAGAAGTATTATATGCCATGTTTTTACTGTACATCTTAATTGGGCATTGTTTGTCATATAATGATATAAATATTTTTAAGAATTGATTATATGCCTCGTGCAGTGGTTAACATTCGTGCCTCACAGCGAGAAGGACCCTGGTTCAAATCCCACACCAGACCTTTGCATGTTCTCCCTGTGTCCACATGGGTTTTCGCCGGGTACTCTGGTTTCCTGCCACCATCCAAACACATGCACTGATAGGTTAACTGGTTAACTGCTTAATCTAAATCACCCATCGGTGTGAATGTGACAGTGATTATTTGTCTATATATGTTCAGCCCTGAGATGAACTGGAGACTCATACAGGATGTACCCCGCCTTCACCCATTGTAGCTGGATTAGGCCCCCTGTGACCCTAGTGAGGATAAAACGGGTTCAGATGACGAGACGATTATATGCCCGGTCAACATTAGTGTTATTGTATATAATTCCTTTTTTAGTGAATTTATGGATTGCTCCATCTTTACTCGTCTATGTTCTGTTCTTTTCTCTATTTTTTCATAAGCATTATACTGTTAACTGTGAATACTGGGAGATGGTCACTAATGTCATTATTTAACAATCCGCTTATTGCCTCAATATCAGTATCATTTGTGAAAATGTTGCCAATGAGTCTAGCAGACGTAAGTGTTATTCTCGTGGGTCTAGTGATTCTGGGGAAAAAGCTCATACTGTTCATTGTATCAATGGTTTATAATTATTAGCATTTAAGAGGTCAATGTTTCAATCTGTACGTATAAAAACATCCTTTCCATCCAATCACTAAAAATTCCAATGTTGGAGTCCGTTGTTCTATATATACAGCTAACAATGATGTTCTTTGAATTGTTGTTACTCATTTCAATTGATACACCTTCAAAAACATTATCCAATTGTAATTTCTTCTATAACCTTAATGTCTAATGTATTATCAATGTATATAGCTACTCCTCCACCACCTTTATTTTCTCTGTTTTTATATACAAGTTCATAACCCTCCATTTCAAAGGCTACTCCTTTTACCATATTCATGCATGTTTCTGAAATTGCAATGATATTGAAAGGATGTGTTAAAAGTATTCAAATAGTCCTTAATTTTCTTGAAATTTCCATATAAACGTCTGCTGTTAAAATGAATAATTGATCATTTACCCTTAGGGTTAATGTCCTGATTGAATTGTTCATCTGTGTAGTAGCAGCAGTTATTGTTAATGGATTAGAAAAAAATATTATCTGGGTCTACGTCCTTGTTCCCAGTCCAGGGTGTTGTTATCGGTGTACTCACAAGTTTTCAGTTCCAGTTGCTCATAGTTACGCATCATGTTTGTAGTTTTGTTCCTGTCCTCACCTGTATGAAATCTCTCTGTTGGTGACGTTTTCTGATATGTTAGTGTTTTTGTTGCTTCTGTGTTCAGTTCAGTCTTGATCCAGTCCATACCATAATGATGCTGTAACTGTAGCCCAGTGACCAGTATCTCTCCAGTTCAGTGATGTCTCGTATGCAGATCACTTTGGCTTCCGCCGGACTCCCGTTCAGTTTAATGAATACTTTACAATTTGAAGTCCATGTGTTCTGTATTTTATTCTCTTTTTTGAGTTGTCATGTTTTCCAGGTTATGTCAGAATTGTGTTTGTTTAGGTGTTCATTCATGAATATGTCTGTTCCCTTCAGTTTTCTTCCTTGTTTCAGCAGGGCGATTTTGTGTTCTCCGTTTGCAAACCTGAGTATTACGGCTGGTTTGTCTACAAGAGAAGACGGCGCCACAGTAGCTGCTGCACAAACTTGAAAAAAATGTCGAGCAAACTGGTACATGTGCTCTCTGTGGAAATAAAGCCTGTTTTTTTTCCTACACGTTTTCAAATCAAGCGACGGCACGAAACCTAGCTGGATGGTAAATACACTCAGAGCGAGAGGGGAGGGGGGAGTGTTCCTTCAGTCATTCGGTGCCAATCAGAGACGCCTCATCACCGCATCATGGACATGTATGTAAGTACGGGTAAACTGTGTTGTTCGATATGGGGTGAAATTTCTGCCAAAACCTCACAAACACAAAAAATGTGTTTTATTCACAACCAATGATTCACAAACAAGCTCATTGTATTTTGCAAAAGCAAAATGCTGCAGGTTGGAGAAACAATTGGCTCCCCACATTCACATGGTTTTTGGCAGTCACTTTGCACCTTACTGATTCGCATCCGCAGGACTTAGGATTTATTCATAAATGCCAGTGCACGTTCCGAGAATTGTTCTGTAGTTCGCATGCCACAACAGCAGGTGATGCTGTTGATGCCATATAACACACAGCCCCGTGCACCACCAGACAGGACGTGTTCTTATTGTTATGTTCTTGTTATGCTGTGTTTATCTTATGTTCTGTCCATGGCAATGTCGGGACAACATGTACAGACTCTGAAAATATTAACTAGCTGGTTTGTTTGACATGTTATTGCCTTTAAAGAGTTGCAAAAACAGCTTGAAACAAAGCAATCTGGAAGTTTTTATAAATAGAACCAACACACAATGTATTCAATAATAATGGAGAACACAGTATTATTAATGAAATAATGATGGAATGACAGCTTTACGGCCATTTTGAGCAGCTTGGACTCCAGCAGTATCACCATTTTTAAAGGTGTAATGTATTCCTTAATGTCTCTTAATATTTGGAAAATGCTTTACAGCTTTATGGGATATAATGGAGTCAACACAGAAAGAAATATATAAGCTGTAACTGATGCAGTGGCCTCATCAATATCAGCCCCCTCAAAGAAAGTGTCCCAGTCTGTTCGTAGAAAGCACCCTTTTAGCTCCTCTATTTTATCACTGGTCCATACTTTTACTGTATGTGGTTCTGGTTTGCTGGACTTGAAGACTGATTGGTCAGTAAGAAGCAGCAGAATGACATTGTGATCAGTTGTCAGTCCCTCCAGGATTTGTCGGGCCTTTTTTGAGATGGTTTAATCCTAAAATGTCTGATGTTGCGTGAGCTTTTCTGAAAAATTGCGATGAAAGTTGCGGTGCTTTTTAGGCTTTTGTTGCGGGAGGAAGTGAAAGATGTGATAAATAGTTGCAATTTTCCTTTTTTGTAATCCAAATTAAGTAATATTTAGTTGCTGGAAAATTAATTCAAAGTCATTGTGATATGGTCTTCAAAACTACCTTTTACTGAGATGGAAAATAAATGACTAAAATGATTACAAAAATACAAAAAAAAAAAAAAAAAAAAAAAAAAAAAAAAAAAATATATATATATATATATATATATATATATTTTACAAATGCACCTGTTGGTTTAAAGGTTAAAGTTCATATGACCTCACAACACAACATTTATAACAGTTATAAAACATAATATAAATGTCTCAGCCAGTCCAAAAAAATCCATTATTACTAGTACTGTGTACTGTGTACTGTGTTGTAGAGGCAGTTTCTGACAAAAATAGAACAAAGACACTGAGATATTAAGAGAACTTTTCAAATGTGGCAAATAAAATATTACCTGAATGACAAAAATGCAGTAAAAAAAGTACTCTTCCAAATGCACCTGTTGGGTACTAGTGCATCATTTCATCAGGAAAAGGCAGCAGTAGCAGCTCAAGACGTCACAAATGATTGGTCGCAGTGATTGGTTAACATGGCAAAATCCCACTGAATTCACAGGGATTGGCTGAATTTGCGTTGAAGTTGCAAATCACAACATCGCGAAATCCCGTAGGGTCTGAGTTATTGACAGGAGGTCTGGCTCTGGCTGTGAAGGCATCCTTGATGTTGCCATCGCATTTGTCAATGACATTATCGTTTATATATATATATATATATATATGGATATTTTAGCATTTATAATATATTTTTGTGCAATATCCTGCACTGCAATGTTTTGTTCCGGTTGTTAATTGGCTTCCGCTGTAGCAGATATAATTTTGATGGGCATTCAGGTTTGGGAGTCCTTTTTCTTGCCTCGCCTCCAGAGTTGTGACGTCAGTTCCAGGAGCATTCATTGCAGGAAACGGACCTGAAAGGGGTTTATGCTGCAAGATGCCGGTTGGCTGCAATTTAGCCTTTTCGCTAGCTTTTGTTTGACCAAATTACTCTGGACGTCCTGTTTCCAGTTTATTTATTTTGACAGGGTTTAGTTGTGAGTTGAGTTAATAGGGCAGGGGTAGCGGTATGTTGACAGTTCCTATGGTCCTGTATAGGGTTGGCTTGATCCACGTACCATCCTTTTGTAATTTGGCCAGCTCACGTGGGTCCTTCTTTCCTTTGAAACTTTTTGTTTGTTTGTTTTTTCTGGACACGGGAAGAGGATTAATTAAGTAAAATAATTTGCTTCAAAATAAACTTTTGCAAATTTGAACCCTTTTGTCTCCTGTGCTCTCTCTAAAATATGTTGCAACCTTCAGTTCATAACAGGGAGATATATTGGTCGTAAGGTAACACATAGCAGTTCCAGGTCAGGAGTGTATATTTTTCCCCTCACTGCAAAGTTGTGGCACCAGCTGTCTTTATTAAACATACAAACCCCAACCCCCCCAAGTCTTACCTAAGCTTGTGTCCCTGTCCATTCCTAGGTGGGAGAACCCCTCAATTTGGATTAAGTTGTCCGGTATGTCATTGGTGAACCAGGTCTCAGTAAATGCCATTACACAAGACTAACAGTATTCATAGCAGATTCCAACGTAATGTTGAACTTCATCCAATTTGTGTCTCAAGGAGCGGGAGTTCCATAGAAGCATATGTGGTAGGGGTAACCTTGCTGCACTCCTGACGCACTGCTTGATGCCGCCTCTCTGGCCTCGCTTCCTGATTTTCCTGCCTTGGCAAGAGACTGGTTTTCCACGTTGGAGCAGCTCCTCCGGTATGCTGCTCAGTAGGCCTGGCGTCGGTAAGTTGCTCATGCTATACATTTGCAGGCTGGAGCCGCTAGACCTGGTAGCGGAGCTCCAAGTGATTTGTCCAGAAAAGGATCAACCATGCTAATAGACCATTTTCACAAAAAGCGGACATATGTCAGAGGAGCGTTACTGAACTTCCTGTTAAACGTCAAGACAGTAGAAAGTCTTTTCAAATTCATGAAGAAATTTGCTACTTTTAACATTTGCAGATATTGGAAGAATCGTGGAGGAAAATTCACTCACGAAAAAAAAAAACTTTATAAAGGCTAAATTTTTTCCATGAGGAAAAAGTATCAAAGTAAAGAGAGATCACTGCTAGCACTGATCAGTTCAGTGCTACTGAACTGATAACTACATCCACAAATCATTACTATATCTACTTATACCTAGGACTAGGGTTCTATGGTTATGTATGGATAGTATAGAGGACATGGACTATTTCACTATTTTATATATTTCTGTCTATGGTTCAAGTCAACGTCTCATTAGCATAATGTTAACGTTAGCGGAATGCTATCATAATCCGTTCACATTTTTCTCTGGCAGTGTGTGTTTATGTTGGTGTTTGTTTGTCATAGTATCTAATGTAGTAGACGGGCAGGTTTTTGTGAGGGCTAGATGTTACCCATGGCAAAGAAAAAAAGAGGATCCTCACAAACTCCAGGTTTGATCAGTGTTCATACATTTACTGTGACTTACTGCTGTTCACTGGCTGCAGTTGCAGTTCTATGCAACTGTTGTACTCTTTCCTTCCAATGCTACTGTTGTTTACTGCTGACACTGATGTACTGGCATCTAAAGGTTAAAGGTCACAACTACAGTTTAAGTCCAACATTACTTATTTGTGTTCACCATAACATTCAAAACCATGGACATTTGTTTTATATCAACTCATACCGACGTTAACAGCTGCCGTTTTTGACACCGTTCATATACTGGCTCCTTTTTCATGTAGGAATAGAATCATTACAAGAAAAATGCTAGAGACAGACTCTTGTTTCAAACAGTCCTCCCAGGATGTAGTCTTCTGATGTGAAGTGTCTGCTGCAGATGGAAGTGCTCCTTTTTTTAATTATAAAACTCGGTCCTTCGTAACGCTGAATAGCCGGGAGCCGTTTTCGTCTAGCTTCGCCGTTAACAGAGAAGGAGTGGAACGAAATATAAGATGCTTCTGGACATTACAGCAACATCCTGGTATGTTACAATAACTGTTGGTGGTTGCTGTCATCTTTGCCATTTTACTTTTGTCAGTGCGAAAGTAGGGTTATGCTCCGCATAGATATGTCTGGTGCGAAATGCGGAAGTTGTGAAAAAGGTCCATAGAGGTAGTTGAGCCGCCATATTGGACGGCAAGAAAATATCATCTTGCATTGACACATTACAACACGCTGCCATTTTATCATGATTATATAAAAGTCAAGACATTCCTGGTCCCACTATGGGTAAATGATGTTGTGCCGTCAGTTGTACGAATCACCAGGAGACAACAGATGGAGTTTACTTCTACAAAATCCTGTGAGACTTAGAGAGACAGTCAAAATGGCTGGCCTACATGTAAGTGTTGTTGTTTACCTTGCTTATGATGACAAATGGAGAACTGGACGATGATGGCATTTTGACATGTAATTCTTTGATCCAACCTGCCATGAAGTATCTATATCCATCTTTTATAATTCTTCATTGCTTCAGCTGTGTATGCAGATGTTCTGTTGATCAAATAGTTATAAATGTCCAGATACCCTGAATCAGGAAGTGTCCGCACCGTCGCACACACATCACTAGTCCTTTAGAAAACCGGCTTTAACATGGCTATTGGTAGCATATATGGGTCGAAACATCCTATCTGCTCAATGTTCGATCGATAGTGATCCTTATGAGTGTCAGACAACTTCAAACCATCGTCAAAAAGACCTTAATTTTCAGTCATAACACTGTACTATGATAGAGCACTGTGTTTTCTTGCAGTCCAATATGGCGGCACAACAATAGATTCACACGCATTACCTCTATAGGGCTACCCACAGCCCCACTCTCCAACTCCGTGGACATTCACATTCACGCAGTATACAGCTCATAAATGGTAAATGGACTGCGCTTATATAGCGCTTTTCCACCTCCATGGTACTCCAAGCGCTTTACAGTAGCCTCACATTCACCCACTCACACACACACTCATACATCAGTAGGTTTCTAAGGTCTGAGGTCAGTCCAACCGGGGGCCTAAGTCAGGGTTCAGTGTCTTGCTCAAGGACACTTCGACATATGGACGCGAACCGCCAACCTCTCGGTCATTGGGCGACCCACTCTACCAACTGAGCCGCTGAGCCATAACAGATGTGGGCGGCACATTTGGAAGACCATCCAAAACAAAAAATTCCAAACAATATGAAACAGACTGGAAACAAGGACGTTAAAAACAGTGTGAAACAAATGATACGCAGCATCAGCCCTCCATGTCACCAGCAGAGCAGCGGCATCTTGGCCTTATGTGTGGTAAAGGGCACCCTAACACTTAACCTTAACCCTGACCTTAACTCTAACCTTAATTTTAACTGGTCTGTGGTTCTAGATCTTGACTCAGACTCTCAACTGCATCATTTTCTGACGTCACTTCACTTCTTGTTGATGCATTTGAAGCTCAGGTTCTGACAGTTGATCTGATAAAAGTGTTTCCTGTGAAACCTGTGTCAGGATGTAGATGCAAGTGGCAGAAGAAGAAGAATCACAACTGATGAAACTGAAGCTGAAAATGTACTGCAACATCTACGAAGACCCTGGTAGGTCCCTGAACAATGGCCGTAAAGACCGAGAGGAGCGGGTCGTGCAGATCTACGAGAGCACGGACTCTCACCGCTACCAGGGCCGTAACCAGACCAACCACCGCCCTACACCCAGGGGTATGTACAAAGAAGCCAGAGTTTAACCAAAAAACTGAACAAAAATAAACGAAAAAATACCACAATTGTGACCAAAAATGAATGACAAAATAAAATGATCAATTGGAAACAGAAATAACAGAAAAATACAAAGTTTTTGTTTTTATTTTTTTTTACTAAATAAATATGTATGAAATGTGTAAGTTTTTTTTATTGGTTAATTTTTTACTGGTCTTTTTTGTCCATGTCAGTAAATATGATTCTTTTCCTTTCATTTCTGCAATTATTTAGCTTTTTCTTTAGTAGTATTTAGCTTTTTCTTTGGTGTTTTTTTGTTGTTGTTCATTTAAACAAAACTCATTAAAATAGTTTATTTTTTAAAATTATTTTTCCCATTCATCCCATTTTTTTTATTAAAAAATACTAAAACTTTAATTTCATTATTTCTTTTATTTACTTGATTTAATTTTTAAAAAGTTGAATAATATTAAAAAATATATATTTTTGTTTACTTTAAATTTTGTTTTATTTATTTACTTTATTTTAACAAATTAAATAACTAAAAATGTTTTTATTTTTACATATATTTTTTAAGTTACATAAATATTTTTACAAAATTGTTTTACATTTGATTTTTTAAAATTTATTTTAATGAATTAATTATCTATTTTTATTTAAAAATGGATAAACAAATTAGATCTGTCAAAATCAGTGTAGACTAAACATTTTAATGCAGTTGAATGTTGTTTTGTTGACATTTGTTTAGTTGAAAAAATTCATGAATATTCATATTTTTCAGATGTTTTGGATATTTTATCACATTTGTTGGTGTTTATTTTAGTTTATTTTAATATGTTTTTGGTTTTCATCCCTTTTTTTCAGTTCATATTTTTTTGTGAATTTCTATGTATTTTTCCTCTGCATTTTTTGTGCTTCGTGATTTTGTTTGCAAATTTTTTGGGATTTTGTGTATTTTTGTTTTTTATGTATTGCGTGTTTTTGTTTATTTTTGTGTATTTTCATGTATTTTGTAAATTTTCGCATTTTTTTCTGTATTTTGCGTATGTTGTGTTTTTTGTGTTAGAACTGTGTGACTTGTGAACTCTGTAGACCCCCCCCGCCCAAGTGGGTGGAGTCAGTGTAGTGTAGTAACTGTGACCTCTGACCCCTGTAGCTCCTCCCAGTGGGTGTAGTCAGTGTAGTGTACTAACTGTGACCTCTGACCCCTGTAGCCCCTCCCAGTGGATGGAGTCAGTGTAGTGTACTAACTGTGACCTCTGACCCCTGTAGCCCCTCCCAGTGGGTGGAGTCAGTGTAGTGTACTAACTGTGACCTCTGACCCCTGTAGCCCCTCACAGTGGGTGTAGTCAGTGTAGTAACTGTGACCTTTGACCCCTGTAGCCCCTCCCAGTGGGTGGAGTCAGTGTAGTGTACTAACTGTGACCTCTGACCCCTGTAGCCCCTCCCAGTGGATGGAGTCAGTGTAGTGTACTAACTGTGACCTCTGACCCCTGTAGCCCCTCCCAGTAGGTGGAGTAAGTCCTTCCTCCACACAGTGCTGTTCCTGGTTGTGCTGTGTCTGCTGCTGCTGGTGGGAATCTGCATCCTGTCATATTTCTGTGAGAACATGATTTATTATATATTATTTTATTCAGTCGTTCATGTTTTCCCTGGTGTTTTTTTTTCAGTCGTCCATGTTTGTTGGTTTTTTCAGTTGTTCATGTTGATTTGATTTGTTTATTTCAAGCAATTCACACAATATACACATACATAAGAAAAGATATAATAATATTTACACCCCCTGGTTGCTTCCTTCAAAAAAAGAAAAAAATGCATTATGGAAAATCTTCGCAGTCTCAGAGTTCTCCTAGCCTAGTGGAGAACTGTCATGTCACCATGTGATTTGTCTAAACCAATCAAATACTTCTACTTACACCCTTTTCTGATTGGTTTGCACATTCGTGCCCTGATTGTTTTGACAAATGGACATTTGATGGTGGTTCCACTGCAGATGAGTGACAGTAAGATGTGAAGGTAGGCCTGTGCCATTACAATTAGTCAACAATTAAATCCAATAGTAGTGTTCCCTGGTCTGTGGACAACTATAAAAACCACCTTCACCATCATTGATCTAATTTTGTCACAACTGGACATTGTGAACAACTACCATGTAGGCCTGGTCATTATTGATCTAAAATTATGTTTCATTGGATAATCATTCAGGAAAGAATGAGTACAGTACTAGTATAGTTGAGAAATCCCTCATATTTGACATGTGCAGTATGCATCTGTGCTGATTTCTGCAGTGAACAACTGTGTTATGTATATTTATGTCCTCTTTCAGTGTGGGAAATGTGACCTGCGTGTGAAGTTATGGGTTATAAAAGTTGGTTTTGGTAGGATTTTAACTTTGCCATGCCCCGTCCACAATGAATATCTTAAATATCATAAATGAAAGTTGCATGTTTGCAAACGTTGATTTGTGCTAAAAATAGATGTATTGTTGGGCATAAGTGCATTGTCATAATAGTGTGTAGTGTGCAGGTGCTCATGGGGACAGTTCACACGCATTATTAACTAGACGTTTGACTCCGTTACCCTGACTGTTGGTGAGCATAGCCTAACGCAGCCACATGACAAATCAGGTTAGAACTCTGTTGCTTTACACATAGGCGTCATTTTCACCGGGGACTAAAATGTTTATCAATTCATTACTTCTCGGAAAAAATGGTAGTTAGGAAAAACCAGCCTAGATTTGGAGTTGAATTGTCTATTCTGAAATGTACAGTATTGATGATTATATGGGGACATCTAGTGTTGAATCTGCAGGTTGCAAACATTCAAAATGTGAAAACGCAAATAGGTTTAATTTGTCACAACGGGCCACTGTACAAAAATAGCGGACAGTGTACACAGGGCGTACAGAAGAACAGTGCGCTTAGGGGATTAGCAAACGCCAATGCAAGAATGATATGTCAGCTTGAATCCAAAAGCTGACATATCATATCCCCAACCTTTTTATTACCGTGGACCGGTCAGCGTTTCACAATTTTACCACGGACCGGGGGGGGGGTGGGGGGGGGGGTTAATCCAATTCCAACTCCTGGTATTGTCTGTTAAAATCTTTCCTTTTCTTGGAAGTTGGAGGCTCTTCTTCTGTCTCTTCAGTTTCCTTTTCCTCTTCGAAAATAAACGTTCCAAAGACATCTGTTTTTTTACTTATTTTGCTAACATGTGGGTTACATTTTTGGCATTGAAGTGACAGAAGCGGTGTTTCCATTAGTTTTTTGCAAAACAATATCGATATTCCTCAAATTTCGACAAAGTATATTTGTGCTTTGACGGTTGTTCTAGGCAGGGGTGTCGTAACTCTCGTGAAATATCATCCCACCACATTTCACTGCTGTCACCTTCGGCGCTTCAAATCACTTGACCGCAATATCACCCTGATATTAGAGTGAATTTATCGGCTAATTCTCTCGTCACTAAAGGTCCCTGGCGAACTCTTTGAAGACCCTAAAATGTAAAACAAACCACCTGTCTCACATTATAAGGGTCTGTACATGTGGTCCCTACGTTGTCAGACTGAAATATTAAGTGTAAACATACTCTGCACTTAACAACAAATTATAAACAGTCAATGGTTGTCATGGTTACAGTGACTGTGGCTGTCATTTTCACTCCGAAAGAATTGGTCATGTGTCTATGTAGTCACATCATGTGACATATATTGCGGAAAAAGTGTTTCCATTGCGCTTTTGCGATATATTACAATATCGAAACGTCTGAAAAACCACTTCATGAAAGCGTGAAAACTTCTTTTCCGATATTTTAGTGGTTTTTTTTCGAACTTCAGGTGTTTCCATTACCAGTTTTTATAGGGAGCCTTAGTGATGCGATTCTATTTCTGGTCGATTTACGGGATGGGACCTAAGTGTCATAAAAAAATTAACGTGAGTCAATGGAGGGATAAAAGTAATAATCTGGTCCCGTTTGAAATGTGCTACGGTTTTCACATATGATGTCTGTGAATTTTAAAGATCCATTTTCACATTGAGAAAGCACTCACTTTGGACAGGCATCCAAAGGTACGTTAGGTTTTATGTCAGAGTAAGTAATGGACTACAACGTTCGTCTCACAAATATGACGTCACCACCAAGCTTCACCATCAAACTGTTTGAAAATGGCTGTGACTTTGGCGAGCTTCACCTCCTTCTTTCAGGACGAAGGCAAGAGCATCAAACGTGGAGAAACCCACTTTAAATCGGGGCATGTGGAAAGTGGCAGCTACTCCGGGTTAGCGAAAGATTCTGCTGTGACGTCAGCTATGCGACGTCTGATATGTAGTCCAAACAGAGTCCAAATAATTACATATTTTTACACGCTAATAAATCACAAAACACGTATCAAAGAAACTCCAAATGCACATCATTGGTTATGATTTTAATTGAAGTACAGCAAATGTGATTCAGGGCATAAAGTAAAGTGGAGCAGAAAATAATTATTTTCTCCTCATCCACTCTCATGTTACATTTTTCCAAACTTAGGCCCAGTCGACCGACCGGAAAGGGCAGAGCTCCCTAGCTCCCTATAGTGATATTTATATTTTGCGAATTTCCAAGGGTAATGGAAAAGCTAATGACGAAACCAACAGAATCCGGTCGTTTTTCAAAATAAAAGATTGTTCAGACTCGGATAATAAATAAAGGAGAAATAATTAAGTAATTATTAGGCGGCCGGCGGCCTGGTACCAATTGATCCACGGACCGGTACCGGTCCGCGGCCTGGGGGTTGGGGACTCCTGCCTCACGTCATACATATACATAAATAGTCGTACCCAGCACTTTTCAGACCATACTCAAGTTTATGTTTATTGTCCCCAGCACTTAAAAAACCAAACTGACACCCCTTGAACCATCTTGTCCATTTCTGACAACAGGGTTTGAATCATCTGCAGAGAGGGGGCGTGGCTTTGGGGATTTATGCCCCAGTTAGCCGGATCTTTTTTTTTTTTTTTAATCACAGCAAAAAAAAATTGCCCGTGTACTTCGCTCCAAACAACACATATTACAACTGATATTTGGGCATCAATCCTACATCAAAACCCAGATTGCCTTCATTTTTAACCCCCCCCCAACCTGCTATAGGGAGTTTATCCATCATACTGTCTATATGTTTATGTCTCTGCTCAGTCAATAACCCACCTCGACCTGACCCAGCTGACCCACACCTCACGGTGTACAGAAACTGTACAGATGGTGAGGAAGATAAAATATATGAAAAAACTAAAACCAAACATTCAGAAAAAAACTATCAAACCTGCTCAAAAGACACATTAAAACTAACTGAATTAGAGGGAAAACGTCCAAACTAAGTAAAACAAAACTATAATGAAAAATCCAAACTATTCTAACCCTGATCCTTAGTTTACATTTCTACATTCTCCTATTTTATTTATAATATTGTGTTAATATTTACTCAGTGTTAAATATGTTCATTAAATATGGACTCATTTACATTTTCTTCCCATTAAACAAAGTTTCCTTGTGGGAAACAAGGAAACTTTGTTTAATGGGAAAATGTTTATCTTCATGTCACAGGGTCAAAGATATAGAACACATTGCATTAACTATCTCTGTCAATTAGAATGAATGTTTCAGTTTAATCAGTGTCATCTTTATATGGGGGTAACACTTCTTGCCTGATCATCAGTTGACAATATCTTCCCTGATAGTGTGAGAAACATATGAACCTTGTACCAAGATGGCGGCTGTGGCACCTGAGGCTGGACATGCTAACATGCTAACATACTGATATACTGTATAGCGTTCTATATCTATGTCATGAGATTAGGATTTGTCAAACAGGTCACCTTAACATGCACTAAAATACAGAAAATTGCATTTAAGAAAACCGTTTTTCTCTGGGGGAGAATGTTCTGTGAATGTTAAATTTCCCCCTGCCTGCTTTAGAGGAATTATTGCATTTGAGTACCTATGTGTAGGCCAGGAGTTGACCTGCAGTGAGCTAACACAGTAGCAGCTAACGACAAACAGCCTAGTGGTCTATGAACCACCAGAACATCCCAGAACCAGACAATTTTTTTCTCATGCAATAAGCCTATACATTGACATGGAACTTGTAAGTTTGTAAGATAAATATTTATTTCAGTGCTTGTGGATGGTAGATGATAGTTTATTGGTCAATTAAAAGAAAAACAGTTTAGAAATCAATTCAACTCTTTCGTTCAAGACCGGTGCCACTGTCAGCACTGGGGGCTGAGCCCCCCTAAAGGTTAGATGCTAGAATCGCCCCTAAACAGGCCCAAACTAATTTAGAATCAACTCATTCATCAGTGTCTAAACCATGGAGCCAAAATGTGAATAGAACCCAGAAACAAAACACATTCAACAGCTAAACTCACATCATAACTACAAACAGTGATAACAACAGAACCAGCATAGCACCAATGCTACGCTTATGGGCAGCTGTGGCTCAGTTGATAGAGTGGGTCGCCCAATGAGCGAGAGGTTGGCGGTTCGCGTCCCGGCTCTGGCTGTCCACATGTCGAAGTGTCCTTGGGCAAGACACTGAACCCTGACTTAGGCCCCCAGTAGGACGTACTGTAGACCTTAGAAACCTACTGGTGGGTGAATGGGTGAATGAGAGGCTAATGTAAAGCGCTTTGAGCACCATGAAGGAAAAATGGAAAAGCGCTATATAAGTACAGTCCATTTACCATTTAAAGGACAACACAGAGCAGCGACAGCAAAGAAACAAGCAAAGAACAAACACATATGAACCAAAGAACAGACATTAACCATTTAAACAGATTTGATGTGACATCAGCATTGACACCTTCCATCTTTATAGTGAGACCAAACCATAGGTTTATACAACAGTTTAAATTTGTCAATATTTTGCCATTGCTTGTGTTGGTTGTCCAGAAAGTTCAACAGTTTCACTCCACATACAGACACACGTTTCGAACGTTCAAAATTTGGGTAACGCAAAATTTCCAAAGCCTCTCAGTATTGTCTTGAATTGTGACCAAATTTAGTATGTTATGTGGTAGTAGTCTGTGACATGCTTTGTATAGAATTATTGATGTATAATATTTTACAAGGTTGTGAATTTTTTTTATAGTTTTGAATAAATAAACCAAAACTAGAAATCAAACCTCGTTTCTGTAAAATGACTCCTGGATTAACGGTGCATTTGTAACCATTTCCCCACACTTCAATACAGTATATGAAATATGGGAGTACCAAGGAGCACTATAAAGTATGGAGTGCACTTTCATCAAAATATGATTTCACTTTATTTATGATTGAAAGGCTTTTGGAGATTTTTGTTTTAATGTGTCTCATGTGGGCTTTTCATTACAGTTTACTCTATTATAACACCTAAGAATTTGATGCCATTCACAGTATCAATGTAGACTCCATCAATCATTATTTGCATCTCTGGGTTGATATTAAGGTTTCTGAACACCATTGCCTTGGTCTTATTTAAATTTAATGATAATTTGTTAATATCCATCCACTTTTTTAGTTTATTTGATTCCTCATTTACCGTTCGTTCTCATCACGACTGTAAAATATATTTGAGCAACTGAGACACATTAAATATATCATTGATGTACATATTAAATAGTTGTGGTCCCAAAACGGACCCTTAGCGGACACCACAAGAAATGCCAAGACACACTGACGACCATTTTCCCATTTTAACATATTGTACCCTTTCAGATAAAGAACTTTTTAGCCATTCCCCAGCAACATTCTATTGAATAAAATAGAACGTGTGATTGTGTCAAAAGCTTTTTTTTAAGTCAATAAAGATTGCAACTATATGTTTTTTGTGATCTAGTGCATTTGTAATTTCTTGTGTTGCTGCCATCATTGCCATTGAGATGGTTGCCTTTGATCTGAAGCCATATTGACCCTGATTAATTACATGATGTTTGTCAAGAAAATGTTGAAGTATTTTCCCTGTTTTTTTTCAGTTGTCCATATTTTCCTTGGTTTTTTTTGGTTGTTCATGTTTTCCCTGGTGGGTTTTTTTTTTTCAGTCGTGGAGCTCCAGGAACAATACACCCAGTTCCAGGATGATGTGAAGACAACGGACAAACCTGAAGGTGGGAACTAAACACTCTGATCCCGTTTAATGGATCCAATGTTTTACAGGATTTTCACGTCAGTTCTCACTAGAATTTTACTGTATTTTTAAACCTTTCATCCGTCATTTTTCTGATCCTTTCGTTTTCTTCCAGGGAAAATCATGTATTTTTCTTCTGATTTGCTGATCTCGTTTGATATTTGACTGTTTTTTTCCTTCATTTTGTTGCCCCCCCAGATTAATTTTGACAAATTGTGATTTTTTATTCTTCTATTTGAAACCTAGAGCTGCTACTCAGAATTTCGTTATGCCTGCATAATGACAATAAAGATTCTTGATTCTAAATGTAAAAAATAATCTACATTAAATGCATTTACATTTTTTCAAACTCCGCGACAAATTAGCTTCATGCTAGTATTAGCCTATTGGTAAGATTAACAGAATACTAGCATCAACCTATTGGTAGCATTAGCCTAGTACTAGCATTAGCCTAGTATTAGTCTTAGTCTATTGGTAGCATTAGCCTAGCACTAGCCTAGAAGTAGTATTAACCTATTGGTAGCATGTTTATGGTGTCCTTTCTTCATGCCATCTATTATTTTGGTGATTTATTCATGGTTCATTTTATTGCATATTATTTCTCCTTAATTTATGTCTGTGTATTGGTGTTTCTTTCTTTCTTGTATCCATGGTGATGGTAGAGATGTGTTCGAAAGGATGGACATGCTTTCGCTGCTACTGCTACTATCTTTCAACTGAAGCTAAAACCTGGAACCAGAGCCGAGATGACTGTGAAACCAAAGGAGCGAAGCTGGCCATCATTATGGATAAATGCGAGCAGGTGGGTGTGGCCATGTCGCCATGGTAACCAGGAAAAAACACCAATTCAATTAAATTTTATTTATGAAGCCCCAAAATACAACAAAGTCGTCTCACAGGGCTTTACAGAAGCACAATCAACTACAGAAATACCTGCACCAGGCTGCAGGTCCCGCCTCCCAACGATCATAAGGACCAGTGGAAAAAGTGTCTGAGGGTCAGGGTTTGTCAGCTGACAGACACATCAATCCCCATCCCTCAGACGTAACAAACCACGCCCCTCTGACACAACAAACCCTGCCCCCTCAGAGGCAACAAATCCCACCAATCACAAATGTTTGACTTGCTCTGTCTGTTCTTGTGAAAACTAAAGCCTTTCATGTTCTGTTTGGAAACTAAAGTGAATATTTGCTACATATTTTCAGGACTTCGTCTCAAGCTTGAGTCCACTGGAAGATTTCTGGATCGGTTTAGAGTCAGTGCTCATCAATGGCAAGTGGATCTGGAAGTGGCTGGATGGAGACAAAAACTCATTTTACACGTGAGTTGCTCTATATTTATCTGTATGATATATAAACACACGTTTTTACTGTATGAATAACATCCAAATGTGATCGATTTCTGTAGCCCAATCCCATTTTAGCCCTTTGGCCTACCCATTAGATTTCCCCTTTAGCCCTAAACATTAGCATTCCCTCTTAGCCCTAAACATTAGCATTCCCTCTTAGCCCTTCTCTTATCTCTACCCCTTAGCCTTCCCTCTTAGTGCTACTCCTCTATGATAGCCAGGTACTGTAAAGTCAAAGTGTTTTAACAGTTTTCTTTTCGTTGACGCACTTCCTGAGTAAAATACCAATACCAACCCTAACCCTAACACTAGGCTAATGCTATCACTAGGCTAATGCTAATACTAGTCAAGTATGTGGCCCAGCTTATGGCGCATGTTCAGTGCAGATATATTCACTTTTTCTTGAGTTACTTTGATGAAAATACAACATCAATTAAAAATAAATATTTGATCACACTTAATAAAAAAAGTATCCACATTAACCCTGTGATTAATCAGATTAAACATTGTAATCATTTGACAGTATTAAAAACATGTAATTTCTACTCCTCTGTGTTTTCTTTGTCCTACAGTGCCTTTAGGATTGAAACGCCAGTAACTGTTAATGAGAAATATTACGTTTTCAATGCCAAAGGTTACTGGAAGCACAGCAAAGATGGAACCAAACACTGGGTCTGCAAGAAGCTGCTGCCGGACACCAACAAGGACTGCGTACCCAAGGAAAAGTTGAACCAAAGATGGAACTGACGAACCACCACATCATATTAAAGGGATAGTTCAGTATTTTTCACATGAATGTGTATGGCATCAGCGTCTTTACTCTGGTGCACCCACAATGACTTACCCTTGAAAGTGTCCTGTGAGCCCAGTTTTGGTCAAATCAAAAGTAGTTCTGTGTTTCTTCTCAAAATAGTATATGTTGGAATGAGTGATTTATTTGCATAACAAAACCGTCATGGAACAAAAACTCACACCTCGTAATTGCTTGGAGCTACTTTTTCCTCAATACCGATGAATGTGTGTTGTCACTGCTAACAGATATATGCCTGCACGTAGCAGCCGGAAACACTGCCAAACAACTGCTGAAAGTAGTTTCCTAAGGTGTACAGCTGATCATTGATCACTATTGAGAGAAAGTAGCTCCATTGTGCAGTATAAAGAGTACCAAGACCGAGACACAGTCCAGACTAAAGCGAACTGTGACCAAAGGGTATCGAGACCAAGCCACTGTCCAAACTGAAGGTTACTGAGGCCAAAGGATACAGATTCAAGATTCAAGAAGTTTATTATCACAAGGATGTACAAGTACATGCACCGTGAAAAACTTATGTTGGGGGGGTTGCTCCATAAAACACAGAATAAAAACAGTCCATAAATAACACACAATAAAAACAATTCATAAATAACAGTGCTACTTCACACAAAAAAACCCAAAAAACATTAAAAACAGTTTAAAAACAGTTTTTAAAAGACCAGGGTCAGCTTACAAGCAGTCACACCATAGAAATAAATAAGTTCATTTCATAGACTTATTTAAAAGTCTCACAGCCTGGGGTAAAAAACTGTTCTTCAGCCTATTTGTGCTCGCTTTTACACTTTGGTATCTTTTCCCTGAGGGCAACAAGGTAAACGGTCTGTTATGGGGGTGTGTGGGGTCCTTGATGACCCTCAGGGACTTTGTGAGGCAGCGTTGGCTGTACAGTTCCTCCAGGCTCGGCAGTTGACATCCGGTGATGCGCTCAGCTGTGCGCACCACCCTTCTCAGGGCCTTATGGTCCTTGGCCGTACAGCTCCCATACCAGCTGGTGAAGCTGCTGGTCAACAGGCTTTCAACAGTCCCACGGTAGAAGGCCTTGATGGTTTTTTGACTCAGACCAAACTTCTTGAGGCGCCTGAGTCCATAAAGGCGCTGTTGGGCCTTGGAGACCACCACAGATGTGTGCTCCTCCCACTTCAGCTTCTCATTGATGTTGACTCCCAGGTACTTAAAGTTTTCCACCCTCTCCACGACAGCACCACCAATGGTAACAGGGGGCTGTGGGTCCCTCCCCTGCCTGTAGTCCACAATAACCTCCTTGGTCTTGGACACATTCATAAGGAGGTGGTTCTCTCCACACCACTGTTCAAGACACATTACCTCCTCTCGATATGCCACCTCGTCATCCCCGATGATCAGCCCCACTACCACCGTGTCGTCCGCAAACTTGACGATGGAGTTGGTAGGATGCAGGGCCACGCAGTCATAAGTATAAAGGGAGTACAGGAGTGGGCTTAAAACACAGCCCTGTGGTACTCCTGTACTCAGAGTCACTGGAGAGGAGGTGCAGTCGCCCACTCTCACCACCTAGGGGCGACCTGTTAGAAAGTCCAGGATTCAGTCACAAAGAGCTTCTGGCAGACCCAGGTCCTGGAGCTTACTAAGAAGCCTAGGTGGTATTACGGTGTTGAACGCCGAGCTGTAATCCACAAAAAGCATTCTCACATAGGTGTTTCTCCCCTCCAGGTGGGAGAGGGCAGTGTGTTATGGCATCCTCTGTACTTCTGTTAGACCGGTATGCGAACTGCAGGGGGTCCAGTGTGGGGGGAAGCATGGGACACATCAGTGCTTTAACCAGACCCTCAAAACACTTACAGGCTATGGGAGTGAGGGCTATGGGCCGCCAATCGTTGAGACTGGAGACCTTCTGCTGTTTGGGGATGGGAATAATGGTGCTGGACTTGAAGCAGGTTGGAACAGTTCTGAGTGAGAGAGACTGGTTGAAGATACCCGTGAAGACCCCTGCCAACTGGTGGGCGCAGGCTTTCAGAATTCCGTCTGGACCGGCTGCCTTACGAGGGTTAATCCTGCTGAAGGAGCGGCGAACGTCAGCCTCACTGATGGAAAATGGCTGCTCTGTGACAGAGGGGTGTTGAGGTGGGGTCTGCGCTCTCACAGGGGTGGAGGTGAGGGGGGGTGCAGTTGTGCTGGTGGGTCTGGCTGAGGGATCAAACCTGGCATAGAATGAATTGAGTTCATCTGGGAGGGTAGGTGTTATTAGTGGGGTTCGGGTTGTTTTCCCCCTGTAGTCACTTATAGCCTGGAGTCCACACCATAGGTGCCTCGGGTTGGTAGTGATGAGGTTAGACTCCAGTTTCTGACTATTCTCCCTCTTTGCCTGTTTGATTGTTGCCCTGAGTGAATACTGTGCCTTTTTATACTCTTCTTGAGAACCAGATTTATAGGCTACAAGCCGAGTATGGAGAGCAGCCACGGTTTCTGGTTTGGCATGATTTTTATTTCCTTCATAGGGACAACATCCTCTGTGCACTTTTTGATGTAGCTGGTGACAGTGTCTGTGTAGTCGTCCAGATTTCCTGCAGCCTTGAACGCATCCCAGTCCGTGTTGTCAAAGCAGTCCTGGAAAATGCTCTCTGATTGGTCGGACCAGCAATGCACCCTCCTATAGACCGGGGCTTCCCGTTTCAGTCTCTGCCTATAGGAGGGGAGGAGCAGGAAGGAACAGTGATCCGATTTGCCAAAAGCCGGTCGGAGAAGGGCTTTGTAACCATTGCGGAAGGGAGAGTAACAATGGTCCAGCGTGTTTACTCCTCGGGTTCCAAAAAGTATATGCTGATGGAGTTCTGGCAAAACTTTCTTGAGGTTTGCCAGGTTAAAATCCCCAGCCACCACTAACGCTGTGTCCGGCTGATGTGTCAGCTGCCCGCTGATCGCCTTGTGGAGCGCTTCAATCGCCGCGTCTGTGTTGGCGTGTGGTGGAATGTACACAGCGGCAATGGTGACCGAGGTAAATTCCCTTGGAAGCCAACTTGGACGACACTGCAACATAATGTACTCCAGGTCGCAGGTCGCAGCTGTTCCGACGGTCACGATGTTCCTCTGGTCACACCAGGCCCGGTTGACCAGGAGACAAACGCCTCCGCCCGTCTTCTTCCCGGGATGGACAGAGAAGCCCGGGATCTTGATGGCATGATCCGGTACTGCAGCTGACATCCAAGTCTCCGTAAGGCAGATAACATTACAGTTCTTAATGTCTGGCTGGAAATATATCCGTGCTCGCAGTTCATGCAGCTTGTTTTCCAAGGACTGCACGTTAGCTAGTAGCATGCTAGGGAGTGGAGTACGGTGTGCACGCCGCCTCAGCCGAGTCAGGACGCCGGCTCGCCTGCCTCCGCCGTAGTTCGGGGATCAGGGAGATGGGGTTCGGATACCTCCCGTGATGAGTTTGGCTCACTTCTCTGATATTTAGAAGCATATACCTGCTGTAGGTGATTCTGGTCATTGTGTGGCTGTTCCGGTCCCTAAACTACACTAAGCCAATTTTAATGCGGAGCTCCCAATGAGTCGCCCTCTCCCTCTCATGGCGCCAAGGTGATGTTCTATTGTAGTAGCCTAGCCACACTGCTCTCCACTGTTCTTGGAGCCAAGCGTACCAAGAACAAGTCCGGATTAAAGGGTACTGATACCAAGCCACTACCTAAACTAAAGAGTACGGAGACCAAAGGGTAACAAGACTAAGCCATTGTCCAGACCGAAGGGTACCAAGACCAAAGTGTACCAAGAACCAGCCACTGTCTAGACCAGGGGTCTGCAACCCTGGTCCTAGAGAGCCGCTATCCTGCATGTTTTAGATGTTCCTGCATCTAAAACATGCAGGATAGCGGCTCTCTAGGGCCAGGGTTGCAGACCCCTGGTCTAGACCAAAGGGTACCGAGACCAAGACACTGTCCAGACTAAAGGCAAATTCACTGCATCCACAAAACGCTGCAAACACCCAACTAAATAAATATCGCCACCTGGCAAAGTTAGCGAGCACATACCTCTCTGTGCCAGCAATGTCTGTGCTGTCAGAGTGCAGGTTTTCGACAGCCTGATTAATTGTGAATATGCTGCACACACACCTCCACCCTGATTTTATTTATATATATATATATATATATATATATATATATATATATATATATATATATATATATATATATATATATATATATATATATATATATATATATATATATATATATATATATATATTGCTCAGGGAATATCAACATGTTGTTGTGTGATTCGTAATGTTCTTGTTTATTTTGTAAAGGTATGTTTGGTTACCTCTTTTACCCTTTCTGTCATCACATGTGTGTTTGGGGGGTGGGGGTAATGCAACATTAATCATATTATGCATTAGTTTATCATTTATACATATTACAGATCAGTGGCATCACCAGCCTGAATCCTGTACACACTGTGCGTAAAAGTTTTTTGAAGTAAATAAATATTTTAAAGGTTTTTTTTTTATTGTTTTGAGGGAGGGGATATTAAAATTAAAAATGGTGGTTTCTAACAGGCTAAACATGCTGAGTCTACTTATTTTTTAAGCCAATTAATTGAAGCCTAATATAAAGGCTAATGCCTGTCATTTACGTCATCTGTAGAGCAGTGGGTCATCCAACAACTGAAGGGTTGGTGGTTCACATCCTGGCTCTGGCTGTCCACATGTCGAAATGTCCTTGGCCAAGACAGTGAACCCTGACTTAGTCTCACAGTAGGACTGACAGAACCTCAGAAACCTACTGGTGTATGAGTGTGTGTGAATGGGTGAATGTGAGGCTAATGTAAAGCACTATGAAGTGATTTTGAATTCTGGCACTATATTCTCCTACACACTACACACAGTGTTGCCAACTTGGTGACTTTCTCAATAAATTTGGTGACTTTCCAACTCCTCTTAGGGACTTTTTTTCCCCCAAAAAACGACTAGCAACAAATCTTTTTGGTGATATTGGAGAGTATATATGGAGACTGAGACATGAAAACACGGTCCATTGTGCGATTACTGTACTCAACACCAGATCACAGCAAATCACAGCCCCCGTGCTGCCGTGAGTCCCTCCCCCACCCCAGAGCACTCACAGACAGTCACATTCACAGCAGTCAGCTGCTACCTCACATACAGCGCGCGCCTATGCATGTTGCTCATGAGATTCTCTAACTCCATCTCACATGTACCAGGTAAGAGCATCACCACCGCTGATGTGCTCTCCAGAGCACCAGTCCATTAACCTGACTGTCGCCAGATGTTATTTCACAATACCATCTGGGAGTCTCCCGCAACCAGTTTACCAGCCTCTTTGACTTGGTCCTCTACCAACACAACCCGGGGGGATACCACTATAACAATGGACTTCTGTACTGGTACTATTTCTTTATCCACCTGTCGAGCCATCTGATAGATCAAACTCTTGACAAACCTGGGCGGAAGAAGAGCGAAAACATCATTTCCTTTAACAAACGCTTCCAAAGCCATCCTCTGTTCATCTCTTAAGGAATGAACATGCAGTAGACTAGTGAAAATAGCCGTGGAAATAGCTGAGTTGATATGGACACTCGAATACCGAAAGCACGCTGCCATTGTGTATCTGAAAAGACTACACTGCCATTACTTCTGCTTAACATCACACCAGCCACAACGCTTCCGGGGTAGTCTCACCCTGCGATACGGATTGGCTCCTTCGTTTGGAAATAGATTTGATCCCCATGCTACTCAGATGGTTGTGTGAGCAACGTAATGCACGTAAGTCAGGTTACCAGTCCATAGCAAAGCTAATGGACTGCAGGGGGAAGAGGTGAATTTGTATGTGAACTCTGTTTTTGCAAACCTGCCTGCAACAGAAAAGAGACTTAAAGAAATACAGACACACCAGGACAAAGATACTTGTCTCCACACACTCAAAACATACTTCAAAGAGGGCTGGCCAAATAAATTCTCCATCCAACCAGCCTTCCAGTGCTATCTTCCCTTCTCAGATGAACTGACAGTTCATGATGTTCTGCTACTCTACGGTTGTAGAATAGTAATCCCAGCATTGCTTAGAGCAGACATTCTACAGAAACTGTACAGACCTGTTTCAGACTGATAGCAATAGACATTAGCTTGTCATTGTGGACTATTTTTCAAGTTTTTTTGAAGTAGACAAACTCACCCACACCATATCTGAGGCTGTGATCGAGCACTTCAAATCCTCCTTAAGTTCCTGGGAGTGTGCATCACAAACAATCTGAGCTGGAGCACCAACCACTGTGAAGAAGGCTCAGCAGAGGCTGCACTTCTTGAGGGTCCTAAGGAACAACAATCTGCCGCAGAGGCTGCTGGCAGCTTTCTACCCCTGTTCCATTGAGAAGATCCTGTCATACTGTCTGTGTGTGTGGTTCACCAGCTGCACAACAGCCGACAGGAAGGCTCTCCAAGGGTCATAAACACTGCCCAGAGAGTCACTGGTTGTCCTCTGCCTTCCCTCAATGAACTGTATGCCTCCCGCAGCCTCAGGAAGGCACAGAACATAACCAGAGACCCTCCCACCCTGCACATTACCTGTTTGAACGTCTGCCATCAGGCAGATGTTACAGAGCCTTAAAAACAAGAACAAACAGACTCAGGAACAGTTTTTATGTGGATGCCATTTGTGTACTGAACTCTCTACATGAATGATTTTAGTGTGATTATAGGGCTTTTAAGGTTTTAAATTTTGTGGATTTATGTTATTTATGACTATTCACTTTAGGGGCTGCACTTTTCAATTTCGTTGTTCTGTGAACAATGACAATAAAGACAATAAAGAATAAAGAAAGAAAAGAAAGAATAAAGAAAGAATCTTCGCTCGTTCTGGCATACCAGACGTGGTGCAATCAGGTGATGGGCCACGATTTGCATCTGAGTGTCATGACCTCTGCTCCAGTGACCTTTCCCCCAGTACTCTCCCCACTCACCTGGCCCCGCACTGCACAGCTGCAAGCCGTTCCTCATCTGTGGCTATATAAGCAGTGAGGCTTGCAGTTGCCAGTGCAGGACCATTCAACAATGTACCTCCATGAGTGTTCAGTTGCCTCAGAGTAACAGGGAGTTGGAGCGGGCTGTAAGGATAATCAAAGCCCTTCTAAAGAAATTGAGCAATCCATATTTTGCTCTCATGGCCTACCACACCGCATCTCTTGCAAACGGACACAGCCTAGCCGAGCTCCTCACGGGCAGAACAATCCGTACGCCTGTCCCTGTCATCACATCCCAGCTTAAACTAGGCTGGACTGACATGGACCATCTGAGGAGAACTGAAGTGAGATACAAAAAGAAGCAGAAAGAGAAGCCGGACATGCCACCCTTGCAGGACAGTGACCGCATCTGGGTCAAAGACATCCTGGAGAGGGGCACCGTGGATGTCTCATGCAGGTACGTCAAGGTCCTACATGATCGACACACCAAGGGGCACTCGGCGACGGAACCAGTCCCATCTGTCTCCCACCCTTACAGCACAAGCAACTCCCACCATCCTACAGCCAGACACACAATGAGAAGATGCATCAGCAGGCATGAACACACCTGTGACACCAGTGTCCAGGGGTGAGTCTGGTCAGCAGGAACTTCCAACAGGAAGATGTGTCACCACCAGAGTGAGAGTACCTCCAGTCTACCTGAAGGACTATGACTGCAAATAGACTGGAGGTTTGAAAAAAAAAAGAAATTAAAAGATTTTTTTTAAAGTTGCTAGTTGATAATGTTGAACATACGACAGAGTATTAGGGCCACGTGTGAAGAAAAATTTACTTTTGATATGATGAGATTAAAGATGAAAGTTCAACATTAATCTTGAAATGTCGAGAAATTAAAATTTCTACTTTAATCCCCAAATTTTGACTTTAATCTCAAAATGTCAAGAATAACGTTTAAATAAAATGTTGACTTTAATGCCGTCATTTCGGAGAGATCAACCATTCCGTAGCTGCAGGGTCTGTGTACCTTTGATAGTTTGATATTTCTAGACTTAAATCTAGAGGTTCTTGTACATTTTCTTTGAACCTGCATCAACAACCATGTCAGATAAAGATGTCAGGGTCAAATTAGTGAGTTTAGTAGTCATTGGTGGTGGCTGTCCGTCGGTGAAATAGTTTCTGGGCTGTACATTTTTGGAATACACCTTTACTGTCAGAGGTTGGAATGGAAGTACTTCAGGGCAGTGCAGGGTTTACACCAATAGTAGACAGGCTTTGAGGTTCAAAACATCAGACTCTGTGTCTCGTCAAATGAGCTACGATCATTTCACTTCAACCCAGAAGTGTGTGGAGGTCAATTCAATGGACAGCTTGTAATTTCTCACAGCATACACCGGGCATCATAGGTTGCCATAACAATGGCGGTGGAGACTCCTTTCCTGAGTCAAAATCCTTGAGACAAACTGGTGGTGATGAGTTGTGTATTTTAACTGCTACACTACTACACCTTTAAGCAAAGTAAATTGTAATGTGAGTTCAATTTAACTGATAGTAAAAGTGTAATCTAAAAATTTACAACCCGGACCTATTTCACAGATCGACAGCCATCACCAATGGCAACTATAAACTCATGAATTTTGCTCTGGTATCTCTATATGATGCAGTTGTTTGATGCTGGTTCAAAGAAAATGTAGAAGAACCTCTAGATTTAAGTCTAGAAATATCCAACTATCAAAAGTTACACGGACCCTGCAGCTACGGAACGGTTGATCGGTCTTCAAAATGACCACATTAAAGTCGACATTTGATTTAAACTAATTTCAATGAAATTTCAAGTTTAATGTCGAAATTTTGATTTTAATCTTGTCATATCAAAAATATTTTTTCTTCACATGTGGCACTAATACTCTGTCGTATTTCAGACTTATGTTTATAAAAACAGTTCAGGAATCAGGAATGTTTACTTTTATGGTGAGAATAATTTTTGATATTCGAAATACCATACATGTTACAGCACTGTCAATAACATTAGTTTAAGGGCATTATCAGTAAATGTTACTTAAATGGTAATACTTAAAGGGAAGTTTAACGCCATTTAAATGGGTCATGTTGAGTAATGAAGTGTAAAGTATTGAATAACTTTTTATTGAGATTCTTAACATTAGTGTTTAATGTTTATTCTATTTTGCCATTGACAACATCTACTATTCAGAAAGGGGGATGTAGCATTCGGCACAGTAAGGGGGAACCTATGTATTGTAACCTGGGGGGACCGGAAGGGGGGAATTAATAAATGGTACACCAGTACCAACTGCACACACACGTTGTGGTCTCTGACTGATAATAACTCGATCACTGCAAGAGCACAGACCTCCACGAAGCAGTACAAGTCTGCCAAGGTTTGAATCTGGATGTTCGTAACATATTTGTAAACTCGTGTTCTGTGTTCACTAACGATTTATTTTATGGGTCATTAAAATGACCCATAAAATAAATTGTTCATGTTAATGAAAAAATGACAGATTTTAAGTCAATAATAACATATTATTGACTTAATATATTTAGTCAATATTAAACATCTAAGTTTAATATTGACTATAAAGTCAGTCTTAGAGGGTTAAAAAAAATTCTAATAAATCCTCGATCCCGTTTTTGAGTTATGTCCATTTCAAAAATCGACCACGTATGACACTCTGACGTTATGCAATTTCGCACAATGACCAAATTTCACATGTTAGATGTAATGTTAAATATGAAGCACAAGATACTGTCAGATTTAACAAAATATGTCAATAACCTGCTTTAAGGTAAAGGTCATAAATTTTGCAAATATACCATTGGCTTGACGTCATGGAGCCTATCAGTGTTATCTCATCTGAAGAAAGACGAAGTGAATGCAAAAAAAAGGTGTGATACTATCTGGTCTGTATTCTGAGATATCACTACTTATGTCTTTTAGATGTTGACCTTGACCTTTGACTTTTATAGCTCAAAATATAGTGGTTTCTTCCCTCACCCATTATCCATCATCTCTGAAAGTTTTTGAGTTATCTGGCTGACAAACAAATGCACCGTGAAACCGGAGGTAACACTATAGGCATGGCCAACAGAACATGTGTGTGTGTGTTGGTTTTCACAGAACAAGTTCTGAGCTTTGAGCAGAACCAGGTGTGTCTCAATGTTTTCGAGTGTTCAGCTCTGCAGCATAACTCCACTGAATATATGAACCAATAGGAAAAGAGCTGAGCCTAGGCCCCGCCTTTAAAGCCCGCCCCCTCCTTGGCTTAATGAAGTAGAAATGCATACAGGAATAAATACAGGAATAAAAAGCAAAAGGAGGAATTCTGAAGAAATTAATACAAGTATGAAGTAAAAAAACACTACCAATAAATTAATAAAATGCCAGATAAAAAATAAAATACAGAAATAAATAAGAAAAAAATATAAAGAAAATGTCAAAATACAAAGCAATGCGGAAATAAATAGGTGGCACAGAAATAAATGCATAACAAATAAATATATGACGGAAATAAATGGGTGATAAAAATACATAGGTAACAGAAATGAATAAATGACAGAAATAAAATGTGATACAGAAATAATTAAAAGAAAAAATGTAAAAGAGGGAATACTGAAGATAATGTAAATAGAAAACAATACAGAAATAAATGCAGGAATAAAAATGAAAGAAAAAATGTACATAGGTAGTAACTAAATATATTTCTGTTTATATTTTAATTCATTGACTGCTAGCTATGTTCAGAATAGAGAGCTCGATACTGCCAGAGTTTTTGGCCATTTTCACAAAAAAACTTGCGACACTCTTATTTGCAGATCCACTGCCAGACAAACTGTGCCAGTGCTGCTTGTACTTTTTTTGATTCGCTTGATTTCATTTTCCACTTTGGCATTTTCCCTCTCACTCTCTCAACTCGTCAACCTCCATCTTCTTCGAGGCACAAATCTACAGTTGCCTTTTATTGGAAAATACAGCTCCTTTGCCCGACTGGGACAGAAATACATTGGCCACAAGTCTGAAATTCACACATATGATGAACAAAACTTTGATCCACTGCCCCATGAAAAAACACAAAAAACGTGTATATACGTATTTGGCGGTCAATGAGTTAATGATGGCAGGTTCAGTCCTCCATACCCTGCTGTTGCATTAACAGTGGATAGAGGGCATAATTACACAACAGCTGCATGTGTGGTACCGAAATCCACCTGAAATTTGGGTCTAGTTACTTCTGTTAATGTTTGTCCCAGTTCCATACCTATACTCATGTTCGGTACCAAACCACAGACCCAGACCAGAGTCCGTGACAAGACCAAGGCCAGAAAAAGACTATGAAGTAAAAGACTTACCACCGGACCGGGTTCTCCACGATCCCCTCGGGCTCCTCGTATTCCAGGTCCTCCCTGTTCAATGAAAGAAAAAAATACAAATTCAATAATAATAAATCATGTAATGAGGACCTTCAGATTCATCACATCCACTTGAGGTCACGCCTGAAAAACTGACACTAAACTGAATGTAGATGCAGTCTGAATCAGTATATGGAGTACCACCAGGCTCCATCCTGGGCCCATTTCTTTCTTTAAAAAAAAAAAAAAAAATTTATTTATTTTATTTAATTTATACATATCTCTATTTCTTTGTACATTACTGTATCTCTCTCTCTCTTTCTTTTAAATTTTTTTTAATTAAATTTTTTTATTTTTAATGAATTAATTTAGTTTTATTATTTTGTCCACTACTCTTCAACCTTAACTTATTCCCCCGAGAATGAATTATCTGAAAACCTGTCAGTCATTTTTTTCCATTGACTTTATTAATTTACTTTGTGTTTGTGTTTTAACGTGTTGTGTGTATGGACCATTTTCACAAAAAGCGGACATACGTGAGAGGAGCGCTCACAAACTTCCTGTTAAACGTCAAGACAGTAGAAAGCCGGTAATATTGAAACAGTATTGCCAACTCCCAAACAATGTAAGGAGCTAGGGGCACTTCCAAAATGCACTAGAATGCGCTAGGGTATATATATATATATATATATATATATATATATATATATATATATATATATATATATCTCCGGTAATTCATGAATATCAAATGGTATGATTGCGTCACCAATGCTGCAATTCTCGACTTAGCTTCCCTTACAAATATTGATGCTATACTACAGCAACATAGACTCAGGTGGTACAGACACATGGTCAGAATGGATGCTCAACGCCTCCCAAAACAGCTTCTCTTCAGTCAGCTATCTACTGGATCTCGAAGTGTTGGAGCTCCTAAAAAGAGATGCAAGGACGCACTGAAAAGGTCCTTGCTGACTGGGCCACAGCCCCAGCGATTTGTGATGACGTTAAGATTTTTGAAACTAATAGGAGAACAGATGAGGACGAGAAATGCACCAGACGAAAAGCTGCTGAAGCGCTAAAACAGGGGCAGCCTTCTGGCTAGCTGCCTGGACAAAGTTCTTTTGGACCGCCATGCTCGGGTCAAGCGGCAGTGATAAGGGTATATATATATATATATATATATATATATATATATATATATATATATATATATATATATATATATATACACACACTTACTTGACCACACTTTGTCTGACCCCTGCCCCAAGACATCTTTGCCATGGAAGACCCTACCAGGAGTACTATAGGCTAACCTGCTGGAATATAGGATTCCAGGCTAGCCCATAATACTCCAGACAACACAGCTCTCGGGTTCATTGGGGCACACAAACCTCTCCACCACGTTAAGGTGATGGTCCTAGGAGAGGATTTTTTTTGTTTCTTGTTGTTGGGCCCTTTATAACACTGAATAGACAGGAGCTGTTTTCATCTCGCTTCACCGTTGACATGGAAGGAGTGGAACCAAATATAAGATGCTTCTGGACATTACAACAACATCCTGGTATGTTACAATAACTTTTGGTGGTTGCTGTCATGTTTGCCGATTAAGTTTTGGTTTGTTGTGATAAAGGTCCATTATGCTCTCTCTCTCTGTATTACTGTATGTCGGTGTCTCACCGGTGCTCCATGGGGTCCTGGGGGTCCTTTGCTGTCCTGGGTGCAGGTGCAGGCTTTGGGCATCGATGGACAGTCCACCTCCTTCCTCTGGAGGAACAGACACACACGAAGCACAGATGAAGGAGGACTCCACCTCCTCCTCCTTTTACACAGACACAGACACACACACAGACACATACACACACGCACGCACGCACACAGACACACACACACACAGACAGACAGACACACACACGCACGCACACACAGGGCATGTCCTCACCAGTCCAGGAAGTTCACAGCATTTGTCTCTGTTTGACCAGGAAGTGCTGCAGACGATGTCGAAGGTCTGGAGTTGGAACTGAAAAAGAGGAGGAGCATTAGCATCTGAATCAGAATCAGTTGATTTGTCATTTGCAAACACCATAAGACGAACAGCACAAACCAAACTACAATTTGTTGTGACTGTCCTTGGTCACAATCTGGATGCATTCATCTAACACAGAAAACCTAGTACAGATTAGATAGTATAGATAAGATAGCTCATATAAGCTAGCACAGATACAGTAGTGAAGATAAGCTAGCATGAATAAATTAATCCAGATAAGATAGTACAGATCAACTAACTACTTGTACTATCAACTACTATCTAGCACAGATAAGATAGCTCATATAAGCTAACACAGATAAACTAGCACACATTAGCTAGCACAAACTAGCTAGCACAGATAAGATAACATAAAATACTACAGATGAGCTCAGAAAGGTCACATGCCTCAGGGGGAAACATCAGGAGGATCATTTGGCTTTTACTAAAACTTTTTTAACCAAGATGTAACCTTTTGGTCATCTGACCTTTGACCTGATGGAGATGTTTGGACATATGGATGTGGACTGTGTCTGGAGGAAACAAGGAAAATCATCCAAACTGAAGAACACTGTCCAACCAACATGGTGGTGCTAGCATAATGCCAATGTTTTTTCTGCTTGTGGTACTGAGAACCTCATCAAGATACAGGGCATCAAGAAAAAGGAAAATTATATCAACGTCCTGGATGACAATGTGAAAGTGTCTGGAGAGAAACTCCAGATCTGTCCTGATTGGACGTCCCAGAAGGACACTAACCCCAGTAGAACCACCAAGGTAGTGCAGTCATGGTTCAAGGACATGGCCCAGTCCAAGTTCTGAACTAAACCATATAAAGAACCTAGCTTCCATAGCAGAGTGATGGTAGGAAATCATCCAAATGGACCCAGCTGGAGGCTTTGGTCCAGGAAGATTGGACCAGAACCTCACAGGAAGACTGGATCAGAACCCCACAGGAGACAGCAGACTGACTGTGGAAACTTCAAGGAAGCATTATCCAGAACAAAAACTACTCTATTGACTATTAAGAAAAGATATTGGACTGTCTTTGAACAGTTCTAGGGTATGAATCATTTTGAAGATTGTTTTTTGGAAATCCACCAATAAAATGCTCCTGAAATATTTTTTTCTCCAAATATCATTTGTTGTTTTCCCTTCACTTGTGTTTTACATACAGGTCAAAAAGAAACTAGGTGAAACTCATTCTTTTTTATGATTAAAAGGAAAAGTCACAAAAAATGGAAGGGGTATGAATCATTTTGAGGATGCCTATATACATATCTACACACATATACATACACACACACACACACACATACATATATATATAAAAGTTATATATCTAACTAATCACTGTTGTGTCTGAGATATTACTATGGGTGAGTGCTGTAACTGGTGAATTCTACACTAATTAGTTAAATCTCCTGCAGCAGAACTCTTCATCTTGTCTCAATAATATTTTTCAGTTATGTAACTGTTTACCTTGTATGTAACTGGTTAAGTTTCACTGATAATTTTTGCACTGGTTAATTTTGCACAGATACACTACTAATGATTATTGTATTGTTCCATATTATTATTCACACTTCATATTTTATATTGTATATAGCCAAATAACTCTATTTAATTCTTGTAGATGTATCTTACTTTTTATACTGTTCTTTGTTCTGATCTATCTATCTATCTATCTATCTATCTATCTATCTATCTATCTATCTATCTATCTATCTATCTATCTATCTATTGTTTATTCTGTTTCCTCAGGACAAAGTATGTGTATATAGTGTGTACATAGTGGTTCCTTACGGGGGCAGAGTTGTCTCTGTTGCCTCGAGAACGGACCATCCGTCCCAGAACTTCCACTCCGTCGGTGGTTATGTTTCCAGCGGCGTTTATGTTTTTCTCGGCCACCATCTTGCAGTCGATCACCACTCTGGCGCTGGTTTTACTGATGGCGATGTGAAGCTACGGAACACAGGACACACCCACTTTTACTAACACATGACACGCCCAGTTTTACAACTGGGTCATATACAGTCAATGACACAGACACGCCCCCAGATAGGTCCAACCACATAAATAAACACAAGTCGCAGGAAGTAGTGGAAAGCCAGAATTGATCTATTTTAGTTTTGTCAAATTATTAAAATATTTAATCAGATTAAATATATTTTTCATCTATATTAATTCTGTTTCATTTTTCATCAAACAGACTGAAGAAAGAAGTGAATATATAGCTATGTACTGAACACATTTGTCATAAGCTAGGTGACACATTAGCATAGGGCTAGCAGTAGCCTAGTGTTAGTATTAGCCTAGTACTATTTTTTTCCCATTTCAATGAAATGTTATTTATAGGGCCCCAAATCACAACAATGTCACCTCTAATTCTAACAACTAGGCTAATGCTAGTACTAGCATTAGCCTAGTGTTAGCTAATGCTAACATGATGCCTAATGCAAGTATTAGCCTAGTGTTGTTATTAGCCTAGTGTTGGCATTAGCTGAGTGTTGGCATTAGCCTAGTGTTGTTATTAGGCTAGTGCTAGTATTAGCCGAGTGTTAGCATTAGACTTGTGTTGGTATTAGTCTAGTACTCGTATTATCCTCATGCTAGTATTAGCCTAGTGCTGTTATTAGCCTAGTGTTATAAATAAATACATTTAATTGTTGACATTAGCCCAGTACTAGCATTAGTCTAGTGTTGGTATTAGCCTAGTCTTGGCATTAGCCTAGTGCTGGTATTAGTCTAGTGTTGGCATTAGCCTAGTGTTAGTATTACTGGGCGGCTGTGGGTCAGTTGGTAGAATGGGTCACCCAATGACCGAGAGGTTGGCGGTTCGCGTCCCAGCTCTGGCTGTCCACATGTCGAAGTGTCCTTGGGCAAGACACTGAACCCTGACTTATGACCCCAGTAAGACTGACCTTAGACCTTAGAAACCTACTGGTGTATGAGTGTGTGTGTGAATGGGTGAATGTGAGGCTACTGTAAAGTGCTTTGAGCACCATGAAGGTGGGAAAGCGCTATATAAGCGCAGTCCATTTACCATTTAGTATTAGCCTAGTGGTAGCATTAGCCTTGTGCTAGTATTATCCTAATATTTGCCAAGTGTTGGCATTAGCCTAGTGTTCGCATTCTCCTAGTGCTAGCATTAGCCTTTTTGCCAGCATTAGCATAAGCCCAATGCTAGCAGAATCCCCTACTAATGCATACTTCATATTAATGTGGTATTTTAATCTGGATGTTCATCAGTGAAGTCTCTGGAGTTTTTACTCAAATTTACCACAAATTGCACAAACATACTAGTAAACTAGCCCACTTTCCCCAGGTGCCTGACATGGCAGCCCACTGCTCCTAGTTGCTAGTGTTGGGTTAAATGCAGAGGACACATTTCAGTGTGTGTAATACATGTTAACATGTGAGAAAAACCGGTAAAATTTTACCGGTCCAATCACAATGCTTCATCTGTGTAGTGAGATTGTAGGGCTGGGTTTAGCACAATGATGGCAGGAAATTATATACAGTCCAGTGTTAGAGGTGTGTTAAAGTTAATTAGCCTAGCCTATAGGATGTAAAAACAACCATATAGACGCTGGTTTAGACTTGTTTTTGTTGCTCTGTATATGTCACATTGTTCATTGTTCTGATTGGTCATAGCACTGGTCTATTACGTGCAGAGCAGTTTGAAAGACAGCTGTTGATCCCACCTGTACGTTTAAGCTCAGTCTATGGATCGTCTCCAGACTATGAGTTTATATCATAGTTGGGTTTGTCAGGCTATTGTAATAAACTGACACAAAAAATTCGGGGAAAATAATTTACACAAAAGATAAAATCCACTACAATTCACAAAAAACAGCATGAAAAATCCAAAACATCTGCAAATATGAATATATATATATATATATATATATATATATATATATATATATATATATATATATATATATATATATATATATATATATATATATATATATTTAACAACAGTTTGAACAACCGTAAACCAAAAAAACCTGTTCCATTGAGTTGTGTTAAATATTTTAATCAAATAATACAGGATTGATGTGGATTATTTTTGATTAATCATTAAATATATATAATATAATATAATATATATAATAATTTTTTTTTATCTATACTGTTTCATTTTTCATGAATAGACTCAAGAAAGAAGTTAATTTTTCTGCATTGAATGGGTTTGTCTGAGAAACGTGATGCATTAGCATAGTGCTAGCAGTAGCCTACTGTTGTCATTAGCCGAGTGAAAGTATTAGCCGAGTGAAAATTTTAGCAAAGTGTTGTCATTAGCCTAGTGAAAAAATTAGTGTAGTGTTGTCATTAGCCTAGTGTTTTCATTAGGGTAGTGTTGGCATTAGCTTAGTGTCATTAACCTAGTGAAAGTATTGGCCTAGTGTTGTCATTAGCCTAGTACTAGCATTAGCTTAGTGTCATTAGCTTAGGGCAAGTATTGGCCTTGTGTTGTCATTAGCCTAGTACTAGCATTAGCTAATTACTAGCATTATCCTACCCTTGTACCATTATCCTACCCTAGTACCCTTAGTACTACCATTAGCTTCATGAAAGCAGAATCCATGAAGTGATGCTTCATGTTAATGTGGTATTTGGGTGGCTGTGGCTCAGTTGGTAGAGTGGGGTACCCAATGTTGGCGGTTCACGTCCCGGCTCTGGCTGTCCACATGTCAAAGTGTCCTTGGGCAACACACTGAACCCTGACTTAGGCCCCCAGTAGGACTGACAAAAAAACCTTTGAAACCTACTGGTGTATGAGTGTGTGTGTGAATGTGAAGCTAATCTAAAGCGCTTGAGCAATATGAAGGTGGAAAAGAACTATAGAAGTGCAGAACATTTCCATTTATTTTAATCTGGAAAAACTTTGTCATTTGTGATATGACAGAAAAAAACCCACATTACAAACTTTCATTTGATTTGATTTGAGTTTTTTTATTTAGTAAATTTGGGTAAAGTTTTGCACAGATGATAAGTGTGCAGAGGCAGTCCAGTCTGATCAGAGACCATTGTAGCCTCAAACACACCTTTGTTACTTGTTACTTAACGATCAACTTACTAGACCAAATCTCAATTTGGTCTAGTAAGTTGATCGGTAGGGTTTGCTTGTTTGTGTGTGTGTTTGTCAACGTCACAAATCAGAGATTCTTGAAGTTTGTCTGTCTGTGTGTGCATACACATTTCCTCTGTTCACACTCTAGCGTCGCCAATACTGGTGATGGATTGTTCTTTGGTTTGTACAAGGACGCGGATACGAGGATGAAACAGACCAAATTTCAGCTGAATTGAGTCACTACTTCTGGTCTGACACCAGAATTTTCACGACTTTTTGCACTCTAGCGTCACCATTTCTTCTGAACAGATCATTCTGATATTTGGCACGGGTATGAGGATCAAACATAATTTCAGCCAAATCCACTCACTACTTCCGGTCTGGCACCATATTGAATTTTCATGTTAAAGTCACAGCAGAGATTTGTCGTTTTCAACATGCATTGGTGATTTAACATAATGACTGTAATCATGATTGGACAAAATCGCAGATTTCATGTGATTTGCAAAGTTACCACGCTTCGTGTGTCATTTTCATTTGTGTTTGTGTGTTTGCCTTTTTGCACTTTTGCATCGCCAATTCTTGACTGATTGCTCTGAAATATGGCATGTACAAGGAGACAGATAACAGACTAACTGTCGACTAACTCTGGTCCGAAGCCATTTTGAATTTGTGTGTGCATACACACAAATTCTTACACACAATTTTTGATGGAAATTTGGTGTGTGGAAGGAGACAGATACAAGTAAGAAACGGACTGAATTTGAGCCGAATCGACTGATTACTTTCAGTCTGATGCCAAATTGGGTTTTTTGCACTCCAGTGTCACCAAAGATTTGGTGTGTACAAAGGAGATGGGTAGATGAAAGAAAGACTGAACTGCTGATTTGGTCAAGTATCGCGCTATGCACCACGTTTCATTTGTCTGTTTGCACCCGAGCGTCGACGATTCTTGACGGATTGTTCATCAATTTTGCATACGAAATACAATGAAGAAACATACTGAATTGAGTCGAATCGACTCACTACTTCTGTTCTGATGCCACATTGAAATTTCGATTTGGTCAAGCATCGTGCTATGCAAAACATTTCATTTGTTTGTTTGTTTACCTTATGGAAGCTGCCGTAGAAAAGTTTCTTAATTTCTGCTCCTTCGAACGTCACCGTCTGAAACTCTCCTCTGTAGTCGTTATTGAAGAATGTTAACGTCTTTCCTCCATCTGGATAAAAAACAAACAAACATGTCAACAAACAAACATGTCAACAAACACCATGAGCCAGAGTCGTAGACTCATGGTTGAAGTGGGTTACCTAGTGACATAAACAATAGAGCCATGTTGCCATGGTACAAATGTCATGTCAACTCAGAGGTTGTTCAACTGAATTTACTGAGAAAAGAAAGAACAGAATTCCTGCATCACTGATTCTTTTCATATGTGGAAGGTGATTTCTTATTTGTGTTTACATTTGATCAAAAAACGGTACCTTAACACCTCTATGTTCACTTCCTGTGGTCATTACATTGAAATCCAATCAATAAAGGTGTTTATTGAGTCAATTATTTAAGCGGCGACAAAAGTTCAGGTATTGCTGAGCAAAGACAAAGACGACTTCCACCTCTTTTCGCCGAACAAAACGATCTCCGTTCCGTGGGTAAACACCCAAGTGTTTGGTACGAGGTAAAAGCTTATATTGAATGTTCTGTCCAATGGTGTAAGCCAAATGATTATAATACGTCACACTTCTGTCCTATTATTATAATATATAAAACTTCTGTGACATGTCCATCAGAGTGTCCTTTAACATCTGTCAACAATTTGTGTCAATCGGATACAAATTATTATGCGTTGCTAAGGACTTCCTACCCCAAAACAGTCCAAAACTTTAACGACAATATCTAAAAATATGCAAATTGCAAAATATGTCCAAATGTGGATATTAAAATGACCATAACTTTGGTTCTACTTGTGATAGAAACATCATTTTTTCACCATCTTAAACCTTAGTTTCCACTCTACCAAGATACACACATAACTCTGTTTGGATTTACACACACTTATGACTGGTTTACTGGTGGTGGGTCACATATTTGGTTGAGAATTTGGAATTGGATAAGAAAAAAAAAAGACTGAAAACTATAAATTATTTAATTATTCATGTACAAATCAAAAAGAAAAAAAACATAATTTTTTACAATTGTTTGTACAAATTAAAAATAGTCAATTTAAAAAATGGACCAAATGTTTGGTTTCATGTCGACATTTCTGAGTATGATGTTGTTGGAGAAAACAAATGAAACCAACTTCAGCTGAAGACGCTAATGTACGATAAAAACCCACAGCTGCTCGTTGACCAAAGACGCTAATGTACAATAAAAACCCACAGTTGCTAGTCGACCAAAGGCGCTAACGTATGATAAACACCCACAGTTGCTTGTTGACCGAAGACACTGATGTACGATAAAAACCCACAGCTGCTCATTGAGCGAAGATGCTAACATATAAAAACCCACAGCTGCTCATGGACTAAACATACTAAAGTATGATAAAAATCCACAGCTGTTCGTCGACCGAAGACGCTAACGTACGATTAAAAACCTACAGCTGCTCGTCGACCGCTAATGTACAATAAAAACCAGAAGATGCTAACATATGATAAAAACTCACAGCTGCTCGTTGACCAAAGATGCTAATGTACGATTAAAAACCTACAGCTACTCGTTGACCAAAGATCTTAAAATACAATAAAAACCCACAACTGCTTGTCGACCAAAGATGCTAACATACAAGAAAAAACCCACAGCTGTTTGTTGACCAAAGACGCTAATGTACGATAAAAACCCCCAGCTGCTCATCAACCAAAGATGCTCACGTACGATTAAAAACCTACAGCTGCTCGTCGACGGCTAATGTACAATAAAAACCCACAGCTGCTCGTTGAGCGAAGATGCTAACATATGATAAAAACTCACAGCTGCTCATGGACCAAATACGCTAAGGTATGATAAAAACCCACAGCTGTTCGTCAACCGAAGACGCTAACGTACGATAAAAACCCACAACTGCTCGTCAACCAAAGATGCTAACGTACGATAAAAACCCACAGATACTCGTCAACCAAAGATGCTAACGTACGATAAAACCCCACAGCTGCTCGTTGACCAAAGATCCTAACATACAATAAAAACCCACAACTGCTTGTCGACCAAAGATGCTCACATACAATAAAAAACCCACAGCTGTTTGTTGACCAAAGACGCTAATGTACGATAAAAACCCCCAGCTGCTCATCGACCAAAGATGCTCATGTACGATTAAAAACCTACAGCTGCTCGTCGACCGCTAATGTACAATAAAAACCCACAGCTGCTCGTTGAGCGAAGATGCTAACATATGATAAAAACTCACAGCTGCTCATGGACCAAATACGCTAAGGTATGATAAAAACCCACAGCTGTTCGTTGACCGAAGACGCTAACGTACGATAAAAACCCACAGCTACTCATGGACCAAACACGCTAACATATGATAAAAACCCACAACTGCTTCTCGACCAAAGATGCTAACGTACGATAAAAACCCACAACTGCTTGTCGACCAAAGACGCTAACATACAATTAAAAACCTACAGCTCCTCATCGACCAAAGACGCTAACATACGATAAAAAACCCACAGATGCTCATTGAGCGAAGATGCTAACATATGATAAAAACCCACAGCTGCTCATGGACTAAACATACTAAGGTATGATAAAAATCCACAGCTGTTCGTCGACGGAAGACGCTAACGTACGATAAAAACCCACAGATACTCGTCAACCAAAGATGCTAACGTACGATAAAAACTCACAGCTGCTCGTTGACCAAAGATCTTAACATACAGTAAAAACCCACAACTGCTTGTCGACCAAAGACGCTAACATACAATAAAAACCCACAGTTGCTCATCGACCAGAGGCCCTAATGTACGATAAAAACCCCCAGCTGCTCATCGACCAAAGATGCTCATGTACGATTAAAAACCTACAGCTGCTCGTCGACCGCTAATGTACAATAAAAACCCACAGCTGCTCGTTGAGCGAAGATGCTAACATATGATAAAAACTCACAGCTGCTCATGGACCAAATACGCTAAGGTATGATAAAAACCCACAGCTGTTCGTTGACCGAAGACGCTAACGTACGATAAAAACCCACAACTGCTTGTCGACCAAAGATGCTAACGTACGATAAAAACCCACAACTGCTTGTCGACCAAAGACGCTAACATACGATTAAAAACCTACAGCTCCTCATCGACCAAAGACGCTAACATACGATAAAAAACCCACAGATGCTCATTGAGCGAAGATGCTAACATATGATAAAAACCCACAGCTGCTCATGGACTAAACATACTAAGGTATGATAAAAATCCACAGCTGTTCGTCGACGGAAGACGCTAACGTACGATAAAAACCCACAGATACTCGTCAACCAAAGATGCTAACGTACGATAAAAACTCACAGCTGCTCATTGACCAAAGATCTTAACATACAGTAAAAACCCACAACTGCTTGTCGACCAAAGACGCTAACATACAATAAAAACCCACAGTTGCTCATCGACCAGAGGCCCTAACGTACGATAAAAACCCACAGTTGCTTGTTGACCGAAGACGCTGATGTACGATAAACACCCACAGCTGCTCGTTGAGTGAAGAAGCTCACATATGATAAAAACTCACAGCTGTTCATTGACGAACACGCTAATGTACGATAAAAACCCACCGCTACTCATGGACCAAACACGCTAACGTATGATAAAAACCCACAACTGCTTGTCGACCAAAGACGCTAACGTACAATAAAAACCCCCAGCTGCTCGTCGGCCAAAGATGCTAAGGTACGATTAAAAACCTACAGCTACTCCTCAACCAAAGACGCTAACGTACGATAAAAACCCACAACTGCTTGTCGACCAAAGACGCTAACATACGATAAAAACCCACAGCTGCTCATCAACCAAAGACACTAACATACGATAAAAACTCACAGCTGCTCGTTGACCGAAGACGGTAATGTACGATAAAAACCCACAGTTGCTCGGCGACCGAAAACGCTAATGTACGATAAAAACACACAGCTGCTCTTTGAGCGAAGATGCTAACATATGATAAAAACCCACAGCTGCTCAAGGACTAAACACGCTTAACGTATGATAAAAATCCACAGCTGTTCGTCGATCGAAGACGCTAACATACGATAAAAACCCACAACTGCTCGTCAACCAAAGATGCTAATGTACGATAAAAACCCACAGCTGCTTGTTGACCAAAGATCCTAACATACAATAAAAACCCACAACTGCTTGTCGACCAAAGATGCTAACATACAATAAAAAACCCACAGCTGTTTGTTGACCAAAGACGCTAACGTACGATAAAAACCCCCAGCTCCTCATCGACCAAAGATGCTCACGTACGATTAAAAACCTACAGCTGCTTGTCGACCGCTAATGTACAATTAAAACCCACAGCTGCTCCTTGACCAAAGACACTAACATACGATAAAAATCCACTGCTGCTTGTCGACCAAAGATGCTAACGTATGGTGAAAACCTACAGCTACTCGTTGACCAAAGACACTAATGTACAATAAAAACCCACAGCTGCTCATTGAGTGAAGATGCTAACATATGATAAAAACCCACAGCTGCTTGTCGACCAAAGGCACTAACGTACGATAAAAACCCACAGCTGCTCATCGACCAAAGACGCTAATGTACAATTACAACCCACAGCTGCTCCTCAACCAAAGACAGTAACGTACGATAAAAACCCACAGTTGCTTGTTGACCGAAGACGCTGATGTACGATAAAAACCCACAGCTGCTCGTTGAGTGAAGAAGCTCACATATGATAAAAACTCACAGCTGTTCATTGACGAACACGCTAATGTACGATAAAAACCCGCAACTGCTTGTCGACCAAAGACGCTAACGTACAATAAAAACCCACAGCTGTTCATCGACCAAAGACGCTAACGTACGATGAAAACCTACAGCTGCTTGCCGACCAAAGATGCTAATGAATGATAAAATCCCACAGCTGCTCGTCAACCAAAGACGCTAATGTACGACAAAAACCCACAGCTGCTCGTTGAGCAAAGATGTTAACATATGATAAAAATCCACAAAAGGTTGTCGACCGAAGACACTAACGAATGAAAAAAACCCACAGCTGCTCGTCGACCAAACATGCTAACATACGATAAAAACCCACAGCTGCTTGTTGACCAGACGCAAACGTACGATAAAAATCCACTGCTGCTTGTCGACTAAAGACACTAACATACAATAAAAACCCACAGTTGCCCGTCAACCAAAGGCGCTGATGTACGATAAAAACCCACAGCTGCTCGTTGAGCAAAAATGTTAACATATGATAAAAACCCACAAAAGCTTGTCGACCGAAGACACTAACGAATGATAAAAAACACAGCTGCTCGTTGACCAAAGATGCTAACATACGATAAAAACCCACAGCTGCTTGTTGACCAAAGACGCTAACGTACGATAAAAATCCAGTGCTGCTTGTCGACTGAAGACACTAACATACAATAAAAACCCACAGTTGCCTGTCAACCAAAGGCACTGAGGTACGATAAAAACCCACAGCTGCTCGTTGAGCGAAGATGTTAACATAGGATAAAAACCCACAGCTGCTTGTCGACCAAAGGCACCAACGTACGATAAAAACCCACAGCTGCTCATCAACCGAAAATTATAGCGTACAATAAAAAAACACAGGTGCTCGTCAACCAAAGATGCTAACGTATGATAAAAACCCACAGTTACTCATTGACTGAAAATGCTAGCGTACGATAAAAACCCACAGCTGCTCGTGGAGGGTCAGGCTGTAAATGAAGTCCAGCTGAACTCACTGTCTACAATGACGCCCACCAGTGGCTCATTGTTCTTGTTGAGGATCTCCCACAGGGCGAAGGGTTCTTCTGGAGTTTCTGGAAGCAGGCGGAACAGCAGAGTGATGGTGTAGTCTGAGGGCAAGCCCTCTGGGTGGAGGAACCTGCAACAAACCAACACTGTCAGGAAAAGCTAAAGCTAGGCTACTTTTATTAGCATTAGTACAGAAAATGTTGCTAGAGTTAGGAGAACGGCGCTCTGGATTCCTTCCTCAGTCTGAATGACGGTCGCTTCACCATGACACAGCTGGTCGGGATGCTGCGTGGCATCGCTGCAGGGATGAAGTACCTGTCAGACATGAACTATGTTCACAGAGACCTCGCCGCACTGGTATGGGAAAGTAAAGCTAGGCAAAAGAAGCAAACATCGGCAACAGAAGCAAACATTGGAAATGAAAGCAAACATTGGCAAGTAAAGAAAAGATTGCCAATGGAAGCCAGCAACAAAAGCAAACATCAGCAATGAAAACAAACATCGGAAATGGAAGCAAACATTAGCAATGAAATCAAACACCGGCAATGAAAGCAAATATTGGCAATGGAAACAAAAATCAGCAATGGAAGCAAACACCGGCAATGGAAGAAAAGGTCAGCAATGGAAACAAGAAACAAAAGCAAAAATGGAAGCAAACAATAGCAGTGAAATCAAACATTGGCAATGAATGCAAATATTGGCAATGAAAGCAAGCAACAAAAGCAAACATTGCAAATGAAAGCAAACATCACTAATAAAAGTACACATCAGCAATGAAAGAAAAGATTGACAAAGGAAGCAAACACCGGGAACAGAAGCAAACATCTGCAACAAAAGCATCCACCAGCAATGGTGGCAAACACTGGAAACAAAAGCAAACATTGGCAATGAAGGAAAAGATTGACAATGGAAACAAGCAACAAAAGGAAACATCTCCAATCAAAGTAAACATCGGCAAAGGAAGCAAATATTGGCAACGATGGCTATCAGCAATTGACGAAAACATTAACAATGGAAGCAAATATTGGCAATGGAAGGAAACACCGGCAATGGTAACAAACATCGGCAATGGAAACAAACATAAGCAATGAAACCACACTTTAGCAATTGGAGAAAACATTACCAATGGGAGCATACACCTGTAATGGAAGCAAACTTTGGTAATCAAAGAAAAGATCAGCAATGGAAACAAACAACAAAAGCAAACACAATGAAAGTAAACATCGGCAATGGAAGCAAATATTGGCAACGATAGCTAACATTGGCAATGGAAGAAAAACATTAGCAATGAAAGAAAAGACCAGCAATAGAAGAAAACATTAGCAATGAAAGCAAACATTGGTAATGGAAGCAAACTATGGCAATGGAAATAAACACCGGCAAAGGAAGCAAACATCACCAATTGAAGGAAAAACCGCAATGAAGCAAACTGTCAACACAATCCAAGGCAGTGGGTACCTGGTGGGCTGGGCCAACAGGGCGTCGCTTTGCAGGTGGAAACAGGGGAAGGTGTTAAAGGTGCCAGGTACCATGGAAACGCCAGAGACGCTGCTGTAGCGGTTTTCCACCAGCCCGAACAACTCCATCATACGAAATCCTGACAACATCCAACACCAAAGATGTGTGGAGGTAATAGTTGTAAATGATACTCTGACTGAACAGGTGTGAACCGATCCTGCCGCTGCTCTGTTCATCTCTTACCTGGTGTTGTGCTGCCGCTCATCGGTACCGAAGGACAGGCTATGAACAAACACAAGCTGGGATTAGAAACATGCTGTGGCTGAGATGTTTGGCAGTAGTTTGGCTAATGTTTGGTGGGTATTTGGGAGATGTTTTACAGATGTTTGGTGGATGACTGATGTGTTGCTACTCACTAGCAGTAGCGGCCTCACACACAAATGTCACCAGCTTCTCTTCGATCTTCTTGAATGCGTCCAGGTCGTCCACGAAGAACACATGTCGGTCGCTGGGTTTACTGGCAATGCTTACCAACTCACCGTAGTCGGCGTCAGCGAAGCCGATGGCAAATACAATGTAGCCTTTAGAGGAAACATAACAATGTCCTTTAGTTCAAATCCAGAGGTGGCACTGACGTGGAAGAGACAAGATAAAATAAATGAATAATTGTCATCAGTCATATGACCATATGACACCAAACAGGAAGTCCTGTTAGCATCCAATACTGTCCAGAGAATTCTATCCATTGTTTTTTCATTTGTAAATTCTATAAAATAAAAGTCAAGACTCAACTGTGAAGAATCCCAAAATAATAATCCTTGGTCATTAGTTTATTCATTTTTACTAATTTTGTTGATTGTTAATTTGTTTAGATCATTATTATTATTAACATTAATGAATGACTTATTGTTATTCATTTATTATTCTTTAAGTCATTGTTTTTTCTGTAAACTAAAAGTCAGGACTCAACGACAAAGAATTTTTCAACAAAGTAGAACACGAATAGATTTGATAGGTTTGATTATATTTGGTGTAAAATTATGTGTGCATGGAGGCGGGGTTATAGGTCAAACCTTCCATCTGCATCTCCTTGGAGACCTTGTTGACATCGTCCTGGGATCGTCCGTCGGTCAGAACCACCAGAACCTTGGGGATTCCTCTCCTGACTCCGCCCTCCACTGTGAACACATTCTCCTTCACGTGCTGGATGGCTCGACCTGATTGGACAAACATAAACACCAATAACACATTGGGAAAAAAATCATATATAATGCATATATATCAGTGATGCACGGGCTGACCCGAAGTGACTCGTAGTCAGCCACAGTTGTGGGTTGTTGAAAAATATTGTTTATGATATTCAGGTTGCGGTCGCTCAGGTCGTTTGTTGTTTGAGATAAACATTTAAATAACCTGGTAAATATACTTTATTTACTGAATTTTCGTGAGGGGTGACGTACAACATGGTCAGTATCCTACCCTATGGTGGGAGCAAGAGAGAAAATAAAGTTGGGAGAGTGGAAGTTACGGAAACATCGAAACAGAGAAAGTAAGGTTTGGGACACATTCGCTGAGATTTTTAAGGATGATTTGCGGCTCCCAGTGTTTTTGTTTCTGTGGAAACCAGGTTCAAATGTCTCTTTGGGTGTTACAGGTTGTTGACCCCTGAATTTGAATGATGAAGCAGGATAAAAATATTTTCTCAACATATAAATTTACAAGTAAGGCCATGTAATTTTAACACAGAAATAAATGCAGGTATGTGAGTAAGGTGATGTGATGTTCATGAAGACCATTGATTAATTTTTAAAAGTACGGGTCGAGAAGCGGGTCAGGTGCGTTCTTTTTAAATATATTTCTTGTGGTTCAAGACGCGGACTATGAAGGTCTTTTTTCTTAGTTTTTTTGTGTGTCTTCCTGTTCTATCTGTCATTGTTAGTGTCTGGACTTTTATTTTGTCATGTTGGTTCATGTTCACTTTGTCTGGTTTGACTTCCTGTCACTGGTGATTTGTCACGCCCAGTTAATTTAACCTTAACATGTCTCACCTGGCATCTGGTGTATAAATGTCCGTCTCTCCCTGGGATTAGATGCGAGGTCGTTTGCCTTCACACATCAGTTGAACGTTTGTCATTTGTCTTGGTATTACCCATGTATGACCTGGTTCTGGATATTTGGTTTCTCTGTTGTATTGCTTTCTCTGATCTCCCGGTACTGGACCCTGTTTCTGCCCCTGACAACATGCTCATCGTTTGGGCCTCTCAGGTTTCATGGACTCCTCTTCTGGTATCTGGTAATGTGACCTGGATTGCTCTGTTTTTGCTCTGCTGGTTTTTGGGTTTTGACCAAGTTCCATCCTGTGACGTTTCTTCTGTCTTGCTCCTTAGTTGCCATTATCGGCACAGCCAGGCTGATTGGCTCACAGACACCAACACACTACATTTCACCTGTTAATTATTTAAATAGGCTGTTCTTTAATTGTACCTCTGTTTTGGAGTCTGCATTTGGATCCCAGTGTTCTGAAATCTGTATCAGCGGGCAGGCTAGTTAAAAAAAAAGGTTGGTTGCAGGTCGTTTATACATCGACCCACGCATTACTGATACACACACATATATATATATATATATATATAGTATATTTCCAAACGGTATCAGTTCTTAAATTGTATTTAAATCGGTACATTAAAAATATAAAAATATTTAACCAATGATGGTGCTCAAAGCGCTTTACATTAGCCTCTCATTCACCCATTCACACACACACTCATACACCAGTAGGTTTCTAAGGTCTACGGTAAGTCCTACTGGGGGCCTAAGCCAGGGTTCAGTGTCTTGCCCAAGGACACTTCAACATGTGGACAGCCAGAGCCGGGACGCGAACCGCCAACCTCTCGCTCATTGGGCGACCCACTCTATCAACTGAGCCACAGCCGCCCACATGTCATGTACCACATGTCATGTCACTAGTTGAGGAATTCACAAACACCAGTTCCTTATTTATATTTGGCATTAAAAGTACTCACTATCACTGTCATGGTCCAGTATCTGCACAGTAACTGGTCTGAAGATTTATCACTTTGGCCTGGCATTCTCACACTGGGTATTTTCTTTTATGATGCTATTAGCTCAATGCTAAACTAGTGCTATTAGCTCAGTGCCAGGCTAGTGCTATTACTACAGTGCTAGGCTAGTGCTATTAGCTCAGTGCTTGGTTACTTAGCTCTTCACAGAGGATTTAGATGAATGGTCCCCAAACTATGGCCAGCAGGCCCACCTCTACATTTGGTCTGGCCCCCTGAACAATACCAGAGACCATTTAGATATTTATATATATATATGTGTGTGTGTGTATTTGTATTTGATAATAAAGTTGGACTTTTGCAATAAAATGTTCCTTAGTTCTGAACTAATTTCTTTATTAATGAAGCAGACGTGTAAAAACGTGTTTATTCAAACAACATGATATGAATGTTCATACCATATAAAATATTGCACAATGTTAGCATTAGCATTAGTGTTAAGGTATGCCGACACATAATCAAATGACGTTGAATAGAATGACAAATATCATAAGAACTGTTGTGAAATACAATGTGATTTCAGATCAAATAACATTTATTTATAATTTCATAATAAATGTATTAAAATAAAATACAAGTGTCTTTTGTGACTGTGTGGAATGTGAATAAATGTTTGACTCAACATTCATCAAATGGCAACCACTCACCCGTCTTGGTGTTCCCGCCCTTGTACGTGATCCTGTTGATGGCGTCCAACAGTCGCTCTTTGTCCCCATATGAGTTCAGCTTGAACTCAGTGCGAGCGTCGTCACTGAACTGGACAATGGCCACCTGTGGGAGGAGCCACAGCAAAGGGTCAAAGGTCAAAGGCTCAACCATTACCGTGGAAACCCTGCTGCGTTACTCCATGGATGTCATGTGGTTCAGCTTTTCTTCAGTTGTTTTTTTTCAATATTTAACAAAATGTAGTGCAGAGCTTGTAGAAAATGTCTGTGCAATGTGGCTCCACCTACTAAACTACAGTGAACAACAAACAAACCAAAAATTAAAAGGGTCTAAAAGTGAAGTGATAAAGCTGAACGCTGGTTGAGCCAGATAGTAATGTAGCCTACAGTCGTTAAGATTGGTGCAATGTTCAGTTGAAGGTGAATGAGATATTCCACCTGTTAATTCACTAAATTACTGACTTAACATGTGTGAATGTGCCTTAATAATAGACTTGGTCGCAACCAGACTCGCTGTGGCCGCACCAATGACAAAAATATCCTTAAATTCCTGGGGGGACCGAGTTGTTAGCGGCGTGTAGCACAGTTGTGATGTTGTCTAATGCCCTATTGGCATGGCATCAGTATTAACTGTAGATCACTGGTAATTCAGAATAATTACTGAGAATGTTGGAGTACTTAATCCCGTGTGAATGCGCCATGTCTGTGATTTGCTCAGTAAAAATTCTGCCGCAAATTACCTACTGTGTTTCGGCGAAAGACAGAAGTCCAGTGATAATTCAAGTCATTAGTAATGCACTACGGCACAGCTGTAGCCAAATCAGAGGGCGGGACTCGCCAATGCTCAGAGTGACAAAACAAAGTTAGAAAAAAAACAATGAAATGAGTTTAATATCTTTGTTGTTTGTCGTAATAGTGTGAAACTTTGCACTGTAATCCACCATAGTACTGGAAAGTCACCCTCTAAATCTGGGATCATTTGGTGGAGTTGTGCAGTTGTGAAGAATTCAACACTCAAACATGCATACATACACACACACATTTGATGAATTATGGATAGATGTAATTTTCACTCATTTTTCTTGATTATTTTGCAAAAACAAACCTTTTTCAGTAATTATTATTATTTATTTATTTATTTTACTTTTCCAATAGTGTCAATTGTTATGTTGGAGAAGATGTTTGCAGAAGGTTGTGGTGGGTGATGGTTCTATGGTACCTGGGTCCCATCTGGTCCAATTTGGTCCAAAGCTCCGCTGGTGCTGTAGAGGAACCCAATGATCTTCTGAAAGTTCTCATCACCGATGCTCCAAGAACCATCCACCAAGAAGACCAAGTCTGCTTTAGCTGCTTTACACACTGAGGATGAATATTATCATTGTTAATAGGGACCCGGAAAGAGAGGGACTGGACCTTTATAGACCAAGGAGGAGAGGGATTGGGCCTTAAGAGACCCAGGAATAGAGCGACTGGGCCTTTAGGGACCCAGGAGGACAGGTACTGGGTATTTATGGAGTAAGAAGGAGAGGACCTGGGCCTTTAGGGACCCAGGAGGAGAGGACCTGGGCCTTTAGGGACCCAGGAGGAGAGGACCTGGGTATTTATGGAGTAAGAAGGAGAGGACCTGGGCCTTTAGGGACCCAGGAGGAGAGGACCTGGGCCTTTAGGGACCCAGGAGGTCCTTTAGGGACCCAGGAGGAGAGGACCTGGGCCTTTAGGGACCCAGGAGGAGAGGGACTGGGCATTTAGGGACCCAGGAGGAGAGGGACTGGGCATTTAGGGACCCAGGAGGAGAGGGACTGGGCATGTTTTCCTCTTTAACTTCGCTAGCCTAGCTTCCCTTAGCATGGCTAGTTCTCCTTCTTCTCGTATTTTCTGCTCAGTGTGCTGTATGTACAGCGAGTCCCCTGCCTCCTTTACTGAGGATAGAAGTAGCTGTTGGAAGTGTAATCTAGTATCAGGGTTGGAGGCCAGGGTATCTGAGTTAGAAGCACGGCTCTGCAGCTTGGAGGCTAATGCTAGGTCTAGCTATAGCGAAGTAGTTGCAGGGCCGTGCTAACAGCAATAGGAGCGTGGCTAGCCCCTCAGCGTCCCCCGTGCAGCCCGAGGATTTGAGAGACTGCTTTGTGACGGTACGGGGGAAGCGTGGTGCTGGTCGCACAAATGCTAGTCACACAAATGCTAGTCGCACAAATGTAGCACACTGGGAGCTTCGCGTCTCTAGCAGACCCCATGGCAGAACACCGGCCAAACCAGACACCCTCCTCATTGGCAGTTCTGTTCTTAGGGACGTGAAGCACCCAGCGGTGTCTGTTAGGTGTTATCCAGGGGCCAGAGTCGGTGACATTGAAGGAAACCTTAGGCTTTTACAGCAGAGCAGGGCTAGCTTCCGCCGCATCGTGATCCACGCTGGTGGTAACGATGTCCGACGGAAACAATCAGAGGTTCTTAAACTGAACGTAGCATCGGTGTGTAAACTTGCTAAATCGATGTGTAACACCGTAGCATTCTCTGGGCCCCTGCCCAATTTGTCCAGTGATGAGATGTACTCTAGGTTCTCATCATTTAACCGCTGGTTGTCTAGATGGTGCTCAGAAAACGATGTTGTTTTTATAGATAATTGGCGTACATTCTGGGGAAAGCCTGGGCTCATTCGCAGAGATAGCATACATCCCACTTGGGAAGGTGCTTCTCTCTTAGCACAAAATGTGGCTACCAAACTTAGCCTGTCAAAATGACAATCCGGAGTGCGGGCCCAGGCGCAGAGTCATAGAGTAAAACACTTCTCTGTGCATCCACTTTACTCTGAGTTATCACAAACCCACCATGTAGTAAATAATAGAAAGACTGTGTCTATTCCCTGTGTAGTTAATAATAAACCCCGTATAGTTAAAAATAAACCTAATATTAAAAAACCTATAGGAGTGAGACCAAATAATTTAATAAAAATAGTTTTAAGTAATAATCAGATTAAAAGAACACCTAACAATTTTATCCAATGTGGACTGATCAATATTAGATCTATTTCTTCCAAATCTCTGTTAATAAACGATCTAATTAGTGATTACAAAATTGATATTTTAGCTCTGACTAAAACCTGGCTGCAGCAGGATGAATATGTCGCATTAAATGAATCCACGCCACCAACACGTGAACTATCACACAGCCAGAACCAGTGGCCGTGGTGGAGGAGTGGCAGTAATATCCCACTCCAGTTTAGGTCTTAGCCCTAAAATTAATCATAAAATTAATCCCACTTACCACTCCTTTGAAAGTCTAGTTTCATCCATTACTTTCCCCAACTGCAGAAACCAAAAACCAGTCCTTTTTGTCATAGTCTACCGCCCTCCTGGCCCTTATTCACAGTTTTTATTAGAAGTCTCTGACTTTCTATCCAGTGTAGTGTTGAACTGGGATAGGATTATAATAGTTGGTGATTTGAACATACATGTTGATAACAACGCTGACTCTCTTAGTAATGCATTTAGTGACCTACTAGACGGATTAGGCTTTATCCAAAATGTTCATAAACCAACCCACATTCACAGACATACTCTTGATCTGATCTTAACACTTGGTGTTGAAATTAATGACCTCGTCGTTTTTACCCATAATCCCATACTCTCAGATCACTTTTTAATGACCTTCCAGGTTTTGTTTGAGGATATTTCTACCTCAGTGATTAAAACGCAAATGAAAAGGATACTATGTGACCATGCTGTCTCAAAGTACAAAGAGTTAATTCAGTCACACACTGCCTGTGTCATGTGATTATGTAAAGGACACATTTAGTCCCAGTATAAGTGATGAGTTAGTCGATAGTACCATGCTCACATTAAAAACTACGTTAGATATAGTTGCCCCCCTTAAGTTAAAAACTACTAAGGTTAGATTAACCTCCCCATGGTACAACGCTGACACTCGCTCCATTAAACAAACAACACGTAAATTAGAGGCAATGGAGGCGATCCAATTTAGAAGATTCTCTCAATGCCTGGAAAAATAGCTTAATAAAGTATAATCCATCTTTGCGTACAGCCAAAACTAGATATTACTCATCCATAATAGAAGAAAACAAGAATAATCCTAGATTCCTGTTCAGTACTGTAGCCAGACTGACAAACAGACACACCTCCGTGGAACCAGTTATTCCATCCACGCTCCATTCTGATGATTTCCTGCAGTTCTTTAACAACAAAATATCAACTATTAGAGACAAAATAGACACATTTCTCCCAAATATTAGATCAGAAAAAGTAGCGCTTTCAAACCTAGGCCCATTAATAAATCCCTCTGTAACACTAAATAATTTCACCACTGTAGACCAAACTGATGTCATATCTATTATCATGTCTTCCAAATCAGCCACCTGCCTCTTAGATCCAATTACAACTAAACTCTTTAAAGAGATTCTGCCCCTAATTATTAGCACTGTCCTAAATATAATTAACACTTCATTAACTACTGGATATGTGCCGCAGTCATTTAAATATGCTGTTATTAAACCAATTCTGAAAAAGCCTACCCTAGATCCTGACATTTTAGCCAATTATAGGCCTATATCCAATTTGCCCTTCCTGTCAAAGGTTTTAGAACGAGTAATAGTTAAACAGCTGTGCCAATTCCTGCAGGATAATGGATTTAAAGGATTTATTTGAACAGTTTCAGTCTGGCTTTCGTGTCCATCATAGCACTGAAACAGCGTTAGTTAAAGTTACTAATGACTTATTATTAGCCGCTGACATCAGATTAATATGGGTCCTGGTGTTATTAGACCTTAGTGCAGCCTTTGACACCATTGACCACAGTATCTTAGTGCACAGATTAGAATATGATATAGGTATTAGAGGAGCAGCCCTCTGCTGGTTTAAATCATATTTATCTGATCGCTACCAATTTGTTCACATCAATCAACAATCATCGCAGTCCTCCAGAGTTAATTATGGCGTGCCCCAAGGGTCAGTCCTTGGGCCTATTTTGTTTACACTATATATGCTCCCTTTAGGTAACATCATTAGAAATCATGGTATTAATTTTCATTGTTATGCGGATGACACACAGCTATATTTATCGATTAAACCTGATCAGTCCAGGCAAATAGATAAACTAAGTACATGTGTCCAAGACATAAAGACTTGGATGAGTGCCAATTATCTTTTATTGAACCCTGAAAAAACTGAAGTCGTTATAATTGGTCCTAAAAATGTGAGAGACTCCCTACCTGACCACATAGTTACTCTGGACATCTTAAGTGTAACACCCAGTGACACAGTTAAAAATTTAGGAGTTTTATTTGATCCAGATCTTTCATTCAAAATGCACATTAACCAAACTTGCAGAACAGCCTTCTTTCACCTGCGCAACATTAGCCAAAATTAGGAATATTCTGTCTAAAACGACTGCAGAAAAATTAATTCATGCATTTGTTACATCACGATTAGATTATTGTAACTCCCTACTTGTAGCGTGTCCTAAATATTCCCTAAAAAGCTTCAACTGGTTCAAAATGCAGCAGCAAGATTATTAACAGGATCTAATAGAAGAGAACACATCACCCCTGTGCTCCAAACCCTGACCCCTGACCCCTAACCCTATCACCCCTGTGCTCCAAACCCTTCATTGGCTACCAGTTGAGTCTAGAATTAAATTTAAAATCCTCCTCCTTACATATAAAGCCATTAATGGTATGGGCCCCTCTTATCTTAAAGATGATCTGGTTCTGTACCAACCCAATAGAACCCTTCGTTCTCAGAATGCAGGTTTATTGAAAGTTCCTAAGGTTTCTAAATATACAGTAGGAGCTAGAGCCTTTAGTTATCAGGCCCCTGTCTTATGGAATCATCTTCCCTTTAATATTAAAGATCCCGACACAGTCTCTACATTTAAAATCAGGCTTAAAACATTCCTGTTCGAGAAAGCCTATGGTCAGGTTAGTTAAAAAATTATGTGATGTATGAGTCACAGTTCAGTTTAGACTGCCCTAGGAGTTAGAATGCTGCGGGAAGTACAGTACACTGAGTTCCTTCTTTCTTCTCTTTCTCTCCCTCACACCTGTTTCTGTAACTTTTACAACCTATCTTTCATACCAAGTCTGTTCATGACTAGTCACCTGGTGCACGGGAGCCATGGACGACAGGATCTGCAGTTTCTCGCCTGTGCCGACCTGTGACCCCGGACCACTGCCCCTGCCTGTCTGGACCAGCCCCCCTTCCTGCATTTATACATGGACGTTCATCTATAGCCTGTCCATCCATGGGAGTGGATCTCTCCTTCAATGTGGTTCTCCTCGAGATTTCTTCTTTTTCCCACTGGGTTTTGAAGTTTTTTCTTGCCGAGAAGGAGGGTCTAAGGACAGGGGATGCTTGGGACTTTTTTCATGTATCTCTGTAGTTGATTGTGTTTTTGTAAAGCCCTTTGAGACGACTTTGTTGTGATTTAGGGCTTTATAAATAAAATTTAATTGAATTTAGGGACCCAGGAGGAGAGGGATTGGGCCGTTAAGGACTGAGCAGGAGAGGGACTGGGCCTTTAGGGACTGAGCAGGAGAGGGACTGGGCCTTTAGGGACTGAGCAGGAGAGGGACTGTGTATATAGGAACACAGGAGGAGAGGGACTGGGCATTTAGGGACCCAGGAGGAGAGGGATTGGGCCATTAAGGACTGAGCAGGAGAGGGACTGGGCCTTTAGGGACTGAGCAGGAGAGGGACTGGGCCTTTAGGGACTGAGCAGGAGAGGGACTGTGTATATAGGAACACAGGAGGAGAGGGACTGGGCATGTAGGGACAGAAGAGGAGAGGTACGGGCCTTTAGCGACCCAGGAGGAGAGGAACAGGGTCTTTAGGGACCCAGGAGGAGTGGGACTGGGACCCTATAGTTATTTTCTTATTTTTTTCTTACTCTGGCTCTTTAAACTGGATTTTGACTTAAACCTGCACAAAAACTGGTCACATGACACTTTGAATGAAAATTGTAATAAACTCAACTCAGGCTGTTTGTCACAGATACTTATATTATACTTAGAGATATATCACTAAAAGATAGAGTAAAGGCAGTCCATATTGTTCTTAGTTTTTATTTTATGAGGCATCAAATTTGCGATTTTCAACTCTCAAAATTCAGTTTATATTCTTTCCACATGGCATATCGACACATTCACAAGACTGAACAGAAGTTACCTGTTCAAAAATGTTAGCGATCAGATGTACGGTTTTGGAGATATCGCAATTTATATTTTATTTTTCAGATGTTTTTTTTCCTTTAATTTCATTTGTTCCTCGTCAAATGTCATGTTTATTTAACTGATGTTTTCAATAGCGTCAATTTGCCGTTTTTCACCCAGAATGCACCTGGGCACAGCGCTGTGTTTTCTTTATTATACCACATGGGGACATTTTTCCACATGAACACAAACACACACGAGTAAAAGCAGCTGATCAAGTACTCACCCTCTTTGGCAGGGGGGATTGTGGGTAACGGTGTGGTGGATGGGGCTTTTGTCGGTGGTGGCGTCGGTACAGGAACTGTGTAGACAAAAATGGAATGTGAGTGAGAATCACGGATCTCCATTTAAGGGGTTTTCTAAGGGAGCTCCTTTTAAGGGACTTTAACCCACAACCACTTCTGATGTGAAATATGCATCAGTCAAATTTCTTTCATATTCCAGAAAGATGTTATTGACATTAGGGTTGGCTTGATCTGATCACACGATTGGAAATCTGATCACATGACTGCAGACTTGATCCAGACTCTAATACATACATACATATATATTGTCAAGGAGGGGGTGAGGAGAGAGAGGACTCAAATGCACAGTGCTGAAGGGAGAACAGATTTAATAACAAAAATGCAACATAAAGACAAGACAGAGACAAAACCAAACCAAAACCTGGGAACAAACGGCCAGAGTCCGTGGTGATGATGAATGTCCGGGTTATGGTGACTGAGGAGATGGAAAACTGTCCGGGTTATGGAGGTGACATTACTGAATGGTCCCGCACTGGCAACTGCAAGCCTTACTGCTTTTATAGCCACAAATGAGGAACGGCTTGCAGCTGCGTAGTGCGGGACCAGGTGAGTGTGGAGAGCACTGGGGGAAAGGTTAACAGAGCAGAGGTCATTACAGTACCCCCACCCTAAGGGGCAGCTCCTGACGCCCCTAAAACACAAAAAACAAAGACCCCCCCACCCCCATTGTCCAGAGCTCAAAAAAAAAATGTAAGTAGTATCTCTCCTGGCAGGGCGGCATGGAAACCCCCTGGTCGGAGTACCCTCTGGGCAGAGCGGTGTGGAATCCCTCTGGGCGGAAGACCCTCTGGACTGAGTGGCCTGAGTGGTCTGGGTTGGTAGCAGGAGCAACGGACCAGGTCTGACAGAGGACCAAGGAGACTGAAGACTGATTGGGTGGGACCACCACGGACTCTGGCAGGGAGCAACAAAATGGAACAGAGACAAGGCACTAAACAGAGACAGGACAAAACGTGGAAACAAAAGGACCGGACCGACACGGGGTGAACAAGGGAACAGGTCTGGGGCGATACCGGGTCGAACATGGGGAAAAGGTCCGGGGCGAGACCCGGCCAACACGGGGAAAAGGTCCTGGGCGAGACCCGGCCAACACGGCAAAAAGGTCCGGGGCAAGACCCGGCCAACACGGCAAAAAGGTCCGGGGCGAGACCCGGCCAACAAGGCAAAAAGGTCCGGGGCAAATTAAGAGGTGAAATTATTCTTCGAATAATTCGAGTACAAAAAATATTGGAGGCAAATTAATTACCCTTTAACCCTCCTTAACCTCCCTTTAACCATCTTTAACCTGCTTTAACCTCCCCTTTAACCCTACTTAACCCTCTTTAACCTCCCCTTTAACCCCGGGTCAAAGTGACCCAGTGGCCCACAAATGTGCCTTTTCATACATACTGTATGGTGCCATTGCTTACTACTGAAAACAGTAAAATATCTTTGGGGGGGGTGAAGAGTCTTTGAAGAGTCTTTGGAACTGAATCTGAGTCTTTAAGACCCGATCGTAGTACACAACCTTTGTACCTTGTACAGAGGACCGCACAAGGGTTAAACCTCCTTTAACCCTACTTAACCTCCCCTTTAAACCTCCTTCACCTTCCTTTAACCTTCCTTTAACCTCCTCTTACGTGTGGTGATGGTGGTGGTCTCTGCCGGCCCCTCAGTTCCATCTGCCAGTTGTGCGTAGATGTTGACTTTATACTGAGTGTTTGGCTTCAGGTTGTTGAAACAGTGTCTGTTTGTTCCAGCGCTGAGTTTCACCTCCTGCTTCTGCCCATCTGAAACACAAACATCAACAAAAACTGAAACGCAAACAACAGACACTGAAAGCTGAAGCTGAACTGCTCTGGTTTGTGTCTAAATAACTTTTTTTTTTGGAAGTTTTTGTTTTCTTCACAGTTCTGTCTGTATTTGTTTGTGTAACGTGTAGTTGGAGAGGACGTTGCCATGGTTACTCACTGAGCAGAGACTCCAGGACCACCCGGTAGGCATTGGCATGTCGATGGGGCTGCCACTGGGTACACAAAGATGTCATCCTCACCTGGTAGGCACTAAGGTTGGTCACGCCCAGGTACACTGTGCACGCACACACACACACACACACACACACACACACACACACACATACACAGTCAATTTCTGTCAAACAGACAGACAAAGAGACAAAACTTTGACATGAAGCCCAACACTGGTTTCATCTGAGATCTTTAAAAGAACTGCTGATAAAGACCACCATGAAGACCACCAAGACCACCAAGACCACAGAGACGACATTCAAGATGACAAAGACCACCATGAAGATGACAAAGACCATGAAGACAACAAATACCATGACAAAGACAACAAAGACCATCATGAAGATGACAAAGATGTCTGTGAAGATGATAAAGACCACCCTAAAGATAACAAAGACCATTATGAAGACGACAAAGACCATTATGAAGATGACACCATGACAGTGGAAAAGAACTATATAAGTGCAGAACATTTACCATTTACACACACTGAGCTCTTCAAACTGATCTAACATTATTAAAAGCTCTACAAACGCATGAAAAATTTAACATTTATGAATGATTTGTCATGAGCCTGGACTTTGGGTGTCATATTTTGTATTCTTTCTGTATGTCTTCCTGTTTTTTCTATCATTGTTAGTGTCTAGGGCTTTTATTTTGTCTTGTTGTTTCATGTTCATGATGTTTCATTTTACTTCCTGTCACCAGTGTTTCCCTGCCTTGTTAATGTATCCTCATGTGTTCCACCTGTTCCCTTTAGTATTTAGGCCCTGTGTGTTTTGTCCATGGCGAATTTGTCTGACTTAGTATGTATTAAATTAATGGTTTTGTCCCTATCTTGGCGTCTATTACTTGTTTTGGTATCTGTCTGTTTTCTGTTCCTTGTCTGATTCATTAGGTGTGTTTCCTTTATGGGAACTTCCGGTACTGTTTTGGGAGACGTACTTTGACCGTGGCATGAGTTAGCCCGGTCCTCTCAGGTGTTATGCCTCCATACAGAATGGCCCGTAAGAACCTCATGATGATGTCATCATATCATGTCAGTTGCTATGGTAACATCACTAACAAAAAGTGCCAAAACAAAGCAGCAGCAGAGGAGGAAATCACAACTAGTCTAGACATGGACACTCTTCTTCTCCATTCTATCTTTGTCTTTTCGCTGCTGTTCTGCTTCGTTGGATCGTAAATTTCCCCCAACAACTACTCTTGAGTTGTTTGTCATGATCTGATGATGTCATTTGTGACAACCATTCTGGCGACTTCCGTCCAGCGACTATACCGGGCTGCACTCGAGTACCTACCCTCGAGTAGGAACTCCTTTGGTTCCTGTAACAGTTCTGGAGGGCAGGCCTGTTGGGATGGCCCATTCAGTGGAAACACACGCAGTGAACAGTGAAGTTCCTGTAAAATGGCCCGGAAGTTCTGATAGTGGAAACGCGCCTATTGCATGATTCTTATCACCTGTTACTGGACCCTATGCTCATTCCTGACCTCAAGATCGCCTCAGCCGTGTCGACCCTGTTGTGACTGTCGGATCTTCGGTTTGACCTTCATCTGCCCACCCTTAATGCTTCTTGGATTTACCTCATATTATTCTGCTGCATTTCTGGTTCTGACGCTTGCCTGTTCACTGACCCCATGTTCTGCCCTGTTCCTCAGCTGCTGCCCCAATCAGTGACACCTACGACCGACAGATTAGCAATATACTTACCTGTTGAATACTGTTTTCATATGTATAAAAACATATTTTTGTCTCTGAGTCCTGCATCTGGGTCTGTTTGTTTTCTGAACTAGTATAATTGTAAATGTTATAAATGTTGGTGTTTGGGGCTTTTATTTTGTCATGTTGGTTCATGTTCATTCAGGAGGGTCTAAGGACAGGGGGTGCTTGGGACTTCATCTATTTCTGTGATTGATTATTCTCTCTAATCAACCCTGTAAAGCCCTGTGACATGACATTGTTGTGATTGGGATCTATAAATAAAATTGATGTTATGACTTCAGTCCTTTAAGTGTTTTATTTTTGTGAATCTTACATGTTTTGTGTCATTGTCAGTGTATGGGCTTTTATTTTGTTATGTGAGTTCATGTCACTCTTCCTGTCACCGCCCCCACATTAATTTCCCCCTCATGTGGAACACCTGTCTGTAGAGTATTTAAACCCTCGTGTCTTCACTTGGTATGTCTGCTTCACCCTGCGACCTATGAGAATTTTTTCTTCTCTGGTTTTCTGGTCTCAACTGTATTTTCTGTTTTTCTGGTTCTTAAGTTTTTGCTTGCCCCATCTGTCTGTTTTGTGGATGTGTTTTGTGTATGACATTTGGCCTAGACCTAGACTTGGCCTTGCCCCCCTTGGAAACGATGCTTTCTTGGCTCTCTGGACTGATCTGTTTCTGGCATACAGTAGCTGTGTTTTGGATTATTATTCTGATTACCCGGTTCTGATCCTTGTCTGTCTGTCCCTGCTTCTCAAGCCTGTTTCACTCTGCGCCATTAACCCCAGACAGAGGTCCTGTAGGGAGCGAGTGTTTTCATTATAATTACTGTTATCAATAAACTCTCATTAACCTTGTCATGGGTCTGCGACTCTACATTTGGGTCCCATCACATTCCTGCACCGTGATAATTGAATTGAATTGAATCTGCACTTCGTCCACTTTACTTTCTGTCACTGGCGTTTCTCTTCATGTCTCTTGTGTCTTCCCCTATATTCAGCCTGGTAACACTTTAGTTGACGGGTCAGTTGATAACACATTTATAGCAGTTGTCATAAACTGCACATAAAAAAATTAATGACTGTGTCATGAGATATGACTCAACATTCATACCAAACTTTTCATTAATGTGCAAGATAGAACAATGACAACTTTTCAAAATAAAGTCCAACAATCGCAAAGCAGCACTGCTGTTTTCGGCACTTTTCAAATACACATTTGAATAACTTCGTGAAATGTATTTAATGCTTTGTGGGACTCCAGAAAACATGTCTCTGTCCCACTCCCGTGACCACACCTTTCTATTCCCGCCCCCTCCCACAAGAGGCTGACCCGCGTTGCATACTTTTGCGTTGAATCCTCTGGGTCCTGTGGAGTCTCATCCTGTTGCAGGCCTCTACCTGGAATGGTTGGACATTCCCATTAGGAAAAGATAAATCATCAGCAAAGGTTACACTATGAAACAAATTGTCAATGTACTAGCCCACCGGACTAGTCCATTGACTCATATGTGACATGATGGTAAGAGGTTTGGGGGGTGGGGGCAGGGCTGCTTTGCGAGTTGTTGTCCTTCTGTCTTCCACATTCATGTTGAGTCATGTCTCATGAAACAGCCATAAATGCTGTATGTGCAGTTTATGACAGGTGCTATAAATGTGTTATGAATTCACCTGTCAACTAAAGTGTTACCTTAAGCCTCTTGTGTCCTTTGTTAAGTGCAAGTTTGTCTGCGCCAAATGAGCGTTCATCCCTTGTCCTTGTTTGCTCAGTGGATAACTGTTGGGCTTTTTGGATTCTGTCTGTTGTCTGGTCCCTATCTGGTTTTTGTTGTATGCTGTTGCTCTTTTGCTACTGGACTGTTTGTCTGAAGACCATGACATCACCTTACCCCTGCTGGTACATCAACAGTTTTTGGATCTTCAGACTGAACCCCATCTGCTCTTTGGTAACACTTTTTGGATTTTCCCTTTTTCACTCTGCTGAACCCTTGCCTGTCCTCTGACCTTCAGTGTTCCATGCATGGGTCTGGATCTGGTCTACTCCTTCCACTCAGGTGTACTTACAAGCTTCCCCGTCAATCCCCCCAGGTGTACTCACAGGTCTTGGCCCCCCCTGCCAGAGCATCGCTGGAGCCGGTGGTGTAGGAGGCGATGACCTTCACACTGTATTCGGTTCCACTGAGCAGGTTCACGATCAACATAGTGTTCACGTCCTCCCCCACAAAGGTCTCCAGAGGAGGACCAGGAGCTGCAGGGGAGGGAAGGGTGGATTTAGAGGAAATTCATCACTGCCAGAACATACTGTCTGATAAATACTTTGATAGATGAACACCCAAACCTGAGCCCCCCCCCCCTCTAACATACAGCTGTAGATCAGCTGATCCTCTTCTAACATCAGCTGATGCGGTCCTCACCTGTCATTGGCTGGTACACCACCCTGTACCCCATGGTGGGGGAGGGGGGGACATCCCAGCTAATCCTGAACCGGTTGTACCACTGCTCTGATACTCGCAGGTTCTTTGGAGCCGAAAGGGGCACTGAAAACGGACAAAGAAACAGAGGAAGTTTTGTGGTGGTCATATATATATATATATATATATATATATATATATATATATATATATATATATATATATATATATATATATATTTTTTTTTTTTTTTTTTTTTTTTTTTTAATACTTTTTTACTACATGAGAATAGACAAATGGGTGATTTATGCAAAAATATGTTTATTCATTGCTACAATGAGAAATACTCTCAGTTCAAGTAAGTAACATCTGCAAACTGCATAGTAATGTTTATTAACACAGTAGTGTGTTGAACTTCACACTCCATCCATTTAACACAAAAGAATGCACCTCAATGCACTGTATACCCATTTGCATCACATTCAAAAACAAACAGGGTGATGCACAAAATTACTTAAAAATAAAGTGTGCATGAGTGTTCTAGAACAGGGGTCTGCAACCCTGGTCCTAGAGAGCCGCTATCCTGCATGTTTTAGATGTTTCCCTCTTCCAACACACCTGACAGACATTATCAGTCTTCCACACAGCTTGATGATAGGCTGATAATTTGAATCAGGTGTGTTGGAAGAGGGAAACATCTAAAACATGCAGGATAGCGGCTCTCTAGGACCAGGGTTGCAGACCCCTGTTCTAGAACATGACTCAAATGATAGTGCAGTCAGCCTATACCCTATAAACAGCTGTTTTGTTATATTCAGCAGAGGCTGAACAACCCAGCCTCAATTTCCTCTCTTTTAACAGACCAAATAAACTTAACTAAACATCAGCTTCCATTTCTTCTCTTTTTTTAACAGGCCAAATTATTACCATTATCAAATGGACTCGTCAGTTCACCCCATATCTTACCTCAATGGAACTCCCACCCTTGAGTAACAGTACCAGCGGGATCTTGCACCCATTGTCATCTTTTGTGTATTTGAGTGAGTTTTGGAACAGCCTGACTGTCATCATTGTTTCCTGACCTTTTCTTGTCAGAGCTCAGAATAAAGAGCCTTGTGAAGCTTGAAGTCTGCATTTGGGTCCTTCACACTACACAAGCCATAACAGCTTCCGGTTTTACAAGTTACGGAAATGCCCGAGGTTCAAATACCACTGCGTTAATCGCGTGTTAAAAAAAATAGTGCCATTAAAGGCATGTTGCGTTAACTAATATATATATATATATATATATATATACTGTATATATATAGTGCAGAAGGCAGGAATCCCAGGCTTTCCCGGCTGCGTAGAACATACAAGCATGATTTGGCACCAAATCCAAACTGCCAGAAGAGAGGGAAGAGACCTGCATGTCGTCTTCCTTGACCTAGCTAACGCTTTTGGCTCAGTACCACACAACTTCCTTTGGATTGCCTTCGGCTACTTCAGAGTTCCCGAGGCTATTACTGCCCTCGTAAAGGCCTACTTCAAGGATGTGCAGCTGTGCATATCGACACAGGAGTACACCACAGCTTGGCAACCGCTGGAGGTGGGAGTAATGGCAGGGTGCACCATTTCACCTTTGATCTTCATCATGGCCATGGAGCTGATCATCAGAGCATCCCGGTGGGTGGTGTGAGGAGCTAAACAACATCTAGGACTATGGCTCCCCCCCATCAGGGCATACATGGACGATATGACCATCCTCACCCCAACTCTTCCATGTACAAGGCGAATGCTAAAGAAGCTCCAGGAGAACATTGAATGGGCCCGGATGAAGTTAAAGCCAGGTAAATCCAGGAGTCTGTCCATCAAAAAAGGGAAGCTGTCGACACAGCGCTTCTTTATCGGTGAGGACCCAATTCCAACAGTGGGGGAAAAGCCAATCAAGAGCCTGGGCCGTTGGTATGACAACACCCTGAGCGATAAAGCGCAAGTAGAGCAGCTTAGGCAGGACACCATCTCAGGCCTTAAGTGTATTGACAACACCATGCTCCCTGGGAAACTAAAACTTTGGTGCCTCCAGTTTGGCCTACTGCCTCGGCTGATGTGGCCCCTGTCGATGTATGAGGTGCCAATAACAAAGGTCATCCAACTTGAGAGACTTCTCAGCTCTTTCATCAGGAAGTGTCTTGGCCTCCCCAGGTGCCTGACCAACATTGCGCTTTATGGGAAAGGGATCCTAGACCTTCCTTTCTCCAGCCTCACTGAGGAGTACAAGACCACCAAAGTCAGACAGGAGTTGTTGCTGACAGACTCCCGCGATCCTTACATCGCCAAAACAGTGCCCACCCTGGTGACCAGGAGGAAGTGGACTCCAGCAACAGCAACACACATAGCCAAATCCGCCCTCAAGCACCAGGAGCTTATCGGCCTGGTGCAAAAAGGGAGAGGAGGTCTCGGCCTCGGGGAGAGCAACCCTTCCTGGAACAAGGCAACTCCACAACAACGACGGGGCCTTGTGGTTGAGGAAGTGCGCCAGCAAGAGCAGGCGGAGAGGTGCGCAAAGGCAGTGTCACAAGGTAGGCAAGGATAGTGGATGCGGTGGGAGGAGGTTGTGAAGCGTAAGATCTCGTGGAAGGAGCTATGGGACATGGAAGCATTTCGATCTAGCTTCATCATTCGTGCTACATACGATGTTCTACCTTCTCCTCAGAACCTTAGCCTGTGGTATGGGGAAGATCCCACTTGCCCCCTCTGTCCTTCCTCAGCTAACCTGAAGCACATCTTAGTTGGCTGCAAGACCAGCTTGACCCAAGGTCGATATACCTGGCGTCACAACCAGGTGTTGAGGAGTCTGGCAGCAACACTGGAGAGTAGACGCAGGAGAGTCAATGCCCTTCCTCAAGTGCCCTCAAATCCTTTCTCGGGGCACTTCATTCGGGAAGGAGAGAAGCCAGCTAAGATCCACACACCAACGGTAGAGGCAGGGCAGTTGGGTGCACCACGAGATTCCAAGCTCCTAGTCGACCTGGATCAGAGGCTCTGCTTCCCAACAGAGATCGCCACCACTAGCCTCAGACCCAACCTCGTTCTTTGGTCCTTTTTGTTACGAAGTGTCTACATCATAGAGCTCACAGTTCCTTGGGAGGACGCTGTGGGTGAGGCCTTCGAGCGGAAGAGGAGCAAGTACGCTGAACTAGCGGCTGAGGCACAGCAACAGGGCTGGAGAACCACAGTCTGGCCAGTGGAGATTGGCTGCAGAGGCTTCATAGGCCAGTCGGCAACACGACTCTTCAGGGCCTTGGGAATCAGAGGCCTGGCCCATCGCCAAGCCCTCAAAGCTCTGTCCGAAGCTGCGGAAAGGGCCAGCCAGTGGCTGTGGATCAGGAGGAGAGAAATCACCTGGGCTCCAAAACAACGGCATGCCGGTGTTGAGGAATTGGGAGGCGGAAGGGGCTGAGGTGGAGGGGGGCACACCTGGGATGCCAGTTGTGGCCGTTGAATCCTCTGGAGGTGTCGTGGGCTCCATCAACGAAACACCCATGAAGGAGGATGCCCACCTGATGACCCCAATGATACCTCTTGTTCCTTTAGCCACCAAAAGCCAAAACACTGCTAGCTGCCACATAAGGATCGAGCCACCTAGTCCTGTATTGGTATGCGGCCAGGCGTAGGCTTGGCTCAGGGAGGACAGCCCTGCCATGCAGAGTCCACTGCACTCTGGATATATAACATCTTATCCTGTGTTTCCTAAATCATATATATATATATATATATATATATATACAGTATATATATATATACAGTATATATATATATATATATATATATATATATATATATATATATATATATATATACATACATATAAAATTATTATTTTATATTTTTCTGATGGTATATATCCTGTGGTGTTGGTATATATATTTGTGTGGTTGGAACTTACGGGTGCGTGCGCTCCGTGCGGCTGTGGGACCGTCTCCTTCATGGTAAACCGGTGTCACCGCCACCTTGTACTCTGTGTCGGACAGCAGCGGCTGCAGGAGTAGGCTGCTTTGGCCACTGGGAACCGTCCTCTGGAAGACACAGTAGAAACAGTGTGTTTCACTCAGTCATAGACAGCAGGGAACTAATACTGTTTTTATATCAGTCGGAGCCTATGAACAATAGAGGCTACAATACTTCTAAGCCGATATTTGGAGCAGGTAGTTTTGTCTAATGAAAATAAATGTGAGAAAATTTACTTGTGTAACTGTGTAACTGTGTGTGTGTGTGTGTGTGTGTGTTACCGTCTCCTCAGCTCTGTCTCCTTTAGTGCTGATGTAACTCAGTCGATAATGTCGGATGTTTCTAGAATCGACTGGTTGCCAGGAAACCATCAAACTGAAGGTGGTTTCATCATCAATCTTTAGGTTCTTCACACCGTAACGAGGAGCTGGAGGAGCACAGACCATTAACAATTGCAGACCGTTAACAATCGCAGAGAGTTAACGATCACAGACTGTTAACAATTGCAGATAGTTCACAATTATTATCACACACAAGTAAAGCATGAGTGAAGCCAAAGTTCACCTGCTGTGGTGGTGGTTGTCGTGGCGATGGTGGTGGTTCTGTCAACTAAAAAATACAGGAAGTAAAAGCTGTTATTTGATTTCACTTCCTGACAAAACAGCAGAGTTAAAATATTAGACAAGAGTTAAAAGAACAGTCTCTTCTATCTGTTTCTCTGTCCCTCGCAATACCCCACCCCCCTACCTCTCCCTCATCTGTGGTCTCATCACTCTCTCTGTCTCTCTCTCTCTCTCTAAGCCCCGCCCTCTGCCCCTCCCTCACCTGTGGTCTCCACCAGGATCACCTCATCACTCTCCACCTCGTTAGTGTAAATGGCCGACAGGAGGAGCTCATACTCGGAGGCGGGGCTTAGACCTTTGATCAAGTACGTGTTGGTGTTTCCATTCACCAAAACCTGATGCATAAACAGGAAGTGACATCATCATCACACACACACACACACATCTCAGAAAACTTCAACAGGAAATAGACTAATACCTGACATTTGAACCAGACTAAAACCTGGAACAGGAACCAGACCAGTGACATATTGTACTATGTAAAAATTGTGAATCTGCTGTAAAAGCTTTATTACCTTTAACCTTCAACCCTTAAATGGAAGGCAGAACCTTAACCTTTAACCCTTGACCCTTAAGGGGAAGGAAGAACTTTTAACATTAACCCTTAAAGTTAAGGCAGAACCTTAACCCTTAAAGTTAAGGCAGACGCACCTCCTCAGCGTCACCTCCGTCTGTGGGCATCCAGGTGAGCCGGTACAGAATCACATCAGACGCAGGATGTTTCCATGACAACCGCAAACTGTCTGTGGTGATGTCACTGCTGCTCAGGTCTATCGGGTCTGGAACTGTGGCTGCAGAGAGAGGGGAAAAGAGGAGTAAAGAAGAGGAAAGACAAGAAAAGAGGAGTAAAGAAGAGGAAAGACAAGAAAAGAGGAGTAAAGAAGAGGAAAGACAGGAGAAAAAAGGAGTAAAGAGAGGAGAAAAAAATAGTAAAGGCGGGAGAAAAGAGGAGTAAAGTAGACAAGAGATTAGAAAAAACATGACCAAAGAGGAGTAAAGAGGAGAGAAGAGGAGAAAAGTAGAGCAAAGAGGAGTAAAGAGAAGAAAAGCGGAGTACAGGAGACAAAAGCCTGGAAAAAGAGGAGTACAGAGGAGTAGAGAGGAGAAAAAAGACTAAAGAGGAGTAAAGACAGTAGAAAACAGCGGAATGTTTGAAGCCCTGGTTAACAGCACAGCTGCACATATTTTCCCATCATGCATGTGTACCGGTGGTGAAACTGTCTGTCACAGCTTCAGCCTGTCCTTCATCGTAAATTGCGAAAACACCGACCGTGTATTCAGTCAAAGACGTCAGGTTTCCAAGCAACCAGGAGGTGACTCCGCCCACATCCACCTGTAACGGAAAAAACATTTTTTTCAAGGGTTTTAAAAGGTTTTTTAAAAAGGATTTCAAAGGCCTTTTTAAAGGTTTATAAATGTTTTTAATGGGTTTTAAAGGTTTTTTTCTTTTCTTTTTTTTTACCTCTTTGTGTCTCACTGTAAAACATTTATTTCAAATATCATCATTGAGGCATTAAGTTTTTGTTTTTTCTTTTACTTTTCTTTCCTTTTTCTTGTCCCGTTTTCGTCTAATGCTGACTTTATTATGGGTTTTAATGAAACCACATTTCGATGCCAGGGTGAAAGAGAGAGAGACAAGGGGGGTGAAAGGGGTGTGTGCAGCGGACAAAAATCCTAAAAAAAAACAAAAAATAATCAAACCCTGACAAGACAATATCAACAGTACAAACAATATCAACCATGAATGACAGCAACAACACCCACATTAACTGGGCAACTTTCAAATAAATTAATTATTAATAATAAGTTAAACATGGAGAAGACCCATTAGTTGAACCACACACACACACACACTAGACTGACTGTACTAGAGTGTGTGTACCAGACTGACTGTTTGCAGTCTGTAGCTCCAGTTCAGGAAAGATGTTCTTATCATGTGTACCTTCCTGTCATCTGGAACACTTTGTCCTTGTAGATTACACATTACTGACGGAAACTCTTAAACAGCTAAAGTCAACAACATGCTGCCTTGACAATCTACCTACCAAATTAAAAAAAAAGAAGTTTTTAACTGTATATGTTCAGATATAGTGCAGATAGTAAACAGTTCTCTTCAGTCAGGACAGTTTCCTCAGGCCTTGAAAAATGCCGTAATTAAACCTTGTCTAAAAAAGCCTAATCTGGATGCTTCAGTAATGGTAACTACAGACCCATATCAAACACCCCATTTTTGGGGAAAATCATTGAAAGAGTTGTCTTCCAAAAAATTCATGCTTTTTTGGTGCAAAACAGTCTTTATAGTGACTTTCAGTCTGGATTCCGAACACACCACAGCACTGACACTGCACTGATCAAAGGCTTAAATTACATTATCTGAATAATGATTCATCCAGAACCTCTGTCCTAGTACTATTGGACCTCAGTGGTACTATTGGACCTCAGTGGTACTATTGGACCACAGTGGTACTATTGGACCACAGTGGTACTACTGGACCTCAGTGCCGCATTTGATACAGTTGACCACAACATACTTCTTGACAGATTTGAAAAGTGGGTGGGGCTTACTGGCACTGTGTTAAACTGGTTCAAATCTTATTTACAAGATATTAACTACTTTGTCTCAGTTGGTGACTACAAGTCAGTGAGTACAAAGGGTCCTTTCTGGGACCACTTCTGTTCAACGTCTATATGCTGCCCCTGGCTCAGATCATTTCAACATTTCTTCCCACACATACACAGATGACACACAACTTTATATTTCTGTGTCATCACTTGACTACAGTCTCTTACTGACACTGAGTAAATGTATCCATCAAATCACTGAGTGGATGTTCCAGAACTTTCTCCAGCTTAATGCGAACAAAACAGAAGTGATTGTTTTTGGCCACAAAAAAGAAAGGTCAAAGGTCAGTGCTCACCTTGAGTCCATGTCACTAAATCCCACAAACCAAGCCAGAAATCTGGGTGCAATTATTGACCTGAAATTTAACAACCATTTAAAAGCTATGAACAAGTCTGTCTATTACCACCTGAAGAACATCAAACATCAAAGAACATCAAAGGTTTTCTGTCCAAACCAGACACAGAAAAACTTATTCATTCACTTTCAATTAGATTATTGTAATGGTGTCTTCACTGGTCTAAACAAAAAATCAATCAGGCAACTACAGCTGATCCAAAACGCTGCTGCCAGAATCCTGACCAGTACCAGGAAACTGGACCACATCACACCGGTCCTCAAATCCTTACTTTGGCTTTTGGATAGAATTCAAAATCTTTCTCCTGGTCTATAAAGCACTCAACGGCCTTAGAACTGCTGGTTCCATATGAATTATCCAGAGCCCTGAGGTCATAGGTCATCAGGAACAGGTTTACTGTGTGCTCTAAAAATCAGAACCAAACAAAGTTGGTCATCATTCAGTTGTTCTGCTCCACACCTGTGGAACAAACTACCTGAATGCCTGAGGTCTGAGAAAAACTGTCAGTTCATTTCAATCAGGCCTGAAAACATTACTGTTCACTGGAGCTTTGACTGAGATTCTCATTTCCTTTAAAGGTTTTTATGTGTCAATTTGAATAGTCTTTTAATGCATCTTAATCATTTTAATTTTCTATGTTTTATTTAAAGCACCTTGTCCTGTACATGAAATGTGCTACACAAATACATTTGCCTTGCCTTATTAGAGTCTCTGTACTAGATGTAAAGCACTTTGAGCACCATGTTTTTAAATAATGTGAATAAATAAAGACCAACATCTTATATTCTATATTAATTGTTTTGTGCTCTGCCCCATGGTGGGTATATGACGGAATAGTCTATACGGTGGGCAGATCTACATGGTGGAAGGGTCTATAGACAAGTTTTTGACCCGTTTCCGCTTTACTTCCTGATGATGCTCTTCACTTCCTTTCTGGCTGCTCTGGTTGACTTTACTAGTTAACTCCAATATAAACGCAGTGATTCAGTGACAAAAAGAGACCATCGTGAGAGACATGAAGAGCTTCCACTTTGGTTTTGTATTACCAAGGCTCTGTAGAAGTTAGAATTTTCCTAAGTCCCAGACTTAGAAATATTTTTACGGCACCGTGGTACTACAGAACCAAAACTACAAAAGTTTCTAAGTCCCAGTGTGGACATAGAAAAATTATAAAAATTCTACAGAGCATTGGTACTACAAAACCATCGGTAGAAGTTTTTCTAAGTCCAGACCCTTGGTCTGTAGTATTGGTTTTGTAGTACAAAGGCTCTGTAAAAATATTTCTAAGTCCAGGAGGTCCCTGGAGGTTCTGTAGAGGCCGGGTGTGTCTAGATTGTGGACGGGGATAGTGAGCCTTTGTCGGGTATTGGTCCCAGGGTTAGACCCCTGGTTCTATGTGGTTCCAGGGGTCCACGAACTGGCTACTGTGCCCCAGAATTGGGCCTTTAGGCTGGGTCTGAATGCTAGCCTTTGGACCCCTGGTTCTATGTGGTTCCAGGGATCCAGATTCCCTACCTTTCTCCCCAGGATAGGGCCTTTTTGGTGGGTTAAACCCCAGCCTTTTGACCCCTGGTTCTATGTGGTTCCAGGTACTCAGCAACTACCAAGAGGCAAAACTCACTACGTGTGAAAATTGGACTTTGTCATTTTTCACAGGGGTCCATATGTTGCTCTACTCTGCCCCATAACAGAGCCTTATTGGTGGGTCTAAAGCCCGGCCTTTTGACCCCTGGTTCTTTGTGGTTCCAGGGGTCCAGATTCCCTACCTTTCTCCCCGGGATAGGGCCTTTTTGGTGGGTTAAACCCCAGCCTTTTGACCCCTGGTTCTATGTGGTTCCAGGGGTCCAGATGCCCTGCCTTTTTACCCCAGGTTAGGGCCTTTTGGGTGGGTTAAAACCCAGCTTTTAGACTCCTGGTTCTATGTTGTTCCATGGGCCAAATGTCCTGCCTTTTTACCCCCAGAACCGGGCCTTCTGGGCAGGTTACATCTTGGCCTTTAGACCCCTTGTTCCTGGAGGTCCTGTCGCCTGTCACTGAAAATGAGGCGCGTACTCATTGAATTTTGGTGTATTACAACCCAATCCTGTAGGGGGGGAACATGGGAATCGGTTTGTGGGTGGGGCACAACTGGTGTTGGCAGAGGAAGAAGGACTAGCTTGAGTGAAGATGTCGAAAAAGCGGAGGTGTAGCAAACTGAGGCAGTTGGCGGTGGAAGAAAGCAGGTTTAGGAGTATTTCAGGAGATACTGCAGCAAGTGAGGGGGAAAGAGAAGGGAGAGTAGGTCGGAGATACCCAGCAAAGAAGAAGGGCAGAGTGAGCGGGTGTGGTGCGCACCATGTGCCTGCGAAGGACCAAGGGCACCAACATGGCCCAGGTGAATCCGGTTCAGAGGATCCCAGTGAACCAGACCAGGATTCTTCAGACAAATGGCTGCTGCCTGGTTCATCTGACACCAGCACAGCCTCATCGCCAGAGCGGGAGCCGGATTGCTCCGATAATGGACGTGACAGAGGTAAGAATTAACCCCCATTCAGTCCATGTTGCATGAACACCATTTTCCTCCTGTTGCTAATCGTTCTGGTTATTATGTGTTACAGGTGGTGAGTCCAGCAGGGCCCCTATCCCTTCTCTTGGTGGAGGACAAAGAAAGAAAGGTAAAAGGTTTTATATATATATATATATATATATATATATATATATGTTCCCTTCAGGTAGGTGCATCATCACAGATGTGCAGGAAAGTTACAAATACCTAGACAAATGGTAATTATGGGGAGGCAGCTCGGAAGTCAGCCACAGCCAAATACCTACAGAGGGTAAGACAGGTCCTGAAAAGTCAGCTGAACGGCAAAAATAAGATCCAGGCCATTAACACCTATGCCCTGCCAGTAATCAGATACCCAGCTGGGATAATATCCTGGCCACTGGAAGAGATACAAGCCACTGATATCAAGACAAGGAAACTCCTTACCATGCATGGAGGGTTCCACCCCAAGTCCAGTGTCCTGAGGCTTTACACTAAGCGAAAGGAAGGGGGCCGAGGACTAGTAAGTGTCAGAACTACTGTCCAGGAGGAAACGGTGAACCTCCAGGAATACATCAAGAAAATGGCCCCCAATGACCAACTGCTAAGTAAATGCCTCTGGCAACAAAAGCCCAGTAAGGTCGAGGAACCAGAGGGGCTATCATGGAAGGACAAACCCTTGCACGGCGTGTACCATCGGCAAATTGAGGAAGTGGCTGATATGGAAAAGACATACCAGTGGCTGGAAACGGCTGGACTAAAGGACAGCACAGAGGCGCTACTCATGGCTGCACAAGAACAAGCCCTGAACACCAGAGCAATAGAGGCCGGGGTCTACCATATCAGACAGGACCCCAGGTGTAGGCTGTGTAGAGAAGCCCCTGAAACAGTCCAGCACATCACAGCAGGGTGTAAGATGCTGGCAGGCAAGGCATACATGGAGAGGCATAACCAGGTAGAGGACATACTGTACAGGAACATCTGTAAAGAGTATGGACTGGAGGTCCCAGGGTCAAGATGGGAGAACCCCCCAAAGGTGACAGAGAACAAACAGGCCAAGATCCTGTGGGACTTCCAGATCCAGACTGACAAGATGGTGATGGCCAATCAGCCTGACATAGTGGTGGTGGATAAACATGAGAAGACAGTGGTGGTGATAGATGTAGCAGTCCCCAGTGATAGCAACATCAGAAAGAAAGAACATGAGAAGCTTGAGAAATACCAAGGGCTGAAAGAGGAGTTAGAGAAAATGTGGAGTGTGAAGGCAACGGTGGTACCAGTAGTGATCGGAGCACTAGGGGCAGTGACCCCCAAGCTGGGAGAATGGCTCCAGCAGATACCAGGAACAACATCAGAGATCTGTGTCCAAAAGAGCACATTGTTAGGAACAGCTAAGATCCTGCGCAGAACCCTCAGGCTCCCAGGCCACTGGTAGAGGACCCGAGTCTTAAGGCGACACCGCCCACGTGGGGCGAGAGGAACATTATTTATATAAATGTTTTTGTTTTTTTTCCCTCTTCAATATCATAAGGAATGAAATGATTTATTACATTATGAATTATTGTCCTATATATGTACATCATTTACAGGCGTATCAACTAAGGGCTGGGACCAGGACCAGGGCTGGTGTCAAGCCAGCTGGGAACCCCTGGGGTTCGCATTTACTGCAACACCAGGCCCTCCAGAACGCCACTGCGGACTTAGACTCCAATGAGCCGGCCGATTACCTAGACCTGTTTGTGACAGATGAGTTGCTGCAGCACATTCGCGATCAGACAAACTTGTATGCTCGTCAGTACTTTGAAGCCAACCCTGAGGCACTACCACACAGCAGAGGTAATGCCTGGAAGCCACTGTCAGTCCCAGAACTGAAAACCTTCTTTGCACTGAGTTTCCTCACTGGCTACATCAAAAAGCCAAGCCTTGACTTATACTGGAGTGTAGAGGAAATAGATGCAAATGTTCTTTGCGTGTTGGGAAATGCAAAGAACTGTACCAGCCAGGAAACAACCTTTGCTTTGATGAGGGCATGATGCAGTGGCGGGGGCGCCTATCGTTCCGAGTGTATAACGCACAAAAGCCAGTGAAGTATGGTATAAAATCTTACATTCTGTGTGACTCTGCGACAGGGTACTGCTTCAACTTGCGGCCTTATGTCTTATAGTACTCTGCCAGAGATAGTGTTCTCTCTGCTTGATCGTCTCCAGGGTCATGGTTATACTGTCTACATGGACAACTTCTATAATTCTGTGTCCCTGTGTGAACGCTTACTGAGAGCACAGACAAACGTCTGTGGAACCCTCAGGAAAAACAGGGGAGAGCCAGTGATCATCAGGGAGATCAAAAAGTCTGACCTGGGGGCAGGGGAACGAATTATGCGGCACAATGGGCGCATGACGGTGGTAGCTTGGCAGGACAAACGAATCGTGAAGATGGTGACAACCTGCCACCAAGCCAGAATGGAAGGGGTTGATGTGTGGCAGAGGGGGCAGAGAAATAGAGTGACCCAGCTTAAACCAGTGTGTGTGATCGCCTACAACTCCAACATGAATGGCGTGGATAAACTGGACCAGAATGTGGCGTACTACCCCTTCATAAGGAGGTCCCTAAACTGGTCAAAGAAGTTTGTGGCTTACATGTTCCAAATTGCCATGTTTAACCATATGTTCTTTATAGGGCCAGAAATCCACAACAATGTCAGTCACTTTTGGAGTTCACACGCATGGTAGTGAGGATGTGGTCAGGGATGGGTCAAGGGATGTTATTCAAGATGGCGGCGCGCACAGACGCGAAGCCTCGACGGTCCCATCTAGGTGTACTTTTTTTAGTGTTTTTGTGTGTTTTTTTATTAACCAAGAGGACTACCTCTTGGGCGAAAATCACCTTCACCCGACAAGACTTGCTGGAAATAGGTCTGAAGCACGAACAGACCATTTCAACGGATTTTATAAGCCGGGAAAACATCCCCACGGAACTAGCGCGACCCCCCGGCTCACCGTGGCTCCCTATCATCAAGAGCCGACGGCGGAGAAAGCGTCGCGGAGCCTGGGGAGGTCCGCTAAACAGACTGAAGCGAGACCCACACAGACCAGCGATACCGAGCCTGTTCCTGTCTAATGTGAGGTCGATCGCAAACAAAATGGACGAACTAAGGCTCCGTGTTGAACAGAGAATGGTGAACAGCTGTGCTCTGATCATAACAGAGAGCTGGCTAACGGCTAGCATACCGGACGCTAGCATTGAGCTAATGGGCTACACGACGCACAGGCGAGACAGAGACGCCGCGGCTACGGGGAAAACGCGAGGCGGTGGATTATTAATCTACGTCAACAACGACTGGTCATCAGACTCCAAGCTGGTAAGCAGCCACTGGAGTATATGACAGTCAAATGCCGACCGTTTCACCTGGCCAGAGAGCACTCTGCCGTCCTGATCACGTCTGTTTACATAGCTCCTGATGCTAATGCTAACTCAGCGCTAGCTTTGTTGCACGACGCCATCAGCTCACAACAAAGTAAAAAAGTAAGTAGATTTCAATCAGACGAATCTGAAGGCAGTGCTTCCTAAATTACACCAGCACGTGAAATGTGCCACAAGGGGAGAAAATACACTGGACAAGGTGCATACTAACATCAAAAATGGCTATAGAGCCAGACAGCTGCCTCATCTGGATCAGTCTGACCACATGTCCCTGCTCCTAACACCGGCATATACACCCATCAGGAAGAGCGCCCCCATCATAACAAAATCTGTGAAAACATGGCCGGACGGCGCCATGGAGAGGCTTCAGGACTGCTTTGTGGAAACAGACTGGTCGGTCTTTGAAGACACAGACCTGGAAAAACACAAAACAGCAGTCCTAGGCTACATCACCCACTGTATAGACACGGTCACGGAGGACAAACGGGTCCGTGTCTACCCAAACCGGAAGCCCTGGATGACTAAAGAAGTACAACCTCTACTCCAAGAGAGAGACAAAGCCTTCAAAATAGGAGACCAGGCGCTCTACAGTGCAGCCAGAGCCAAGCTAAAAAGAGGGATTAGTGAGGCCAAGGCAGACTACAAGAACAAGATTGAGGACTGCCTACAAAGCAATAACACCAGGAAAGTATGGCAGGGAATACAGCACCTGACCAACTTCAGATCCACCAAACCCACGGCTGACGGTGACGCCTCCAGAGCAGAGGAGCTGAACGGCTTCTTTGCTCGTTTCAACACCCAGCCCCCGACAGCCACCTCAACACCCCCTCGACAACCCCCTAGACAACCCCCCACTCTGACCACCCCACCAATGCTCTACAGCAGCCACACTCTCACAGGGGAGGAGCACAAGGTGAGAGGCATGCTGAGGAGAGTGAACCCGAGGAAAGCCACAGGCCCAGACGGTGTTCCAGGACAGGTTCTGAGAGAGTGTGCAGACCAGCTGGCTGGAGTCTTCACCAAGATCTTCAACCAATCACTCTCTCAGGCCGTCGTCCCACCATGCATGAAGACCTCCACAATCATCCCGGTGCCAAAAAAGAACAATATTAGCTGCCTGAATGACTACCGCCTGGTAACACTCACACCCATCTTCACCAAGTGCTTTGAGAAACTCATCAGAGCACACATCACCTCAGCCCTACCCCCCGATTTTGACCCTCACCAGTTCGCCTACAGGGCCAACAGGTCCACGGAGGACGCCATCGCCACAGCTCTGCACTCCACCCTGAGCCACCTGGAGCAGAGGGGGAGCTACGCAAGGCTGCTCTTCGTGGACTACAGCTCGGCCTTCAATACCATCATCCCGGAGAGACTGGTGGCCAAACTGACAGACCTGGGAATTCCAAGCTCCATGTGTAGCTGGATCTTGGACTTCCTGTCTGAATGTCCCCAGAGGGTGAGGATGGGCTGCCACACCTCCTCCAGCCTAAGCCTCAGCATCGGCTCCCCACAGGGCTGCGTGCTGAGTCCCCTCCTATACTCCCTCTACACATATGACTGCACCCCTGCACACTCCAGCAACTCCATCATAAAGTTTGCTGATGACACCACCGTGGTGGGGCTCATCTCAGGAGGAGACGAGTCGGCATACCACGACGAGGTGGAGAGGCTGGCAGGGTGGTGCGCGGACAACAACCTGGCCCTTAACACCTCCAAGACCAAGGAGCTGATTGTCGACTTCAGGAGGAAGAGGACAGACCTTCAGCCCCTGCTCATCAGCGGAGACGTCGTGGAGAGGGCATCCGACTTCCGCTTCCTGGGCGTTCACCTCAACGACGACCTGACCTGGAGCACCAACACCACAGCGACCATCAAAAAGGCACATCAGAGACTGTACTTCCTGAGAGTCCTCAGGAATAACAACCTGGCACAGGAGCTGCTTGTGTCCTTTTACCGGTGCTCCATCGAGAGCATCCTCACCTACTGCATCTGCGTGTGGTTCTGGAGCTGCACGGCTGCAGAGAGGAAGGCTCTCCAGAGGGTCGTCAACACCGCCCAGAAGATTATCGGATGCCCCCTCCCCCCCCTGACTGAACTTTACAACACCCGCTGCCTGAAGAAGGCCCAGAGCAATAACTGCCCTGAACACACCTGTACCCCGGCAAAGGTGACTACTTGTATACTATGTATACCGCACTGAACAAGTCTACCTCAATGTTTATATACTGTACATTTGTATTCTACAATGTTTACTTTTTTAATTTATTTTTACAATGTACTTATCTAATATTTAAATTTGAAGTGCACCTTAAGGAAGGACCGGATATACAATTTCGTTGTTCTGTAAACATGTTTATTGTAACAATGACAATAAAGGAAGTCTAAGTCTAAGTCTAAGCAGCATGGGGTGCTGGAGGCGGAGACGGCCCAGACAGACGAAGCACACAATCCCAGAGCACCGTACAACATGGACCCTGAAAGTAGGCTGGATGGCAACATGGCGAGGCACAGGCTGGAAAAGCTGATGCCCGGGCGGCTGTGGCTCAGTTGGTAGAGTGGGTCGCCCAATGACTGAGAGGTTGGCGGTTCATGTCCCAGCTCTGGCTGTCCACCTGTCGAAGTGTCCATGGGCAAGACATTGAACCTTAGAACCTGAACCTGACCTTAGACACCTACTGGTGTATGAGTGTGTGTGTGAATGGGTGAATGAGAGGCTAATGTAAAGCGCTTGAGCACCATGAAGGTGGAAAAGCGCTATATAAGTGTAGTCCATTTACCATTTACCACCAAGAAGACCAGGCCAACACGGAGGTGTTGTGTCTGCGCGCACAGCGGCCGCCGCAGTGAGACCAGGATGTGGTGTGTTTCCTGTCGTGTGGCATTACATGCAGGAAAATATTTTACAGCATATCACACACAGAGAAATAGTACACTGATTGGGGCAAGTTTATGAATAAATGACTGTTTTTCTATCAAACACCTTGTTTTCAGTGTCGTTTCATAGAAGTCTACACTTTCTCTTGATGTGTTCTGTGTTTATGTAGTCATAAAACTCAATATTCTGTGGGTCTTGAAAAATCACTCAAAATTCTCCAAAACTGCTGGAACTGTGAGGCTGGCTGTGAATGAGTTAAAAACAAACGTACGCCCAGTATTGAGCTGAGCTTTAAATGAGACGAAATTCTTACTTTGCCATTGATGATTATATTAAAAATATCTGAGGTCTGTGAATATGATGGGATTTGCCATAGTGTCGTATTTTCCCCTCACAGAGTTGGCAGCCCTGTCCGAGTGTGTGTGTGTGTGTGTGTGTGTGTGTGTGTGAGTGAGAGAGAGAGAGAGAGAGAGTACAATTTATTATTATATATTAGTGCTTTATATGCAGATACTGATACGTCACGGAGGCTGTCAGATTGTCCATAGCTTTCCTGTCTATTGCAATGGAGTCCATGAAATATGCACAAATCTTGCTGTACGTTGCGTTGGGCCACGTCGTCATATTATCCTCCCAGATCTGCACCACATTTGGGTGAGGGATAATAACTTCATTCAATAACATACATATCTGGAAGGTAATGGCACCGCCCAGGATTTATGGCGTAAACTTGTCTATATGGTGGGTGAGTCTCTATGGTGCTTGGATCTATATGTGGGAGGGTCTATATAAATGTTCTGCACTTAAAAAGTTCTTTTCCACCTTCATCGCTTTACATTAGCTTCACATTCACCCATTCACACACACACGCTCATACACCAGTAGGTTCTGTCAGTCCTACTAGGAGACTAAATCAGGGTTCAGTGTCTTGCCCAAGGAAACTTGGAAACGTAGACAGCCAGAGCCAGGACGCGAACAGCCAACCCTTCAGTCAGTGGACGACCTGCTCTACCAACTGAGCCAGACTATTCCAGAGATGACTGGTGTGGTCCAATAGTTCACAGTTTGACCAATGGACTCTGAAGACTGAGGTCAGCTGATTAATTCAGTCCAGTCTGGTGTGGAACAAAAACCTGGTACCACACCGGCCCTTTGTGGAATTGTTTGGACATGTCTGATACGGTGGGTGAATCTATATATTATATATGGTCTATTTCTGTCTCTACATATGAAAGTGGATTGGGGCGGGGTTTATGCCAGTTTTGCACTGCAAAACCGGTACAGTACGGTACGCTTTAGCACGGCACTACTCTTCAGGCTTGTCAAACTGGCCCTGTTCCTTTTCCACTGCCAGCAGGCACAACTGGGGACTATTGAAGTGGGTGGAGTTGGCGGGGGTTGCCACTGCCCTGACATAATTTTCAGGCAACTAATAAATCAGTAAAAAGTAAAGAACAATGGAGACAGTGGATGACATGGGGCTGTTGTCCTGCAGTCCTGTCTGTGAACATTCCCACCGTCTTGTCTGTGAACATTCCCACTGTCATGTCTGTGGACATTCTAACTGTCCTGTCTGTAAATGTTCCCATTGTCCTGTCTGTGGATGTTCCCACTGTCATGTCTGTGGACATTCTCACTGGTGTCTTTTATCTATCCTGTAAAGATCCTCAAGTTTTGTCACATGTATTATGACATTACTTTTGACCAATCAGAGGACAGGACCATTCACATGACATCTTTGTATCGGCTCAAGCACAGCTTGACCCACCTCTGAAATGGGTAAGAAAAATAATAAGGGATATTAGGGGGTGCCAGGTTCAGCCCCCAGTGGAAAAGTGCCATAAAGCATTTAATGGGGTTTTGAGCCCCCAACCACGCCTCCAAGGCAGCTGTGCCTGGAAGGCACTCCCTGCCCCCAGCAGCTCTACCCAATCATGGCATTTCACAGGTGGTCTGCTCACAGTTGAGCCAAGGTGAGTCGTCTGTACCTTGAGAAAGTTATTTATCTGTAACCTGTGTAATGTTGTAAACTGCTGTAAACTGTGTGTAACTGTGAATACTGCAGTTCTCATATAGGCAATGTATAGTTACCTGACTCGGCAGCTATGCTAATAAGCTAATTAGCTTTTTACTGTTGAGAAGGTTGAGCATAGGAATCAGACTGCTTTTGGGTTTGCTTTTAAAAATATGTGTTTAAGCTACAGGCTGTTAGAAAAAGGCTATGTTTACTTGAAAGGGCTAGCTAGTGAGCTAGTTATTTAATGTGGAAGGTACCTTTAGCTAAACCAAATGTTAAGCCTGTATTAGCTTTAATCAGTCTATAAACTGGCAGTTTTGCAAATTTACATTAAGTCAGCAGGGAATACTTTTAATATCAATGGTGTTTCAGATGGGTCCTGTGGGTATTTGGGTAAGATGGGTATTTTTGAAAGTAAACAAAAAAGCAGCCTGAGTCCTATGCTAAACCTCCTAAACAGTAAAAAACGAATTAGCTCATTAGCATACCTGCTTACCATACATAGTCTATATGACAACTGCAGTATTCACAATTACACATAATTACAAATAACATTCTCAAGGTTCAAAGACTCACCTTGGGTCAATTTAACAGTTGTCGAGAAAAAAAAAAAATCTGTCTCAAATGCAGTGATTGGATAAATCTGCTAGGGGCGAGGAGTGCATTCCAGGCACTGCTGCCTTGAAGGCTTGGTTGGGGGCTCAAAACCCCATAAAGCCCATAAAGCAAGTACAGTAAAATGTGCAGTGGAAAATGGCCTTTCGTGATTCCAGCCTGCCTATTGGTTGGTACATGTTGACAGTTGACGGATTGAACCCATCAACATACACAGTCGGAGTTGGTGGACTGTGATTGGTTGAAACTGCATCTGTCAGTCACATGGGTGGGACATGAGATCTAAAAATGATTGTTGGTTTCACCTTTGACCTCTACATAATCTCACCTCCGCGGTCTGGACACCGTTGGTCTTCACGTACATGACGCGATAACTCTTGACCTTTCTGGAGGCAGAGTCCCAGGTCAGATGGGCGGAGCTGTGGTCCACTTTTGAGAAGCGAAGATTCCTCGCCGGCATCAACGGCACTGCGATAAAAACAAACGTGATCATAGAAGTTTCCAAAATGTTCAACAGGTGAGAAACTGATGCACATCATTTTGAAATTCAGATTTTTATGATGTTTTTGTTTGTCAGTTGTGTAAATGTTTTTTGTGTGGCCTGAGCCATAAAAGTATGCTCAAATATAAAAGGGGCGTGGCCTCAGTCATAGAATTATGTCCAAACGGAAAATGGGCGTGACCAAAGTCAGTCTTTCTGTTTGAACCAAACTGGTCTGAAACCAAGACAAACCTTCTCATGCCCAGATGCATCATGGGAAGGAACAGAAAATGAGTAACAAATGAAAGATTAGAGCAAAAGAAAGAAAGAAAAACCAAAAGAGATTTTAAAAAATATATAAATGTTAAGAAAAACAAAAGACAAATCTGACAAGGTAGAAAAATAAACAAACAGGCGCTTCAAGGTACAAGCCACGCCCCTCATATGACAAACCATGTCTCTTAGATGACACCCTATACACGACAAGCTCCGCCTCTCCAAGGTATTAGATCTTTTGGCATAAGTCAAATTTGGCATCATGTTTTGTTAATTCCCAATGTTTCAATTATTTAATTCATAGTTTTTGAAAATAGACTGAATAGTATAGATGACCTTTTATGATGATCCAAATAATGCAGTCTGTTTTTCTAAATATTCTGAATAGATATGTTTATTGATTTACTGTATTTTCTGCTCTATAAGGCACACTGTCAATGAATGGTTTGTTTTTGAGGTTTTTTCAAATATAAGGTGCTTTAAGGTGGGTGCTTAGGTAGGTAGGTGCTTAAGCAAAACTAAACAGTCACAATAACTCCCAACCAAACATCAAACTCAAAAGTCTAAATTATGAGAGAAAAAGTCAAAAGTGTGAGATAAAAGTTTACATTTATGTGATAAAGAGTCAAAATTATGACATAAAAAGTCAAAATTATTAGATAAACTAAATTAAATTAAATAAAACCAGAATTGCGCCTTATACTCTGGAAGTATTTATTTATTCATGTTTTATTTATTTATATTTCATAATATTCTAAACAGTCCAATTTGCTTTTGTTTTCTATAATATTGTAAATAGTAATTGTTTTAAAAATAAGATTCTATAAAACTGGAGTTTAGTTTTATAGTCATGTGAATAGTTCTGTTTGGTTTTTTTTAGATACGAGCAGAACATCCGACACCAATAAAACAGCTTTTGTGTTTTTGTTCTGACAAGAATAATGAAGGCTGACACCAAGCCCCGCCCCTTTGGATGAGTGACAGTTCTTTCAGACGCATTCAAAGCCCAACACGCATCATAAAGACGTAAACATGCCCCGACTTAAAGCCGCAGCCTTAAAGCCAAATGTTAATTAGTGAGCAGCGGCGGGGGACTGAAGGGGTGAGGACGGGGGGGGGCTTCAGAACACCAAAGAATGAAAGTGAGAAACCAAAAATATCCCCGTGAGGCCAAAGTGGCGGCTTTGGTGTCGACTGACGGGCGCCGCTTTGAACGAAAAGACGAAAAAGAAGAAAAGAAGAAAAGATCAGAAGAGCAAAACAGAAATGTTTACAACAGGGGTCTCCAACATGCAGCACGAGGGCCAAATGCGGCCCGCTAAAGGTTCCAGTGCGGCCCCTTGGATTAATTTTTTTTTAATCCACCGTCAATGCTGTGGAAATGATTCGAGTTCAGGTTCCACACACAGAACAATATAATCTAGATTAGAACATGTCATTTTCCACATTCAGTCTGATTTGATCTCCAATGGGTCTGAGCAGTAAAATAAAAACAGAACAACATATAAATAATGACAACTACACATTTATGTCATTGTTTTAGTGTAAAAAACCCATCAAATTATGAAAATACTTTTATAAATTATCCAAATGTAAAAAAATAATGATGTAATAAAATAAATAATATTCTACCTCAGTTTATCATTAGTCCATGTGTTTTTATTGTGGATCAGTGAATTTTAGTGGATTTTTACTGCATTTTACTAAATTTTTAGTGGACTTTAGTGTATTTCTGCTACATTTTAGTGCAGGGCTCTCAAACACATTTTCTTAATTTTCCACATTCAGCCAGTAAAATGAAAACATAATAACCTAGAAATAATGAAAACTACACATTTATGTCATTGGTTTAGTGAAAAAAATTTAATTATGAAAATACTTGTATAATTTTCCAAATGCAAAATAAATTGTACATTTTATAAGGAAAATAAGGTAAATTTTAATAATATTCTGCATCAGTTTATCATTAGTCCAAGGTGACATGTGTGTAACACTGTTTGTGTGTCAAACATAGGCATATCACGCTATAACTTCATCAATACTGGATATATTAGCATAATATGACACACACTTATGCATATAGACATATAATGAAATTATCAACTTTGCAAAAGGTCAAAGGTCAAGGTCACATTTAACAGAAAGGTCAAAATCACATTATTGGTTCGAATTCAAGAACGGGTTGTCTTAAAAACTTGAGATTGGCACAAAATAGCGGCGAGATTAGCATTCTCTGAATACTTGTTGTGGTTCAGTTCTACAAAGACACTAAAGTCTTACTCCAGGGTGACCCTGTCCCAGAGTGATGGGTGCATTAGGGTCAGAAGAGAGGCAGGTCAAATGGCCACACATCATGTCTCGTGCCTCAAGTACAAGCCTCTGGGGGTTAGGGTTATTATCCGGGGTCACTTTCATTGATTATTTCATTGATTAGGTTCAGTAACATTATGAATCCAAAAATGATTGAAATGAATGTGATGTTGAATAAAATAATTGTGTGTAAAACTACAAAATATCAGTGAGAGTTTCATTTTGGGTTAGGGTATACTTTTAGTAAATACATTTATCATCAAATTTGATTTGGCAGTGGAAGTAAATAATCCATTAAAACCATGAATCATTCAGAAAACTTTATTTTTCATGACATTATTTTTGTCCTGTATAACCTCATTTTTCTGGAGTAGCTCAAACGAACACAGATACAAGTCAAGTCTACATAAGCTTCACACTTTTGTCTACTTGAGCTAATGTAATATCTTTTCTACTTAGCTCCACTACAAAGACAAAAGAGAAGTCCTAAAATCCTGCATTAGTATTCTGTGAATTTAAAGTCCCATCTCTTCAACCTTAACTCTCACTAACCTTCTATATCAGGGGTTTCAAACTCATATTCTTCATTTTCCACATTCAGCCTGATTTGATTGATTTCCAATAGATCAGACCAGTAAAATGAAAACATAACCTATAAATAATAACAACTACACATTGATGTCATTGTTTTCATGCAAAAAAATCCCAATTCAATTATGAAAATACTTTTGTACATTATCCAAATGCAAGAAAAATTTACATTTCATAATGAAAATAGGGACAATTGGAACAATATTCTGCCTCAGTTTATCATTAGTCCATGTGTTTTATGATGGATCAGTTCTACAAAGACACTAAACTCCTAGTAAAAGAAGACATTTCAGGTTTTTCACCAGTGGCAGATCGAGAAGGCAACTTTTAGAAATGATGAAAGTTTAACTGGGAAAAAAAAACCAGTTTAGTTTAAACTGAAATGTGAAAGTTCAAAGAGGATGAAGACCCCATGAGGATAAAGACGGAGATGAAGACCCCATGAGGACCCTCACCTTGTTGTGACCAAACCTCTGCTTTTGCTTCATCCAACCTTTGTCTAAACATGAAACTGAAGCTAATGCTAACGCAGCTGTTCACCACCACTAGCTGATGCTAACACTAATGCTAACACTGATGCTAACACTGCAGGAGTAAATATATAAACATATGAAAAGTGTTTTTTTCACTAAATACTATCTATTCTCTAAAATGTCTATCTATGCATATATGCAATCACAGGTGGTCTGTTGGCTGTTATATATATATATATATATATATATATATATATATATATATATATATATATATGTGTGTGTGTGTGTGTGTGTGTGTACTCACAGGTGGTCTGTTGGCTGTTATATATATATATATATATATATATATATATATATATATATATATATATATATATATATATATATATATATGTGTGTGTGTGTGTGTGTGTGTGTGTGTGTACTCACAGGTGGTCTGCTGGCTGGTCATGGGGTCACTGGCCTCTTCTCCGTACATGGCGTAGACCGTTACCGTATATTCTGTGGATGGACTCAGACCTTCCAGCTCCACCTCATTCACTGAACCCTCCACCTTCACCTGGACATAAATAAACATTTTTGTTATACATTCATTACATCTAAAGTGAAAGGGAAACTTAACACACTTTCCTGCTAGTGGGGTCTTTGGGGATAAGACCGGCCTCTGCCAAAGTCAAACTTAAAACTCATTTAACTTTTCTGTCCTGAAGTTTTGCACACTTTCATTCCTTTTCTTTCAGTTGGTTTTTATTATATTTTTGATCCTGCTTTCTACTGTTCAGTTGTTTTTTAATCATATATTTAGGTACCTACTGTTTTCTATCCTTCATTTTTTTTAAATAATATTTTTAGTACCTTTTTCTACATTTCAGTTGGTTTTTCGCATATTTTAGGTCTTGTTTTCTACTTATGGTTAAACTGTGGTCAGAAAGTGGGTGTAGTTTGGCTGCAGCAGAAAGTGGGCGTGCTTAACCTGTAGTAGGGGGGGTATATATATATATATATATATATACATTCCTCTTATGGACTTATGAAATGATACCAAATTTGAGCTTCTACATTTGACCTACTGTACATATTAGATTTTTAGTCTCCATGGATACCTTTTCTTCTAGAATCACAAACTATGCTCACATTACAAATATCTACCTTGGTTGTTCCACAATATGGTTCCAAATTTGGCAGAAAAGCCAAAAATCGCAAAACTTGTGATACGGTTTAAATGCCACAGTTTAAGGAACTGAAGCTTTAAAAAATCTTGTGACTATTCCTGATCCCTCTCTTTGATATTCCACTGTCATCTTATTTATATTTTGGTACGAATTAGAAATAAGACACATGTTCTTATGTTTGGTTTTTCATTCAACAGTTAGCAGTTAACAGTTAGCAGTTAACACTTAGCAATTAACACTTAGCAGTTAAGGGTTTACACTTAGCAGTTAGCATGTGAGCTAGCACAATAAAGGATACAGATGTGTTAAAAATCACATCAGCCCTTGGTTCACATGTTTGTTCATATGTCCCACCCTCAGTCAGATCCCTACCCTGATGCTAACCTCACCTGCTCTCGTTGTACCTTGCTCCTGGGGTCCTCTCCTCCTGTTTTACCCCCCTCTTAGGGTTCTCCTCCTTTACCCTCCTCCTCCTCTTTTACCCTGCTCCTGGGGTCCTCCTTCCTCCATCAGTTCTCACCTCCTTCTCATCTGCAGGGTCTCCTTCCGTCAGTGGAGCGTACAGGATCATGTACCCAGAAGCCCCAGCGGCGGTCCTCCAGCGGACCCGCATGGTGTTGTGAGTAATATCCAACAGCTCCAGGTTGTTGACCATGGGCAGAGCCACTGCACAAACACAAAGTTAGAAGATACAGAGAACGTTAGAAGATACTCTGTGATTTTGAGGCTACAGCCACACAGTAGAGCTAACGCTAAAAGCTAAAGCTAACAGTGAGCCAGTGGATTTGGTGGGTTAGGGTTAGGGTTAGGGTTACTAATTACTGTATTTATTAGTAAAATCATCTAATCAGATTAAAATCAGACAATAGATCTGGAACTAATGTGATTAAAATAATCTCACTTTACCTGACAATTTCCTGAGAAATTTTCCTGACAAATTAGTCCCAGTCATTTTTGAATAAAAATGCTTACAAACAAACAAACAAACAGATTCAAAAACAATATCCCTTTCCCCTTCGTAGTGGTAGGGTAATACTAGTATTCATGGGCATAGTTTTAGCATGGATTAAGGGGACGCGTCCCCACCAATATCCAGCGATTGTTGTTTGGTCCCCACCAATATTTTTTGATCACTGGGGAAAAAAACGATCGGTCTCCGTCTTATTCACATAGCGACGACGAAAGGGTTAACCAAAAGTTCCTTGCTGACACATGACCAATCTGATTGGCTGTGCCTTTCACGTCTTTCACATGAGGCTCTAGGTTGTTTATTGTTGCTAGGAGCCAAAGACACTAGTAGTAGGAGGAGCCCCAAAACTGGAAGGCAACGTATTTTCTGTCACCATTTTTGCCTGTAATCTGTAGTGTTACGTTATTAAAGTACTGTGGCAGGCTTTGGTGCACCGTGGGTGACATTGACACATGACTGTCAAACACCAGTGAGATGGCAGGCAAAAGGAAGAAAGTGGACATACGGAGCTATTTTTCAAAGAAAGTTGTAAGTCAAACTACCACTCAATGACGGTTGGAACAATGCACGTTAGCAGGGAAAAGTCGCTAGTTATCAAGTTGTCTGCTACTGTATGATGGCAGCACAACTAGTACTAACTGCAGACACTAGTTGAATATTAATTTGCTGTTAAAACGATGTCCTGCTAACGATCGAAATTTTGTGACACAATAACTCCTCATCATTATTTATAACATTGAATACATTAATGAGACAGATTTATCTGGGATCATTACTTTTGTTTTGTTTACACCAGTGTAAGAGTATTTATTTATTTACTACTCCTTGTTTTAAACATCTTTCATATAACCTGCCCTATACCATTGCTAAAGGAAAGTTCATTCTTTAAATATAACCCACTTATAACTGCTTAATGCTGTATTGTTGAAAATACAGTAGGCCTACATTGTACTGATTTGTTTTGTGGAGACCTGTTTCATGGCAGAAGTAAACAGAAATCTAAACTATGCATGTGTGTCATTGATTGATTTGGTTGCAGGGGTGGAACTTCAGTACTTCGGTAAAAGTACAAGTTTTGTACTTCAGTAAAAGTACAAGAACCCTGCGAAATATTTTCTGAAGTAAAAGTAGAAGTATACAGAATGTATTTTACCTAACTAAAAGTACTAAAAACTAACTTTTAAATGAACTTTTAAGTACAAGTTTTTTGTTTGTTTTTTTAGGCGGGGGGGGGGGGGGGGGGGGGGGGTGGCGAGGTCCCCACCAATGTCAAAACCAAACCTACGCCCTTGCTAGTATTACTACTACAACTACTGCTAGTACTACTACTACTGCTACTACTATTACTACTTCTACCTACTGCTACTACTACTACTGCTACTACCAGTACTCGAGTTGAGGGTGGGTGGCATCCCCCCCTAAAATAAAAACGATCAAAATCATCCCCCCAGTAAAACTGCCATCCTCCTTTTCATCCATTCACTATTTACAGTAAATGTTGGAAATTATATATATATATATATATATATATATATATATATATATATATATATATATATCATATCATATCATCACATCATATCATTGTTAGAAAGTAGTATGCATGTTGAGTAAAATGAATATTAAAATCTGAGGGCACAGGGGTGCAGACATGCAATGAACACGTTGGTTATTTTCAATTGGTTGATGTCTGATGCCAGAGGGAGGGACAAACTGCAGCGACACAACACTGTCAACAACTGAGCATGACCAAACCAGCAGCTGGAAAACACGATCTCAGGGACTTAATTAAATGGATTAAAATTACAGGTGAGCTATGAATCAAGACTCATGAATCTCAATCATTACTTTTAATCTATCTATAATAAGTCGGCAGACTCACCACAGGCTACATGCACAATAATATCACAGCTACTTTTTCAAGCTTGTCTTCAAGCTACCAGAGATTAGCTCATGTTAACATTCAACTCTGTTGTTAGCTAGCTTCTACAATACAGGACTTGTCATTGAGTCATGTTAGCTTTCGGTTCATGAGCGTGGCAAACGTGGAACATATATTTACAGTTAATATTAGACGAGAGTTTGTGCCAAACATTTCACCAGTATAAATGATAAAATATTCTTCACGTGGCTATATAATTTTCACTAATAGGACTTATCATTAGCTAAAATTGTGATGTTGAAGGCAGGTGACATTAAAGAGTCAGAGTTTTCCCCCCTGCTGGGGCCTGTTGCTGTGGCCTGTAATTTAATATTACAGACAGTGAATATGCTAAATGTGATTTTAATATATACTGTACAGTCTGTCTATAATCCAATAGCAAGTGCATGTGCTTTTAATCATGTTATTAACATGACATGTCTGCTCATTCTATCAAACCCTATCATGTTTTTTTCTTCACAGAGAGGTTTTTCTACAAAACAATTAAGAAATATGAAGGCTGTCAGTCATCTTTCAATCTAATGAAGTAATTTTTCATGTAGAAACTGATAACAATATTTTCATGGCTGTTAAAATGACTGATTAAAAAAAGTTCAGTGCAACCTCTAGTTTACACACTTATTTTTTTTTTCAATTCATACGTAGGCCTCCTAGTATACAGCTCATTATGTCAGTGGGAATAAGGCAAATTAAAACTGCAAGCAGTCTCAAAGACCTTCACTGTCCCTCGCGACCACCTCACCTGGCGCCCACCTCTCCACACGATGTCTGTGTCAAATTTGAGCCAAATCCGTGTTTGTATGCCTGATCTACAGCCATTTTAGTTTAGGTGATGCTGTAGGGGGCGATATAGAGCAATATTGCAGTTTCTATTGATAAACTGGTGTAGGACTGAGAGATAGATGTCTGAGTCAAATTTCAGCCAAATACGTGTTCGTATGTTTGATCTACTTGCATTTTAATAAAAGTACATTTCTAGGGGGCGCTATAGTACAAAATCAGAATGTCTTTAGTTAAATGGATGTAGACCTGGGAGATAGACGTCTGTGTCAAATTTCATCCAAATTGGTGTTCGTATGTCTGAGCTGAAGCAATTTATGTAGCAGTAATTTTTCCCAAAAACTTTGCAAAATTTGCGACAGCGTAGCAAAAAAATGATGCAACTATTTAAAAAAATTTGATGTCCCACTTGTCTAGATCGTGTTCACTGATTTTGAGCTCATTTGGTCCAATGGCCAAGGAGGAGTTCATTAAATTTCAATGACAACGAAAACCACGACTCAAAGTTTTTAAAAGTCCAATCCAAGATGGCAGACTTCCTGTTAGTTTATGGGCGTGGTCATCATTCTTTTTTTTCGTTCATCATCATATGACGAACATGTGTACTGATTTGAATAGCTCTCACTTCACTAGGGCGTGATCTGGCCTCATACAAACTATTGTCACTTTTCTGGGGTGCTGTAGACACATTTCTTTACCGACTTTTACAAAACCTATAAATACTCGTAATTTTCACACTTCTAAAGTGTGTGCATGTTCAGGGGGTCAAATTAGAGGTCAAAGGGCAGACTCCCCTTGCGATCAGTTTCAATAGGCCTTACGCCCACCGTGGTCCACAGCAAAGGCCTAACTCGTCTATGTATGATTTAGTTGTTTCTGTAATGGAAAGAGAGAGAGGTGAGTCAGGACTAGGGTTGTCACGATACTAAAATTTCCAACTCGATACCGATACTAAGGATAATACTCGATACTCGATACTAATTTCGATACTGGAGATGTGAGGGATTCCTCTTAAAATGTCCTCCATGGACTGCTAAAAAAAGGTAGTGAGTGCGGGTGCAGAATAAATGCATGTCTATCTCTTGGTAAGTTAAGGTAGGTCTATCTTTTTGTTCAAGTCCTTCTGCAGTGCTAACTGTAAGACTCTTTATGGTCGAGCGATTATGTGCGCGGGCGGCAGCGTACTGCAACATGTGACCACCGCGGACCCCTTGCGGGACTAGCAGCGCGCACGTCAAAAATGATAGGCTGACATGCTCACGGTGGCCTCCGTGGTGGTAACGTGACACTATGCGCTACCGCCTGGCTGCCGCCCGCGCGCATAAACGTTCGACTATATCGAGGCCTTTAAAAGCAAAGTTGCATCGGATGGTCCAATCACAGACCTATAGAAATAGTGTATAGGTCTGGAGAAAAAAAGAGACTTTAACTTACACGCCGGCATTACGGCTGTGCCAGAGCTGACCACGTTGATGCCTGTTTACAATTCTTAACGTTACCCGCTACAAAAAAGCGCGACGCGCCATAAAAACCAAAAAATCGATTTTCCAGCAACTTAGTATCTAATTAGATACCAAGGGTCAATATCGATTTAGTATCTAAAATCTATTTTTTTTGACAACACTAGTCAGGACAGGAGGGCCAAGACAAAGAGAACAAAGAGGTTTGATTATTTTACAAGAACCTAAAAAACTGTTGACAAAAAACAGGATTATGACACTCTTTGGAAACTGTTGTGAGATATTGAAACTGAAACCAAAAGCACCCAGGGGATGAAAGGAAAAGTAAATTCAATACTGGAAATTGTTTGCACTGTTACTGTAAATTTTGCACTTCAAATAAACTTGGTTTGATTTGATAGGATACTGCTACTGCTACTGCTACTGCTACTACTACTGCTACTGCTACTACTACTACTGCTGCTACTGCTACTACTACTGCTACTAATACTACTACTGCTACTACTACTGATGGTGCTGCTACTACTGCTGCTACTACTGCTAATACTAGTACGACTACTACTACTGCTGCTACTACTACTACATTGTAAATTTTGCAGTGGGACCAAATTAACTCTAAATGTTGATTTAACACAGCAACATTTACAGTGTACTAATAATAATCATAAAAACTGATTGGTTCTAGCAGGTTCTAGTGCGCTTGAACCTGTTGGTTCTGGCCTGGGTTCCCCACCCTTCCCTTCACTTACAGGTGGTGGCGCTGCCTCTCAGGGCTTCACTGGCAGAGCTTCGGTAAATTGCGAAGAGCGCCACCTGGTATTCTGTCACTGAGTTCAGGTAGTTCAATTCCACGCTGTTCTGGGACCCTGGAACCACCTGCAACACAGACCCTGGATCAGTAAGACCAGCCCCGCCCACAGGGACCTGCAGGGATGGAGCTCGAGGAAAGCCAAGCTGGTCAGTTAGTTGGAGCTCCACCCACTAGGGGACCCCTTTGAGGTGACAACATGTTCAAAACTAACAGCAATTTACAATTATATATAACAGTGCCGTAACAAACCCTGCTGTGGAGCCCCGCCCCCTGTGCCTTAAGCCTACACCTCTATAAGACCTCCAGACGATGACGTCACAGGCTGGTCAGCAGGTTTACTGCCAACATGGCATCTGACAACTAAAAGTCACCGGACATCCAGAGCTCAATACCTAAAAAAGGTTATTTTCTATTTTTATTTGTTTGAAAATTTTAAAAAGTTTTGTCTTTAAAAGTGAAAACATTGTATTTGGATAAAGAAAAGTTGATATTTTATTTATATAATAGTATTAGTGTCAGATTATTTATAACAGTGATTATTGATATTTGTCAGAACTGAACTCAAGTATTTTTTAACATTTCAGTACAAATGATTGTGTGAAAATTGGCTTTTTTTGCAGCATGCAGAAATGATGTGGGTGCCTCAGGGATCCTAGAGATCCTAGCAACAGCCCTGTCTGCCTAAATGTAACTGTGACTGTGCGACACAGATCAGCTGTTCAGTGTCAGACTGTGTTAAAGCATGTGACAGGGGTAGTCATAAGAGGGGGGGTGTTCCTGCGTGTGTCGCTGGGGGGTAGAACTGTTCTCCAAACAGATTTAAATCTAGTGGAACTGAATCAGATGAGCTTTGGTGCCTTTTCCTTCAGGATGTCCAAACTGCGATGTTTAATGAAGATCAAAGAAAAACAGGAAAAAATGTACATGATTAAACACGAACCATTTGGTTTATAAAGTCTGTGGATGTGAGTTTTGTTCCAAATGTTCCAAACATATTCATTACATTGTGATGCAGTGTTGTACCTGAACGCGTTCAATGAACGAAATTTCATGAACTCGTTCATATTTTGGGCGAACGTGAACTGAACGTTCAGTATTTCTGCCCGATGAACGTTACTGTGAATGCGTTCATTCTGATGTCTGTGAACGGCACGCTCTCAACTTAACACTAGTTCAATAGGGTGCCAGATTTCCATAGAGCCTCCCAGGTGAAAACCCGGCTAAAACACACCGTAAACAGGCCTTAATATGTAACGGAAAACACCCAATCTGGCAACACCGGCCCCACCAGTGTCGCACCGCTGCATGCATCATCAAAACACAAAGCAGCATGGAGGCGACAACAACAGCGACATGTAGCAGCAGCACTACCTCAGACTCTTCTTACAATCACTTAAAACAATTTTATGAGAGGGTTGGTGAGAATTCCAGTGGGAAAAACCTTACTTTTTTGTGCAAACTTTGCCCGCCGGGTTTCAAAAAGCAACTCCGCACATCCGTTTCATCAACTGCAAACCTGAAGCGGCACATTGAACTGAGGCACCCGAGTAGCCTGTCAAGGTATGTGCAGGAACTTAAAAAATCAAAAGACAATCCAACTGACAGTCAAGACAGATCCTCGACCCAAATCCCATTAACTGCATACAGTAGCGGCTCCGTTGTCATCTCCCAGCCACAGCTGAACAACCTGGTTTTGCAGTATATTGTCGGAGACCTGCAGCCTTTGAGTAAAGTGGAAAGCCCAGCTTTCATAAACTTGATTAAGGGGTTGCAGCCATCCAAAAAGGTGCCATCAAGAAAATCAGTGCAGGCACTGTTACACAAGAAATTTGAAGAAAACATGTGTGAGCTCAAGACTGAACTGTCCGAGGTCGATGCTGTATGCACAACAGCAGATTGCTGGTCAGCTGTAAACAAATCATTTATGGGCATCACTATCCACTGGCTAAACAAAACTGATGTTTCTAAGAGACACTCTGCAGTACTGGCATGCCGACGGATTAAAGGAGCACATACACATGATGTGTTGGCAAAATTATTGTCAGATGTTAATAAAGAATTCAAAATCCACAACAAGGTTGTGTGTACAGTAACAGACAATGCTGCAAATTTTGTCAAGGCATTCAACTGTTTTGGGATGGATGTGGCTTTTGATACTGAAGTGCCAGAGACAGTGGTTCACTTTGAAACTGAAAGTGAAGATGACAATGAAATGTCAGCCTTTGCTGCCGCCAGCGAGAGCTCAGATGAAGATGACCAGATGGAGCCTGAGCCTCTCTCAGGTCTGGATCATCCCTCGCTCCCCCCTCACAGAAGGTGCATAGCTCACACCTTGAATCTAGTGGCCAAGGATACAGAAAAGATAACTGAAAAACGCTACAAAACAATGTCAAGGGCTGTTTTTGCAAAAGCATCTGCTCTGTGGAACCTGGTTAAGCGAAGTCCAAAGGCTTCTGAAGCTGTAGAGGAAAAGCTTGGGATTGGCTTTGTTGTGCCAAATGACACAAGATGGAACTCAGTATTTCTTGCCATGGAGCGACTGTCTCGCATAGCATCACTAACTACCAAGGCAGAAATGAACGTGGCTAAGGTCACCCCAGAAAATGATGCCACTCCCCTACATGACGAGCTGATTTTGCACACTGTGAGTGATGAGTTTGGCTTTCGCCAATTCTCTCCACAGGAAGTCAACTTCATACACAAGTTTGTGGATGTGATGAAGCCTTTAGCACTTGCACTCAACATCCTCCAAGCAGAGAAGAACATTTTTCTTGGCTACCTAGCTCCAACCATTGTGCAGCTGCAATGTCACATGAATGACCTGTTGGAGGAGAGCATAAAGCCCACTGCTGCAGAGGGTCTCATTACATGCCGACCCCTCATAAAGAGTATCTTGGAGTCACTGAGCACAAGGCTGGCAGGTCTTCTGGAGAAGAGGGAGCACATACTCTCCGCTATGCTGGTGCCAAGCTAGACTGGGTCCAAGATGAGGAGAAACGTACGCAGTACAGATTGATGCTGAGAAGAGAATTTCAAACCTTCAACTCTGATGACTCAGCTGCAAGAGTCTCAGGTCAAGTCCAGTCCAGTGGTGAAAGTGACAAGAAAGATCCTGCAGCTTCATTCTTCAGATTTAACAGAAAACCTCAGGTTTATCAAAAATCTGAAGTGGACACCTATTTGGATGCCCCAACCACAGAAGGGTTTGATGAATACATGCAGTTTTCAAAGCTCAGAAGGCTGTTCATAAAACACAACACTGCCCTGCCCTCAAGCGCTCCAGTAGAGAGGCTCTTCAGCATCGGTGGTCTAATATTCAGGTAGGAATGAACTGTGATTGTATTAAATCATTATTATAATATTATAATTTGGTAATAAGTACAGTAAATACCTAGCCTCAATCATAGTTACTGATATTATTTTAGTTCTGGTTTTCACTATAAAAATTTGGTCAAATTATTTCAGTGATTGCCTCAGTAATACAGATTACTGTTACTATTTTTGCCATAATAATCATGATGTTAAAATTTCTTGTTTTCTCCTTCAGGCCCAGGAGAAACCGGCTGGGAGATACCAACTTTGAGAAGCAACTGATCTTGAATGCCAACAAAAAGATTTGAAGGTATATTAAATATGTTGTGATCTGTTTAATGGGCTATAGAAGTACAATGTATTGCCAATGGAGATGACTATATTGATGTGCAGAGGTGAGGTGCATAAAATTAACAGAACATATCTTGTTTTTACAGGAAGCAAGAAACAACAGATCCACCAGGGAGAGGCCACTGTGACCAGTGACAGGATCTTCATTCAGATAAGGGATTTTCGGGCTGGACAGAAAGTGACACTGTCCTTGGCCCTGCACACTTTTGCACTTTTTTTCATTAATTTTTATTATTATTATTTTAGTTATTTATGTGGACTGTAACCAGTGACAGATATTCATTCAGTTAAGGTATTTTCACTCACTGGACAGAAAGTAGAAGCACTGTCCATTGCCTTGGACTCTGACTGACTCTTTTAAGTTATTGTTGTTGTTTTTTTACTTATTCATTTGGCAAACAAGCCAAAAAATTGAAAAGTGACTTAATAATGTCAAAATGTTTTGCACTTTGACAATTGCACTTTCGAGTTCAACCATAATTTCCTACCTCAGCCTGGTTTCTACCTCAGTTTGTGTTAGTAGAATGGCTTTACTATTCATGTAACTTGTTGTTGTTGAATCTGCCTGGTATATTTTTCCAGGATTCCAGTATTCCTTTTTAGTACACTATGTATTGAAATGGAAAATGATTAAAATTGAAAAACATTTGACTATTTTCCTGTTTTTGTTTTAGTAATTTGTCATTAAGAAAGAGCATTCAAACTGCAAGTTTTTCCTCGTGTTTTTGAGAATATACTGTAGGAGTGAAAGCTTCAGCTGCGACTAGTATGGAATGAATGGACAGCAACAATGGGGAAATGCTGTCCCCTCAATGCTAATGTAAACCCTGGTTGAATAAGGATTCAAAATTGGATACGAAGATGACATCTGACGCAATGCTGTCTGTGGTTCTATATGGACTGTGGCAATAATTATGAAAAATAATAGCTCGCAGCAACATATTGGAAAAAAAAGAACTATGAACTAGTTCATTTTTGAAACCGTGAACTTAGTTCAAAATTTTGAATTATGAACTATGAACTGAACTAGTTCATTTTAAAATTTGTGAACTGAACTTTGAACTAGTTCATGTAGAAAGTGAACTTTCCCAACACTGTTGTGATGAATAACAACAGAGTGCTAACATTGGACACGACTGATATACCCATGTTGACAGATAGGTAGTGCTAACATCGGTGTTTGCAGGTAGGTAGTGCCAACATTGGCATTCACACAACGGTAGTGCTAACGTCAGTGTTCGTACACAGGTAGAGGTAACGTCGGTGTTTGCAGATAGGTAGTGCCAACATTGGTGTTCGCACAAAAGTAGTACTGACATTGGTGTTTGCACACAGGTAGAGCTAACTTCGGCTAACACCGTTTGCAGACAGAGCAAACGTCAGTGTTCGCAGACAGGTAGTGCTAATGTCAGTAGGTAGTGCCAACGTTGGTAGGTAGTGCTAACATCAGTAGGTAGTGCTAATGTCAGTGTTCGCAGACAGGTAGCACTAATGTACCTTTTTTTGTTAGTATCTTTTCTTTTTTAGTACCTTTTCCTCAGGTTGTCCTCCACTGGCTGGATAATAAACCACTCTGTATTTCTCCACTTGACCCGGCGCGTGCGTCCAGGACACTTTAAAACTACGGGCTGTGATGTCAGAGGTCACCAGGTCACGGGGCGGAGCTACGGCGGAGGGCGGGGGAGCGGGTCCTCCTCCACCTCCTAATGGACAAACAAGGAAGTTATAACAAAAAGAAAGGACACAAGCTGATTAGACATTTTATCTGAGGCAGATTCTGTAACAAACATAATGACAAACAGTAGAAAAGTGTCATTAGTGGAACTGCTGACGTTTAAGGGTTTTGTTGGAGTTCATGTAATTTAACCAGAAAAAGAGAAAAAAAACCCCAAAGAAACAGTGAAGGAAAGTGTTGCGTTTCTGGTTAGGTTTTGTTTGTTTGAACCACAATCAGAACATGAATTGAATTGGAACAGGATTGGAATCAAAAACCGAACAGAACCAGAATCAGAACCATAAACAGTGTAAGAATGAGAACCAGAATTCGGATCAGAACCAGAATTCAAATCCGAATTCAAACCAGAGTCAAACCAGAATCAGTAACAGAATCAGAAACAGAACAAGAATCTTAACAAGTGGCTCTCTGGGGGCGGCGCCCTGCAGCTCCTACAGCCCGGGATGAGGGGTGCCCTTTTGGCTTGGCCCTGCCTTGCGGTGATTGCTGTTCTGGGCTTCGGGGTCCTTCACACTTGCATATTTGATCGGGTCTCACCAGCTACAGTACTGCCGAGTCCCATTTCAGTGAATGATGGGACCCGCCAGAATGTGCTGAGAATCTCTCCAGAATCTCTACCCTAAACTCATTCTGTTTTGCACTAGTGTCCCCTTCTGGCCTGTTCTATTCTATTGCATTCTATTTTATACTATCAAGACATCCACAATTATGGTGCTCAGTTAATTATTTATTTATTGAATCTCTTTTTCTTTTGTGCTGGTTTGGTTTTCTTCTCTTTTTTCCATGTATTTATTTTTATTGATGGACAGTTAATAGTTGGGAATAACACACCACCTTACAACCTTTAACTGCAATCGTACCGCCTGTTAATTTATTTCCCCGTTCATCCTGTCCAGTCTTTGTTTCCCCCACACATCACTGAGGTGTAGCACTGCCCTCCCTGGCTTATAATAGAGTTCTAATAAAGGATGTCTGCTCAGCTTTCAGGGAGGACCGCTGATAAAGTATTTGGCTGCAAGACTAAAAAATGCTTTGATCTCAAACAATGTTGACACCCTCTCTGTGGTGTTAAACAATGAGAACAAATGCAGACAAATTAATAGAAAAAAAGAATTAGAATTAGACTCAAACCAGAATCAGTACCAGAATCCGAAACAGAACAAGAATCAGAATTAGAATCCAAACCAGAATTGGAATCACAACCAGAACCGGAACTAGAATCAGAATCAGAACAAGAATCAGATTCAAAATCATATCAGAATCAGAACCAGGACAGAGTTGATTCCAGACCTCGGATCAGTTTGTCGAGCGTCTCCACTCGTTCACAGATGGTTTGAGTCAAACTGTCCACGATGTCACTCATGACGCTGAAATCTGCCACGTTATAGACGTGTGTGAGGTGAGGAGGAGATGCTATGGCCTTCAACTCCTGCTCATCTGCGTTCTTCACCCCTGGAGAACACAAAGTTAGACTGGGTTAGACTGAGTTAGACTGAGTTAGTCTGAGCAGACTGGAAAAGACTGAGTTAGACTGGGTTAGACTGGAATAGACTGAGTTAGACTGGGTTAGACTGGGTTAGACTGAGTTAGACTGGGTTAGACTGGGTTAGACTGGAATAGACTGAGTTAGAATGGGTTAGTCTGAGCAGACTGGAAAAGACTGAGTTAGACTGAGTTAGACTGGGTTAGACTGGGTTAGACTGAGTCAGACTGGGTTAGACTGGAAAAGACTGCGTTAGACTGGGTTAGACTGGAATAGACTGAGTTAGACTATGTTAGTCTGAGCAGACTGGAAAAGACTGAGTTAGACTGGGTTAGACTGAGTTAGACTGGGTTAGACTGAGTTAGACTGGGTTAGACTGAGTTAGACTGGGTTAGACTGAGTTAGACTGGAATAGACTGAGTTAGACTGGGTTAGACTGAGTTAGACTGGAATAGACTGAGTTAGACTGGGTTAGACTGAGTTAGACTGGGTTAGACTGAGTTAGACTGGAATAGACTGAGTTAGACTGGGTTAGACTGAGTTAGACTGGAATAGACTGAGTTAGACTGGGTTAGTCTCAGTAGACTGGGTTAAACTTGACTAATCTGATTAAACTAATCTGACTCAGTTTTTTTTACCGTCTTTCTTCAGATTTTTCTAGAATAATAAACTTAAATCATCACAGCGTGCGTCTAAAACACTTGATTAAAACATGTTTCAGTTCAATTTCCGTCAGTCTTCATTAGTAACTATGGCAACTGTTGCTGTGGCAACCCTACCGATGGCGAACAGCTCGATGCCAGCGTCTCTCAGACTCTGCGCTGGCGGGATGACGTCGTCCTGCGATTTTCCGTCAGTGATGAGGATTCCGATCTTTGGAACGTCGGGTCTAGAACCGGACTCAGGTTTGAAGGAGTTTTCCAGGATGAAGGTCAAGGCCAGACCTGGAACCAGAACCAGAACTAGAGTGAGAACAGGTCTACAGATGACCCCCTTTAGAACTAGAACCAGAGTTTAGTTTAGTCATTTTATTTCGAATATGTCAAGCACAAAAACATTTTATCTTTCAAAAGCCAATATTTGATCAAATAATAATACAAAGACAATATAGCATAAATAAAAAATAAGAAGGCAAGTAACGTATTCGAAAGGGAAGGAGTAACCCCCCCCCCCCACATATATATATATATATATATATATATATATATATATATATATATATATATACACCCCCGCTGACGTTAGCACTACCTGTCTGCGAACACTGACCCCCTTTTGAACCAGAACCAGAGTGAGACGTTGGACCAGATTAAGCCCAACATTTTGTGGTTTATTGCATTTTTATTTTTAGGGTTTAATACATATATAAATATTATGGGATGTAATTCTTGTCATATATTACATTATGGGATGTAATTATTGCCTTGATATTCTACACAGTAAAACCTGTTTATCTAGTTCTTATAAACACACCCACTACCTTTAGTTTAGGTCAGATCTGGTGAGGACTGTGTGGGTGTGGCCAGTGGGCGGGGCTTAATACCTGTCAGCGTATTCCCTCCTTTGTACGGTAGGTTCTTGACGGCGTCCATCACCGCCTCTTTGGTGGTGTGAGCGTTCAGGTGCCACTCGATCCTTGGGTCTCCGCTGTACTGAGCCAGTCCTGAAACCAAAACCACCGAAAGAAATTATGCGAACACTTCAGAAGTGAAACATTGCGAGTATATGTAGATATGTAAAAGTCCCCCTTGAATAGTCAAATTAATTTACATTAGGCCAGATCACGCCCTATTGAAGTTAGAGCTATGAAAATCAGTACACATGTTCATCATATGATGATGAACAAAAATCTTACGATGGCCACGCCCATAAACCAACAGGAAGGTCACCATCTTGGCTTGAAAATGTTAAAATGCTGAGTCATCATTTCCGCTGTCATTGGAATTTAACGAACCCCTCCTTGGCCGTTGGGCTCAATGAGCTCAAAATCGGTGAACACGATCTAGACAAGTGGGACTTATCAACATTTTTTTAAAAAGTTTCATCGTTTTTGTGCTACGATGTCACAAATTTGCATAGTTTTCGGGAAAAATTACCACAACATAAATTGCTTCAGCTTGGACATACGAACAATGACTTGGATGAAATTTCACACAGACGTCTATCTGCCAAGCATACACCAGTTTGTCAAATTAAATTATTAGTTTGCATTATAGCGCCCCCTACAGCAAAATACAACGTTAGTAAAATGGCATTAGATCGGACATACAAACACTGACCTGGCTGAAATTTGACTCAGTTGTCAGTCTCACAGTTCTACACCCTTTGAACATGCCTGCGTGAACTTGGCCCCCCACCCATTGAAAATCTTTGGATAAAGATCGTTTGGGCCTCGTTTGTGCTGGTTTGTGCCGTTAAAATTAGCATTTGTGCTATTGTGGTTTTATAGATATTACAATATTTATTTTTGGATGATGACATCACTCAGCCCTCCACTTCTTCAAAATTGAACGAAAATAGTCTCATTCGTTTGTGCTGGTTTGTGCTTTTAAAATTATCGTTTGTGATATTACGGTTTTTGAGTCATTCATAATTCTTTCAAAGGTCATCCTGGGGTCAGCCAGCTCCAAGATGACCCCTTGCTGTTGTAACAAATGAATTTCCAGTAAGGGATCAATAAAGGTCTATTCAATTCTATTCACCCCCCCCCCCCCCTTATTTAACATAGGTTTGTTAAAAAAAATTTTCTCCATTATTTTACTAATTTACTATTATGTTATATAACAGGGGTGTCAAACTCATTTTAGTTCAAGGGCCGCATTTAGCTAAATTTTATCTGAAGTGGGCCAAACCAGTGAAATAATAATGTAATAATACACAAATAATGTATTATACATTATTTATGTATTATAATTATTTTATTTAATAATAAAATTAAATAAAGAAAATGTTTACATTAACAAATATCATTCAAACAATGTGAATGACACAAAACAAATGAAAGAATAATCCTAATTTTAATAATTATGCTTTTGTTTATCATTTCCACATGTTCATTATAACTTACAGATCATAGAGGATCTATAAATATTTAAACATTTAATCAGGAAGATAATACTTAAAATTGCATTGACATTGATTGAAAACACAGCTCTTCATATATTTGTTCAAGATTATTCAAATATTTTGTGAAATTCTACTTTGTTTTAGTGTAAATATGTGAAAATATTTACTTTTACAAAGAGAAAAATTTAGAGATGTGATTATTTATAGATTATTATGGTGGTATTTTACTGGTTCTGACCCACTTCAGATTGCATTGATCTGAATGTGGAACCTGAACTAAAGTCATAAATATCTTAATGTCTACTTTTGCATTTCACAAATTCATCCCAAGGGCCGCATTGAACCCTTTGGCGGGCCGGATTTGGCCCCCGAGCCTTATGTTTGACACCTCTGTTATATATAAAATATGAAGTCTGTTTTTTTATTATTATAACATTGTTTTGCTCAATTATTGCACATAATAATGAACATTAATGGACACATATTGAAAGGTAAGTTGTGAAAAAACAAAAACAAAAAAATATTTTCTCGTGCAAACAGCATAAATTCACCACGGTGTATGATCTAACGGGAGTGTTTTCTTTCTGTTCTCACCGATCCTGGTCTTGTCGAACTCCACGCTGAACGCTCTCACCAACTTTTCCAGAAACGTCCGAACCAGCCGGAAGTTGATGCGTCCGATGCTCCAGGATCCATCCACCAGGATGACAATGTCTGCGATGGCCGGAGTTTTACACATGAACTCGTCCACAGCTGGAAAAAACACAAATTAAAGAAGAAAATAAGAAAAAAAACTACACAAATGACAGAAAAAGAATCAGGAAAACAACTGAAATTTTAGTGTGCATATATTCTTCTGCTGCCTTTTAAAACTGACTTAGACCCAATAGTTAAAGCACAAAAAAAACGATAAGAAGCAGAAAAAAAAGTGATAAAAGTGGACACAGGGGATCAACAAACATGATGGTTCTTCTGGTGATACGTCTGACAGTTAATCAGATGATGAGGACAGGTAGGTTATTGCTTATGTTATGTTTATTTCTGAATGTGTGGTGCCCTGTTTTGTGGTCTGCGGGGGGGGGGGGGTCACCAACTGATCAGGAAGGCTGGCTCGGACATTGGCTGCAGACAGGACACTCTAAAAGCAGCGGTGGAGAGGAGGACACTGGACAATAGGGGTGTGACGAGATCTTGCGAGATGTAATTTGGTGAGATTTCTCGTTACATTAATATTCTTTCTCGCGAGGCTATTGACGACGCCCCCGGCACTTTCATATGGTTTGTTTGGCAGCATTTTGGGTTAACAGTGACTGATAAGACATGGACAATATGTAGACAGTGACAGTGTGACATTAGGCGCTCCGTCATCTCTCTCTCTCGGCCTGAATGTACAGCATAAAAAAAATTATAATAAAAAAATTTAAGTATTTTTTTTTTGTGATTTTCCAGTGTATTTTTTATTTCCTGGTTGAATGTGAATGATCTTCCAGAATCATCAGTTTGTCTGATCAAACACAAAGTGAACTGTGTTGACTTTGGCTTCATGAGCAACATTCTATTCCACATGTATAATCGCTGTTGCGCAACTGATGTCTGATGGAGAGAAGAGAGAAAAAAAATGAGAGGAGGAATGAAAAAATAAAGCTAGAGGAAGAACGTAAATACACAAAACCAATCATGTGTGGAAAAGTCCGGAATGATCAAAGAAAACAAACTTACATGTTGGATTTAAGAACATCCACTTAAATCGACACCAACACTAACACGAACAATAACATATGGAACCTTGTTTTTGTTCATTCTCTGGAATATTTTGGTAGTTTATGTTCATTTATATATATATATATATATATATAAAATTTATTTATTTATTTTTTCTTTTTTGTTAATTTTATTGAATATTTGATTAATTGTCTTCTGTATTTTGGTAATTTATGTTCATTTTACTCCTAGAAGTTGTAGAAAATCAGCGACTTTTCTTACAGCACAGCTCTATCCATGGGAAAAACTGGATTTACTTTATGACTGAATACGTATTTCTTCCATCTGAGAAATTCGTATTTGTACTGAAGACAGTGTACTCCTAACTTTTCATTTCGTAAATGCAGTGTCTCAGGTGGTAATGTTTCCATTCATATTCTGACAAATATCAAACACACAATACATTATCAGTACAAATGGACTCATTTTAGACTTTGACTATTTATTTAATGCTCAACTACATCCACAAACACATGCAGATCCTTAATATGCATGCATTACTTGACTGTGAATACAACAAATTTTAGCCCAAAAATCGCTCCATAACCAACTATTAAAACACAACATCTGTCCATCCAATAATACCATCAATACATGGAAATAATATTTTCATACTGATAATTTAAAGGAAACATTTACAAAAACATGTAAAACTAGAAAAGCAAAAAAACCCTGGAAATATGGCATAAGAATGAACAAATCCTTCTAAAGCGCAAAATACTTGAACATTTCTGAGATGTTATTGGATCATACTATCAAGATCCTTATGGTTCTAGTTAATGATCAATTGGACTGAAATTGTAATTTTTTCCAGACATTTTTCAGTGTTCTGATAGAATAAAAGTTGGAGTTGAAGGTTTAGGGGTGCCTCAGGGCTCTGTTCTGGATCCTGTTTTATTTGCATGCGCTGCCTCTGGGTTTAGATTTTTTATAAAGTACAAGATCCAATGTCACTGTTTTGGAGATGATGTGGAAAATTATGTAAAATGCAGTTTTATAAAAATTGTTCAAATTATAAAATTTGCTAAATATTTGGAAAAAATGTTGAATATGACATTTCCATATGACTTTAAAGAAATATATATATATATATATATATATATATATATATATATATATATATATATATATATATATATATATATATATATATATATATATATATATAATATATTCCAAAATATCTATATATATTTTCCTTACTTTTCAAGTATTTTGCTCTTTTTTTTTTTTTTTTTAATGGTACACACTCATACACCAGTAGGTTTCTAATGGTCTGTCAGTTCTACTGGGAGTCAGGGTCTTTGTCCAAGGACACATCAACATGTGGACAGTCAGAGCCAGAATATGAACCACCAACCCTTCAGTCATCGGACTAACCACTCTACCAACTGAGCTGCAGCCACCTTTATGCCCTTTTATGCCATATATGGGGTTTTTTTGGGAGTATTTTGCTCAGTATTTATTCATTTTAGGGGAATTTGGCATATTTAAAGTTTTTCGTTGAATTCTTTCCTCATCTTTCAAATAATTTGCTCAGTTTTTATTCATTTTATGACACTTTTATGCTATATTTAATTTTTTTCTGTTTGGTAAATTGTTTTAAACTATTTTTTACTTTGCTCATTTTAGAATTCCTTGCACATTTAGGTAAAGTTGCTGATAAACAAACAAAAACAATGAACCAACAACCAAACCCATCACCTCCCCCTTTTTCTTGTGTGTGTGTGTGTGTGTTTGTGTGTGTGTGTGTGTGGGGGGGGTGAAAATGTAGAAGCCCCCCAATAGTCTGAACATAAATATGTGTGAATAAAGGTTGAATGTGAGACTTTTCTTTGGTAAAAACACATTTGGTCTGCAGGAGCGCTGACACATACTTGGCCCACTTCAGCCCTGCTGGCACCACGCCTTTATAGGGACGGGAACATTTCAGTCAGGCTACAACATGTCAGAACACGGGGAGGGGCTATTATTCTGTTTTATTTATTACATTTATTCGATTTAGTAAAAAAAACAGCTGCATTCATGAACTACACCTATGTGAGATATATATATATATATATATATATATATATATATATATATATATATATTATGGTCATTATTTTGTTGATTATTTTGTTCATTTTGTTGATTTTTTTGTTCATTTTACTGATTATTTCATTCATTTTACTGATTATTTTGTTCACTTTGTTGATTATTTTGTTCATTTTTGTCATTTTTGGGGCTATGGTGTGAACAGTGCTGTTTCTCAAGTGGGAGTTTGTCTCTAAAAATAAAAGTGGCTGCAGAAAACCAAGCTCCTCAGCAGATTATACCCACTTCCACCTAAAAATGATGTAAAGATCCCAGTCTGAAAATAGTGTGTGTGTAGAACGTATTCAGAACATCCATACTTCAGCAGATTAACGGAGCACGTTATTGTCAAAGTAAAGCTTGTTTTTCTACAACCATTTTTATTTTTGGAGACAAACTACCACCTGAGAAGCACTACTGTTCACACCAGAGCCCCAAAAGAACAAAAATGAACAAAATAATTAACAAAATGAACAAAATAATCAACAAAATGCATGTTAGCTTCTGACATTATCTACTGATGTTAGCTCATGATGTTAGCTTCTGGCGCTAGCTTCTGACATTATCCTACAATAGACTCTGACATTAGCTCCTGAAGTTAGCTTCTGATGTTAGCTCATGATGTTAGCTCCTGAAATGATCCTGTTATCTTCTGATGTTAGCTCCTGACGTTAGATCCTCAAATTAACTCCTGACATTAGTTCCTCACATTAGCCCCTGAGGTTAGCTTCTGACATTATCCTCTAATGTTATCCTCTGATGTTAGCTTCTGACATTATCCTGTGATGTTAACCTCTGACATTAGCTTCTGAAATCATCCTCTGATGTTAGCTCTTGACATTAGATCCTAACATTAGCTTCTGACATTATCCCATGGATGTATTAATAGAACTGGATATGGCTCCACCCTTCAGTAGACACGCCCATTTTCCCCAGTGGCCACTTGTGGGACTGCAATGAAAAATGTCATACGGCCCAAAAAGCAAATTTTCCACAGAGCAGAATAGTAAAAGAGAATTCTGTAAAATTTCCCAGGACGCCTCCAGCTGGGACACCTAATCATTACTAATCTCTCTATTCAATAGTTTTAAGTCATGGACTTTTTATTCATCAAAAGATTTTCTAAAGGCCACAAAAGTCACAGAAAATCCTAATTTTTCTGGGGTTCCAAACTCAAACTAAACTCAATTAAAACTACCTGTTCCAAACTCAAGCTAAACTAAACCAAAAGTAACAGTTCCAAACTAAAACTAAACTAAAACCAACAGTTCCACCAGTTCCGAACTCAAACTAAACTCAACTAAAACTAACCATTCCAAACTAAAACAAACAGTTCCAACAGTTCCAAAGTCAACGTAAACTAACTAAAACCAACAGTTCCAAACTAGAAATAAACTAAAATGGTTCAAACTGTATTTTGGTGCTCACTGGAAATCCGGAAGATGAATATGAAAAGTTAGATCCAAAATTGGATTTGGATTTATTGTGACCTTTGACCTTGAGTGTTCAAATTTGTCCTTCCAAGGTCCTGATGCCAATGCACATTAACAGTCAAGGGTAAATGTTCTTCACACATTCATGCTGCTCAGTGTTTTACATTAACCCCACATTCACACACATTCACCAATTCACACACCTTCACACACATTCACTCATTCACAGTCATTCACCAGTGGGTGCTGCTGCCATGCAGGTCTTGTCAGAACTATTGGAGACATTCAGGGCTTTTGCTCAAGGACACTTCAACACGTGGCCAGCCAGAGCTGGGATTTGAACCGTCGACCCTTCAGTCACAGGACAACCTGCTCTACCAACTGATCAACAGCCACCCAGTAAGAGAGAGAGCTAACAGAAGCTAAATTATAACAGATGTTAAAAGAAGATAAATGAATGTACATATAATGTACTACAGTAGTAGTGCAGTTATGCTCAATTCAACTTTTGGTTGACGAATAGAGCATAGAGTCAGAGGGCGGGCGTAACAAAGTGACGCTGCAGGGATTCGGAGTCGAGTGAGTGAAGAATATGACAAAACATCAGCAATCTTAACATTTTTTTTACAGAAGTGTTTTTACAGTCGCTCAGCTCCATAATCCACCATTTTGTTTAGTCATTCCTAACTTTCTCCGGACTCCTGCATCAACTTTCCGGTGCTCTCACTACTTCATCCTAAAGATTACACTGATTTGTTGTAGTAGCGTCCTAATGCACACATTTGAAAGAAACTTTTGCCCCGCCTCCCCTGACTATGAAGCTTTCCTAGACCTAAAAAGGCAAATGAATAAATGGTAAATGTTCTTCACTTCTATAGTTCTTTTCCACCTTCATGGTTCAAAGCTCTTTACATTAGCTTCACATTCACCCATTCACACACATTCATACACCAGTAGGTTCTAAGGTTCTGTCAGTCCTACTGGGAGACTAAGGCAGGGTTCAGTCTCTTTGCCCAAGGACACTTTGACATGTGGACAGCCAGAGCCAGAGCTAACCCTTCAGTCATTGGACGACCCACTCTACCAACTGAACCACAGCCGCCTTGTGCTATCCCAAATAGGGATAGTGCGGCTAGGCTAGTAAAAACCCAAACCAGAGGAGGTTTATCTGTGTTCTATCTTTGTTCCTGTCAGGGTGAAAAAACATTTTCATTTGGAATGAGCACATTTTTCATTTGTCTGTTTTTCTGTGTTTTATGGATGTAAGAAGTAAAGACTAGTTAACTGGTGCTGGTTAACAGACACCAGTTAACAGTCACTGGTTTCATTTGTTCATTTGTTTCTCATATTTTGGTTGAAAAACTGCAGAAAAACTAATCAGTAACTAGAGTCTGAAAACACACTTCATGGAAAAATGTGTTTTTATCCTTTTATAAATGGTAAATGTTCTGCACTTCTATAGTTCTTTTCCACCTTCATGGTGCTCAAAGTGCTTTACATTAGCCTCACATTCATGCATTCACACACACACTCATACACCAGTAACTTTCTAAGGTTCTGTCAGTCCTACTGGGAGACTAAGTTATGGTTCAGTGTCTTGCCCAAGGACACTTGGACATGTGGACAGCCAGAGCTGGGGCGTGAACCACCAACCCTTCAGTCATTGGACGACTTGCTCTCCCAACTGAACCACAGCTGCCCCTGTACTTTTATACTTTTGTACATATTTTTTTAATACTTTATACCTTTATAGTTTTATACTTGTACTTACAATAGACAGAACAAAATATACAATGATAGAATAGAATGATAAGATAATAGATAGAAGGAATGTGTTCCTTTTCGTCCACCTTGGGTTCACCATCAGTAGAACATACCTTCTGAGATCTCATTGTTCTCTGCAGTTCTGCTGCTGTCGGACCCTGTCTGTGATTCCACTATAGAAGATCTTTGAGCTGAAGGAACAAGAAAAAAAACCTGCATCAAACAACACAAGAAGGAGAGGAGGAGGAGAGGGACTGGGACTTTAGGGACTCTGAACGGGAGGGACTGGGGCTTTAGGGACTGAAGAGGAGATGTACTGGGGCTTTATAGCCTAGGATCTAGACTGTCCCCAGTGGCCGCAAATGGTATTTGCTACGGGGGAAAGTCTAGAAAGTCTAGGCGAATTTGTGGGCGGGATAACCGCTGTCTGTCAAGTTTTCTCTTTACACAACGCCACGCCATTGGATGGGTAACCAGTCAGAGCCAACCAATCAGAGCGATGAACATGGATTTCGTAGACAGCGTCACCGGAAGAACACACCAGAATGTAGTCTCAAAACGAGTGCAGCAGCTTAGCTAGGACTCCCGTACACTATTTGGCACCGGCCGCTTCGGATCTCCTCCGGGTCGCCTTTGCCGAGTTGTGCTGCTCGTATTCCCAGTTTTTTGGCCTCTTGCAACTGGTCATCCATTAGGGCTAAAAGGGGTGACACAACGATCACCAGCGGGTTGTGGAGACCCATGCGTCGTCCCACTAGCGGAGCCAGCTGATAAATCAAACTTTTGCCATACCCGGTGGGCAAAACTCCAACAACGTCCCTTTTTTCCAAAAACAGCTTAAGTGCCGTTTTCTGCTCCTCTCGCAGGGAAAACTGTCATTTTAAATCACCTAGCGTTGCTGCCAAAGCCAGCTCGAATGGTTGTTCCTGGTGATGAGCCATGTTGTCTAGCAGCTAGCAACTGGTGTTACGGCAATGTGTGCTAGCTGCTTGCTAGCTGCTACGTTTCTGCGACTACAACATTACGTGTCGTATTTGTGTCGTCATGAGACAGGGCGGGCTCCAATCCCGCCCCTCGCGATTTGATTGGTCCGGTCCATTTTGGATTTTCAGATCCGAGGCTGTCTAGTCTGTCTCCCCGTAGCAAATACCATTTGCGGCCACTGGGGACAGACTAGATCCTAGGCTAGGGACTGAGCGGGGGGGTGGGGGGGCTGGGGCTTTTGGGACCCTGGAGAAGACGGACTGGGGCTTTTGGGACCGTGGACAAGAGGGACTGGAGCTTTATGGATCATGGAAGACAGGGACTGGGCCTTTTCCACAGTCTTTCCATATTTTACATGTCTAAATGTGAGCATGGAACATACATAACGCCACTATTTTACAGCCTTTGTACATAAGGCCCCTGGTCTGTGGTCAACGTGGATCCTGTTCCACTCAGACCATGTGACCCACAGGCCAGACCATGTGAATCTGAACCCCACACCATGTGACCTACGGACCAGACTGTGTGACCCTCACACCACACCATGTGACCCTCACACCAAACCATGTTACCCTCAGACTAGACCATGTGTACCTCACACCAGACCATGTGACCCTCTTACCTTCCAGTTTGACCTTTAGAGGTTTACTCTCTTGTTCTCCTTTTATGGCGATGACATTAAATTCATATTCTTTGGACGGATCGAAGTCCTGGATGAGAAGTTTTGCGTCCTGTTTGGACACCTGGACCTCCGTTTGGGTTCCACCTGGACCACAAACAAACATCTACTTTAACGTCTGCGATAACATCTGTGATAACATCTGCGATGACATCTGCGATAACGTCTGCGATAACATCTCCAATAATATCTGCGATAATGCCTTCCTTAACGTCTGTGATAATGTCTTCCTTAGCGTCTCCTTCAACATCTGCATTGACATCTGCGATAATTCTTCACCTTTTTGTACCCTTTACCTCACATTCCGTACCCATTTCCTTGCATTGCATACACGTTTCCTCGCATTCTGTACCAGTTTTCAAATTTTTTTGTACCCGTTTCCTCACATTTGGTACCTGGGAGTTTGGTGTAAAGGACTTTGTAGCGGTCGAACTCTCCTTTGGGTTCCTTCCAGGACACATGCAGTTCGGTGGCGCTCAGGACTTTGGCTCGAAATCTTCGCGGTGACGAAACTGGACAGAGACAAAACACAATCAAAGTCTGAAACAATAAGTTCAAAGTCAATGTATGAATGTAGCAGATGAAAGCAGGAGGTGTCCAGTGTTCCAGCTCCTGTCTGCTTTTGACAGAACTGCAGACAGAACCGTAGAACCTTCCAGAACCACTTTCAGAACCATAGAATCATTTTGAGAACCACAGAACCACTTTGACATTCATAGAACCACGTTCAGAACCATAGAACCACTTTCAAAACTATAGAACCATTTTCAGAACCATAGACCTTCCAGAACCACAAAACCTCCCAGAACCATAGAGCCACTTTCATAACCATAGAACTTTACAGAACCTTACAGAACCACAGAACCACTTTCAGAACCATAGGACCTTTCAGAACCACAGAAACACGTTCAGAATCATAGAATCACTTTCAGAACCATAGAACTTAGTTTAAGGATAAAAATGAAGAAAAACAAGACTTTCATGTAATTATGTTTAATTTAACTAAAAGTGATATAATACAATATGGTCGCTGCTGTGTGATGTCATAATATACTAATTATCTGTATATATTTAGTCTCATCATAATCTGAAATCACACCCAAATGGAATATTTGCTTAAAAACCAGAAAAACCTGAAGGGTTGAAACTTGATCCTTATAAACGCTGAGTAGCACCGTTGTTAGGCTGACCGTATGCAGCTGGATAATGTTGCAAAAAAACAACAACACTAGAGGTGGAAGTAAGGTGGAACAAATTATTGCTGTTTATTCACCACATGAAAAAAACAAACAAAAAAATCCTGCTGTTGGCCTGAAGGCCTTATGTCTACCGTCGCACAAATGACAAACCATTTGTCAAAAAGTATGAGTCATCATCGAACTTTAGCAAGGCCTTCATGAGAGGCATGTGTGGTGTGAATTTGGTGATCCTCCATCAAAGCTGTCAAAAGTTATTGAGAGTACAGTGTACCTGAACGGACAGACGGATGCATGGATGAACAGCTTTTCTATGTTCCCCGCCGGAGCAATGATAGAAAAATAAAAAGTATGAGGATGATGAGCCTTCAGATGGGACCCACCACCTTCAGATGTGCAAGACCCCTCTAATCAATTAGTAATTACTCAACCCGGGCTAATCAGCACAGAACTGCAGCTTCAAGCTACCAGGTGGGACAAAGGGTCTGGCTCTCAACCAAGGACCTTCCCCTCAGGGAAGAGTCCTGCAAATTGGCGGCTAAATTCATCAATCCATTACCCATCCAGAGGATTATCAACCCTTTTGTCGTCAGACTTCAGTTTTCTCTAACCATGAGGGTACATCTGACCTTTCATGTCTCCAGACTCAAGTCCATCTATGTAAGCCACCTTGAACCGGCAAATCCTCCACCTCCTCACATCACCTGTGGTTAGGGTGACCACTGGCATGAAAGAGAAAAGGAGTATTTACATTGCATAGCGGGTGGGGATTTTTGACGATTAATGCAACGGTGGCGGACAATTGTATGAAAGGAGGACAAAATGTGAAAAAGCCGGACACTCGACAGACGGCCGGAATGATGGCTCTAAAACCGGACTGTCCAGACGAAAACCGGACTGTCCGGACAAATGGTCACCCTATCTGTGGTGGCCTAGTGTACATAGTCCAATGCCTAGTTAGATCTGTTATGAGTCTGAACTTTCTTGTCTTGTCGTGTTGGTTTTTGTACGTCTTCATGTTGTTTATGCTATTGTTTAGATCTGGGCTTTTACTCTGTCACGTGAGGGTCATTCTGGGTGTCATTCTTCCTCCTGTCACTGGTGCCTTGTCAGGTCCCTGTTAACTTTTCCCTCATTTGTGTGAGCTGTGTGGTGTGGATAAATAGGGCTCCCCCAGTCTGTCTCAGTGTGAGTTTGTTTGCTTTCAAATGCATCAGATGAGCGGTATTCTTCCTGTCTTGTTTTCCCCCCGTGTCTGGATAGCTGGTTTCTGTCTGTCATTTGCTCCTCTTTCGTATGTTTGTTTGATTCCTACTTTCTGGTACCTTGCCTTTTACCTGCCCCTGACATTGAGCCTGCCTAATCCCTACTGGACCTGCATATCCCTCTGGACCATCTGTTTTCACCCTCTTCTGTCTTTTGGCATTGTGCTTTGGATTTCTCATAAAAAGCTCTGCTCGATTCGTGGTTTTGACCCCGTTGTATGTTCTGACCTTCCCTTTGCCCTACTTCTTATTTGCTGTTCCAGAGTTTGCTGCTTCACACCAGACTGACATCAGAGCAGCAACTAATTATCTCACTATTTATCACTTGTGTACCAATAACCTATGCAATAATCCATTTCTGTCTCGGAGTCCTGTATTTGGGTCCGTTTGTTCTTTGACATCATGTCAAGATCCCATCATTGCAGAAGAGGTACCCAATACCTGGTAGACTGGCAGGGCTATGGTCCTGAAGAGAGATCCTGGATCCCATCTCAGCGCATCCTCGATTCCACCCTGATGGCTAACTTCCATCGTCCCTAATCAACACTCCACCATTCAAAGTCATCCGTAGGGACCTTGCCGCCAGCCCATTCGGGTGAGTCCGTCCGAACCTGTCTGAACCTGAGTCCATACCAGAATTGTCATCGGGAACACCTTCTGCTGAAGGCCATGAACACTGACCGGTCTGAGGTTACTGACCATCTTCCAGATTACCCTCCTCCTGCCTATTTCTGTGGGTCTGCCTTTGGGGAGTTCAGGAGCTTCCACCTTCAATCATTTACCCGCCACTCATTCAAACAGTTGGCACACCTGCTCTCACCCAGTTACACACCTGCCTCTGCTGCTCAGTGTTCTGTATTTAAGCCCCAGGTTTTCATGCATTCATTGTCAGAATGTCTTCACTACTTGGTTTATCCAGACATCAGCTGCTTTATTCTTACTTTTTAACCGAACCTACCTGATTTCCCCTGCTCCCTTGTCCTGGTCACCTGACCTGCTGCTGTGTTTTTTGACTATGTCTGTCTTTGAGTTTTACTCCCATCCCCCTCTCCATTAGCCTGGCAAGCCTGACTATGATATGAATTCATAGTCTGGAGACGATCCATAGACTGAGCTTGAGGGTACGGGTGGGATCAATGGCTGTCTTTCAAACTGCTCTGCATGTAATAGGCCAGCGCTATGACCAATCAGAGCAAAGAACAATGTGGCATATACAGAGCAACAAAAGTGAGTCTAAACTAGCGTCTATCTGGTTGTTTTAACATCCTATAGGCTAGGCTAATTAACATTACCACACTGCTAACAGTGGAGGAAAAATATCCAACCGGCTCCGTTTACATGCTGCTTATCCAACTATGGACTGTATACAAGTTCCTACTTCTTCAACCCTGTCATCATTGTGCTAAACCCCACCCTACAATCTCACTACACAAATGGAGCATTGTGATCGGACCGTTAAAATTTTACCGATCCTGGCTGAGGTTCTATGGAGCGTTGCTCCACCAACGATTCGGGCAAAAATATTTTTTGCCGCTAGAGGTGGGCTAGTTTATTGGCTACCCCTCCCTAACAACAATAATGCCCTATTTGCATGGGATAAGTATTAGAATAATTACAGAGAATGTCTGAGTTCTTAGTCCAGTGTGAATGCACCATGTCTGTGATTTGCTCAGTAATAATTAGACCACAAATTACCTACTGTGTTTTGGTGAAAGACAAATGTCCAGCGATAATTCAAGTCCTATGTGAATGAGCATTTCTGTGTTTGCGATTTCAATTGGGCACCTCTTGTCTTTTTCTGGAATGAATAATAGAGGAAGTGGCCAAAATTCTGTGGCAGCATGTGGTAAGGAAGATATCGTCAGGCCATGCCCACACGCCCAATAATATTTTAACTATCTGAAGTTGTCTCTATATATTCATTTGCCAGAGGGAAAGCCTCTGCTCAGAACTGCCCATTCACTTCCATTGTAATCTGGAGACTGTTTTCATCTGCACTGACCCCACTCTTATTTTGAAGGTGTGAAGCAAATTTACAGACTGCATCCCTATAAATATAATCTCCCCCTTTATCCTTATGCATACTTTGTTTTCATACTACCTTATTAATGTATCGAGATGAAACAAAATGTTGTGAACTTACATCATATGTGGTCATAATGTCTGGAATTTGCATGAATTACAGACTTTTGTTTATCCTGCCCAAATGCACCACACAATAACAGAGGTACGGGGGTAATTGCGAATTACCAGTGGTCCACAGATAATACTTATCCCGTGCCAGTGCCATAAGACACTCTTCACTTAAATCCGTGCTGCACTTGGTTCCTCAGTTCAGACTCATTACAGATGTAAACATTATCATAATGTCATTTGACTCTTGACTCTTATGATTTTACTGGTCTGGTTCTTTTCAGATCACATTAGACTGAATGTGGAACTGAACTAACATGAGTTTGACACCCCTGACCTAGAACCCAACAACCAACAAACTAGAACCCTGAACCCACATTTATCAGCATTTTTTCACACATTAAGTCATTCTTGGAAACATCTTTTTTTTCAACATTTTCATTGCCAATGATACAATAAAAAAAGACTGAAACAGTCCAGGTAGTTATCCCTTCCCACCCATAGGTGGCAGACATGTGTCCTCACACTCTTTCAGAACATGTTTCTATTACTTCTGTCAAAATTAAGGCTTTGAAACAGAGTCATCCGATAAGAAATGTTAACACGGAGTGTTAAAATAGTGAGGCTGGGCCTATCCGGGGGGGAGATCTCCCGTTTAATCTGATCAGTTGTTGTGGTTGTGTGTTATGTGTTTATGGTGAAGATGGAGCTTCTTCCTTCTCTTCGTCTTCAGACCTTTCATCTCCACAGGACCCAGTGTGTTTAGTCCAGTTTCAGTGAAACTGGGCCAAACACTGTGTGTAATTGTGTGTTTGTCACTGGTTTAGTGTGTGTTTCAGTGTGTGTGTGTGTTTTAGTGTGTGTGTGTGTGTGTGTTTCAGTGTGTGTGTGTGTGTGTGTGTGTTTCAATGTGTGTGTTTCAGTGTGTGTGTGTGTGTGTATGTTTCAGTGTGTGTGTGTGTGTGTGTGTGTGTGTGTGTTTCAGTGTGTGTATGTTTCAGTGTGTGTATGTTTCAGTGTGTGTGTGTGTGTGTGTTTCAGTGTGGGTTGTTTTTTCTTTTCTTGTCTGGACCAGATGTGGAAGCTCGACACGTACCACCAAGAACTAAAAATGGATCCAAAAATAGGTCAAAGGATGGAGACGAATGAGCTGCATGAATATCCATCCCATAATAGTCACACAAACAAAGCGGTGCTGGAGGACGGACCAATGCAAAAGCCACTTCACCACAGTGGAGTCAGTTTGACACTGAACTCACATCAGCTCAAACTCAACAGTTACTCAAACACTTTCACACACTTCTCTCTTCTTTTGTTACAGGCACCTGGGCCCCGCCCACTTGCAGTCACCTTGGCCCCGCCCACTTGCAGTCACCTTGGCCCCACCGACTAAATAAAATTGTTAAAGATCAAAAACAAAGGGTGACAATGTCTCCTACAAAGAAAAACTACACTCTGCAAATGGAAGAGGGCGTTGAGCTCCACAGTAAGTGTCACTCAGCAGTTAGTAACATTAATGGCACCTTTGGATGAAGCTAAGCAACTTTAAAGTAGGGCTGGGCGATTTTCTCTTTTAAAAAAATCTCAAATTTTTTCCCAAAAACCTCGATTCACGATACGATTTTTTCCCCCACGTGGGCTAAATGAAAATGAAAACACTAGAAACATGGTTTCTTTCATCTTCTTTTTTTTTTTTTTTTTTTTTTTTATTAAATAACATCTAAAACAAAAACACTTCTACAAATAACTAAGTAATAAATCAGTTGTGCAAAAGGTGCAACTGCAACCTGAGACTTTGCCTACATGAACTGTAGTAAGTCCAGACATATCCACCACTGTTACAGGAAAAACTGTGCAAAAAAAATAGTGCAAAAGATAAATTTTGTTGGAAAAAATAAAGCAACTAAAACTAAAACAACTAAAACAATATACATTAATACTCATATTATATGAAAAACATTGCAAAAAAAACGTAGTAGTGCAAAAGTAAGATAAAAAAGAAAACTAGTAATATTTTTACTTTGTAAGGACAAAATAAAACAAAACCTTATTATCAATCAAGCTACTTGCCGTTCCTTGTGTTTTCTGTTTTCTCTTCTGGCTGTGTGTTTTTTCTGCTCTGTGTCTCTGTTCTGTGTCTCTGTTTCTTACCTTTCACCCTGTTCTGTCTCCTTGGCCAGTCACTGATGCAACTCACCTGGTGAGGGCAGCTGAACTCATCAGGTGAGAAGTATATAGTCTGCATTCAGACCTGACTCTGTGCCAGATTATCATGACCTGTTCCTCTGATTCTCCAGCAACCTGTATTTCCTGTATTCCGTGTACCAGTCCCGTTTCTGTCCGACCTCTGTTTTCTGCCTGTGATCCCTGCCTGTCTTTGTTGTTACCGAACCTGGACCGGAACCTGTTAAGCCTCTCGCCGCCTGCCCTGACCCTGGAACGAACACCGACCCTGATACCAGCTGCCTGCCCCGACCCCGGAACGAACCCCGACTACGAGACCCGCCGCCAGCCCCGACCTTGGACCGGAACCGGCCAGAATCCAGTCTCGCTCTCAGACCGGAGGAGATCACCCGTGCTCCGTCTGGATAAGTACATTCCAGCCCTGAGAGACTTTAAAGGGGACTCTCCCTCACTCATCTGTATGGTATTACTGAACTGTGTGAGAATAAACTACTGCTTGGACTTTTACGCACGCCTCCTGTTTTGCACTTGGGTTCTCCGTGGTCCGTTACACTACTTCAATAAACCTGAACAGGTTACCAATATTTTGGATATATGATGTTATTGTGTCTGTTATCGCTCCACATCGTGCTCCATGTTTATCATAAGGTGCAGAGTCCTGCACGGGTTCGGGTACCCGTGGGTGCCTCGTGGGTGAACCGCAAATTTTCACGAAACGGGTGAAAAATCTTGTGCTGTGTCGGATACGGGTTCGGTTTGGGTCGGACGTGGGTGATCGTGGGTCTAATTTGCGGTTCATAGGCTAAAAGGTTAACAACATTTTTATTTGGCTCTGCCTTGGCTATGTCACTGTTCAGTATATTCGTGGCAATAAATGTTTGTATTTAAGTTTGGCTATCTGACATTTTCTTTCGGGTTCGGGTCGGATATCGAGTTCATTTATAGCGGGTCGGTTCAGATGCAGATTTTTTTTTTTCGTTGGAAAACGGGTCGGATACGAGTTTAAATATAACGGGTACGGGCGGTTGCGGTTTGTCAAAATCAGAACCGTGCAGGATCTGATAAGGTGTGCCTCGAGAAAAGGTTTCAGTCAGTGTTTGTTGAACAGCTTTTCTCCACTGGATGCTTTCGCTTCAGATGTGTGAACAGAGTGGTCGTACCGCTCGAAGGCGGGGCCTGGGGTGAAACACTACGGAAAGCAGCCTGGTTCATGGTTTTCTTCCCCAAGAAACCAAGAAACCTCCCCAAGGAGGTTATGTTTTTGCTGGCGTTTATCTGTTTGTCTGTGTTCAAGATAACTCGAAAACTTATGGACGGATTTTGATGAAATTTTCAGAATATATTGGAAATGTGAACAGGAAGAACTGATTTCATTTTGGGGGTGATCGGGGTGGGGGGGTCTACCTTGGCGGAGGTCTGCGCTCTCAGAGTGCTTTTCTAGTTTTTAGTGAATTGTAGTGGATTTGTACTACATTTATTCTATTTTTTGTGCATTTTTAGTGCATTCTACTTAATTTTTTAGAGCATTTTAGTGGATTCCTATTACATTTTAGTAAAGGTGTCTCACACTCATTTTCCACATTCAGTCTGATTTGATCTCCAATGGGTTGGACCAGTAAAATGACAACATAATAACACATAAATAATAATGACAACTACACATTTATGCCACTGTTTTAGAGCAAATGATGAAAATACATTTATGATTATCCAAAAGTTAAAAAAAAAAAAGTTGAATCTCACAAGGAAAATAAGGTCAATTTTAAGAATATTCTCCCTCAGTTTATCATTAGTCCATGTGTTTTATTATGGATCAGTTCAACAAAGACACTAAAGTCTTAGTAACAGAAGCAGAAAATGGTTCAAATTGTGTCTAATTTTTTTTTACAAATTTCAGGTTCACATTTGTTCAGGTTTTTCATATTTTATTAGCCTAGCAGTGCTATCATATATGAGTCTAGTGGTGCTTCATAGTCAGGGGAGGCGGGGCTAAAAGGGTGTCTTTCAAATCCCTCTGTATGCAATAGGACGGTACTACAACCCCACAAAATAGGGGTGAGATTAGGCATTCTCTGAATACTTGTTTAATAGGTTATTATGCTCTTCATCCCACGGGCTGCATTTGGTCCCCAGGCCACATGTTTGAAACCCCTGTCCTAAATCCTTCTTCATCAGGAGTGTGGATGAAAATCAACTTATTGTAATTGTCAAAACATTTAAGAACAAAAGGTCGTGTGACTGTCATTTCCATATGCACCTAAAAAAAGAAATGACACCCTTCACACACATTTGGAATCAGTCTTTTCTCATTTTTCCATCTAAAATTACAATTCCTAAAGTAATTCCTATTTTCAAAAGCAGAGGCCAGAACAGTTTAATACTTCTTTCACAATTTTCAAAGATTCTGGAAACATTATTTGTAGCGAGAAAAGACAATTCATAAATAACCCTACTCAGCAACCAACAATGTGGATTTAGAGCAGGGGTCTCAAAACACATAGCCCGGGGTCCAAATGCAGCCCTTGGCCCCAAAGTGAAAAAATTCCACAGACAAGGATGTAGAATTGATTTTATTTCCAGTTTCAGACCAATAACAGAATAACCTAAAGAAAATTAAGCACTTTTTTTTTTTTTTTACCATTCTCTGGTTCTGTTACAAAGAGTTTATTGTCTTTGTAGAACTGATCCATAATAAAACACATGGACTAATGATAAACTGAGGCAGAATATTGTTAAAACTGTTAAAAATTTATGTTTTCTTTTTTTTTTCAAGTTATTCACATCTTTTTTGTTTGGATAGTTTATAAAAATGTGTATTTTCATAATTTGATGGAGGAGGGGGGGGGGGGGTTCCACAAAAAACAATGCATATTTGGAGTTGTCATTATTGATATATTATTATTTGATTATTTTACTACTCTGGCCCACTTGAGATAAAATTGGGTTAAGAAAATGCGTTTGAGACCCCTGGTTTAGAACAAGCAGATCAACTTTGATGGCAGTTATGGAACTAGAGGAGCAAACTGCAACAGTAATAGATAAAGAATATACCGGAATTTCCGGACTATAGAGCGCACCTGATTATTAGCCGCACCCACCTCATTCTAAGAGGAAAACCGATTTTGTACATACACAAGCCGCACCTGTATATAAGCCGCATGTGCCCACATTAAAACATGTAACACAAACACAAAATTAACCCAAACCCGACTTCAAGTCCCGCGAATGAAACTAAATGTCCTTCATTAACCCTTGTGCGGTCCTTCGTAAAAGGCACACTGGCTGTGTCCTACAATCGGGTCTTAAAAACCCAGATTCCAAAGTTCAGTTCCATAGACTCATCACCCCACCCCCCAAGGATATATTACTGTTTTCAGTAGTAAGCAATGGCATCCTACAGTACGTATAAAAAGGTACATTTGTGAACCACCGGCTCTCTTTGACCCGAAGGACCGCACAAGGGTTAAAGTCCACAGTCCAAAAATCACAGCCGGCAAAATGAAGGGAAAATGATACTTAAGGTTTGATGCAGACCTGCAGAGTCCGGGTCCCGTTGAAAGTAATCCAAGGAAAAAAAAGTGTATATTTCCAAAGGTAAGGGAGGGAAAAATGTCCGCCGCATCCACAAACAGGTGGCTGGTCGCCGCCTCGCCTCATCTATCGCAGAGTCAGTGATAACTTTAACCTTTCGCCGAGAGTTCAGGTCAAACTCCTCCGTGCCAACGTGCAAAAATAATCCACAGGGTCTGGTCGAGCCTCTGTCTTCTCTCACACACCGCCGCGGGTTTTTCTTTAAGCAACTTTTTACCCCCTGTACACCTGTCCGTCACCTTTACCGCTCCCACTGAAACCCGTCACCCCGCGTTTGTTACGCCCCTCCTTTTTCATTCAGTCTTCCTCGACGCATATATTCCACCGGTCTAAATCTTACCTTTTCTACTTGAGCGCCTCTGGCGGCCGTTAGGAAAATTACATAAATTGGCCGCATCACTGAAAAAGCCGCAAGGTTGAAAGTTTGGGAAAAAAGTAGCGGCTTATAGTCCGGAATTTACGGTAGTGTGGGTGTGTTTCTAGATCTAAGCAAAGCCTTCCACACCATTGACCAGTCACAGCTATTACTAAAAATAGAAAAATACGGTATCTAGGGTGTTGCCAACTCCTGGTTAAAAAGCTAGCTTAGCAACAGACACCAGTATGTCGTGACAGGCACGGTGGTGCAGTGGTTAGCACTCGTGCTCTGGCTGTTCACATGTTGGAGGCCCCCTGGGCACCCTGACTAGTCTCCCAGTAGGACTGACAGAACCTACTGGTGTATGAGTGTGTGTGAATGTGAGGCTAATGTAAAGCACTTTGAAAGAACTATATAAGCGCAGTCCATTTATTTCTGTTTATGTATATATGAATGATGTAAATTCTGAAAATAAAAGAATGGAGTGCCACAGGGCTCTGTATAGAGCTGGGTGTCGATTCAAATTTCAAGAGTCGATTCAATTCTGAAGATAAAAATCAATTCTTTTTGATTCTATCTGATCTGATCCAGTTCAGGTTAGTGTTCTTTAAAAAAATAAAATCTTTAATTTCACGATTGTATCGCAGTGGCTTGCAGCCATTTGTTTTTCAGGGAAGCCAGAAATAAAGAGGTTTTTATTTTTTTATTTTCTATTTTTCATAACTACTTTTTAACTTTTAAAACATTCAGGGGACAAACAAATGCATTGAAGCCCTTGTTTTCAATGATGGAGCACAGCCATGTCTCTACAGACAAATTCCTCAATTGCTATGAGGAAGTGTGCAGACCCCCTGCACTGTAAGTGAACTAGACCAGGCAGGTTACAATAGCCAATCAGATCACTATTCTGCAAATCAAGGCAATCTAGAAGATCTTATACTAAACGTGACATGTACGTGTTCAGTGATTGGATTAACACTTGCTAGGGCCTGACAAGCGGCAATCTGGAGAATATCTAAATGAACTGAACACGGAAATCCAAGAGCCAGCTGTATTTTAACCCATAATGGATGAAGGAGAATTTTCTTTGGAGCAAAAATCTGAGAGTTTGGGAAAACTTTACACACTGGTCTGTTTGACTGTTACTGTTTTGGCTGTTCTGTCCAACGGTCATTTTCAGCGTTAAAGTGTATTCAAATTTATGCCAGAAACACTAGCGGACAGAAACATCTTTAGCATTAGCCTCCATGTCCATAGAAAAGGAAGTGACTGATGGAGCTGAAACACACAGATAAACTGTACAACAGCCACTGAAGTGACTTTATGTTCAAATAAGCAGATACTGTGCAGAACTATGTTGGTGAATAAATGCTTTTTATTTTTTATTTCTTCTTGTCATTGCAACATTTTCAGTTATTTGTTGTTGTATGTTTTATTCTGAAAAATGCAAATGATCTCTTAACTTTATTTTCAAAGAATAGTTTGTTTTGTTATTGTCTGGTTGGTGTCTGATATGAAACGACCACATTGTGCAATTTATTAAACAGACTTGTTTAAGATCACACAGCTTCATTTTGGTGACATTTTGTTTAGTATTTTTAAATCACCTTTTTATTTTTGACAATATCTATAATTAGTTTACTAAACTTCATTGGGAATGCATACTTGATGGTTTTAAATGCTCCTGAAATAAAGTGCAGCTTGACTAGTCTATACTGAGGTGAAGTTAATATGTGGGGGTCACTAATGTTGAAATGGACGGCCCGCCACCGGTACATCATATAATATACTGTAGGTATTTGGGGGTCTGGTCCAGACCCCAGCACGCAACTCAGATGCAAAAATTCACACATGTACACTAGAAGGTGGCGCTGTACCAGAAAAAACAGCGTTTGGGGCTATAACTCACAAACCGTACATCACACATTCAAAACACACACATCCATAGATTCTCTGTAAGAGTACTGAATCACATGGGATAGGCCACGCCCATTTCTGCCCTGACTTTTCTTCAAGGAAAATCGCGATAACTGTAAACCTTTTCACACCTTTCCGAGGGTTTTCATCCAAACCGCGTGAAATTTCATACACACACAGTGTTTCACGCTGTAAAAATATGACATTTGTTTAAAAATTCTTAAAAATGTGACATTTATGAACAAATAATTAATCATAGCTAGATAAGCTACACGCTTAATATATAGCATATCTCAGGAAGAGTAAATGCTACTAAAAGAAAATTTTAGATCCAAGGTTGGCATATGATTTTCAGGGTAAGTCTTTAGTTTGGTGAATTTTAGATACTAGGGGGCGCTATAAACACTGAAAATGTATATATCTTAAACATCTTTACAGGTTTTTACGAAACTTTGTGAGTATGGTCAAGGACCATTCCTGAGACTACATTTAGAAGGCGGGTGTGGTTGGTCAATGTGGGCGTGGCTGATTACAGAGAAAAGACTAATCTAGATGTAAATGGGCGTGGCCTCTCTTCAGAGAATCTGTGGATGTGTGTGTTTTGAATGTGCAACATACAGTTATAGCCCCAAACGCTGTTTTTTCTGGTATAGCGCCACCTTCTGGTGTACATGTGTGAATTTTACATCTGAGTAATGTGTTGGGGTTTGGACCAGACCCCAAAGAGCTCTTTCAAACAATGTACAATTTAGGCTGCAGTAACAGTTTTAGCGGAGAAAAAAAAAGACATGACATCCCACAGGACTATCAGTTCTGACTTTCTCAGGTTGGCCACATGATTATAACTGCTTCTAGTTGTAGTTATTATTATTATTATTAAGCTAGTGTCATGTCAGTGTTATGGTCCAGTGTCTGCATCATAGAGGGTCTGAACATTTATCACCTGGGTCTGATATCTCCAAGTGTCATTAGCACAGTGCTAAGCTAGGCTGAGCTACAGGCACAGTGCTAGGCTTGTTCTCTCTGCCAGTATATAGCGATATGCTCAATTATTACGTTGTTACAAAAACAAAAAAATTGTGGGCCTGCAGGCCCAGTATGCCTTACTATCAATCCAGCAGTCGATTTGGGTCTGGTTAATGTTTGCCCCTGTTCCGTACCTATACTGACTTTCGTTACCTCACCCTATGTATCTCTATAAACTATTGTAGCATTTACTTTTTTATGCCACCTTCAACATTGTTCATTCGTAGCAGACTGTACTTAGCGGCCCACACGCTAGCTGAGGGGTCACTTTCCCATGGTGTTGCGAGGGTGGTGGTGCGATGCCCAGGCTGCAGAGTGAGAGGGTGCCCCCCCACTGAGAAGCTAGGCCTCTGCCTGTAACTGCTTCAATGCACAGAGCACAGATGAGAATGCCCAGGAACTCATGTAGGAACCATAAAAAAAAGACAGAGACAGCACCAGTTCCACAATTTCGGAACCGGTTCTTTTTCAGAACCAGTTCCAGGAGCCAACCCTACTCATATCTTTAATTAAAGTTTCATGGAAATTAGTCCAGTAGTTTTTGAATAAATTTACTGAAAGACAAACCAAACCAAAAACAATATAGCCACCTCCCCTTTAGAGGCGGGCAAATATTTAACCAATGATATGTATCCCATAATATAAAAGTATATTCTGACATTAGCCAGAGTTCAGCTGCGGGTCTAACAGGTCTGAACACATGTGGAAGTTTAACTCAGGTTCTAAAGAGAACCACATTACATACCTTGGCCTTCAGTGGACTGTGGGAGGAGCCAGAGAAGTAGGAGGGGCATCAGGAGGAGGCGGAGTCTGAGTGACAACAGCATCCTGAAAGACTGGAGGACAGCGCACACCTGAGGAGAACACATGGAACACAGAACGTGAGGAACAGAGAACATGAGAAATGTAGAATGTGAGGAAGAGAGAAGATAAAGAACACAGAACATGAGGTAAAGAGAACATGAGGAACACAGAACATGAGGTAAAGAGAACATGAGGAACACAGAACATGAGGTAAAGAGAACATGAGGAACACAGAACATGAGGTAAAGAGAACATGAGGAACACAGAAGATATAGAACATGAGGAACAGAGAGAACAGACCACTCTACCTAGTGTGTCCACTAACATGTCAAATCTGTATAAGCAGTAAAGTTATGGACAGACCATTAGAGCTGAGCCCCCCCTACTGCCCCCCTATTAAACCCCTACTGCCCCCTACTGATCACCCTCGACTGCCCTCCTACAGTTCACTGTTTCTCCCCTACAGCTCACCCCCCGCACCATGGCTGTAACTTTTAATTTCAGGTAATTTTAAATAATTTATAGACAGGCGTGAAGTGTGAACCCTGGAATTATCTCCACGGAGACGATGACATAGAGATAAAAAGAATTATAGTGTTTGAGTTAAAACTGGTGTTTATGTAAATATGACGAACATATAAACACGTGACGGGAGAAAGAAAGAAAGAAAGAAAGAAAGAAAGAAAGAAAGAAAGAAAGAAAGAAAGAAAGAAAGAAAGAAAGAAAGAAAGAAAGAAAGAAAGAAAGAAAGAAAGAAAGAAAGAAAGAAAGAAAGAAAGAAAGAAAGAAAGAAAGAAAGAAAGAAACTTTAATTTCACAGAAAATTCAAGACTTTTCAGGTCTGGAAAACAGTGTTTTAAATGACTTTAAAGACTTTCCAGACCTGCTCCAGGACGATGTTTTAGTAAAGAAAATGACCCTGTGATAAAACTACACCTGCTTCAATCAACAAGCTACACCCACATCAGGAAACTACAACCACATCTATAAACAAACTACATCCACTTCAGTAACTCCCACTCATTGACATTTCAGTGTCACTCAGGGTCAAAGGTCATGATGACATTTTTGAGTCTACATGTAGTCTCATCTGTCAACAATAGTAACTGACTACTTATCATCACTCTGGAGTTACCACCATTTAAAATCATGTCACCTTGATTTTGACATTTCAAAGTCACTGCAGGTCAAAGGTCATGGTGTCATTTTGAAGCCCATGCCAGGTTTCCTATCAACAAGAAGTCTCTATCCGCACTGGTTTTTCCGAGACAGACAGACAGACAGACAGTGACAGTCAATGAGTGGGACTTGCTGAAGCGGGTGTAGTTTGTTTATTTATGTGGGTGTAGTTTCCTGATGCAGCTGTAGTTTGTCTTTGTAGTTATCTTTTAGCCAGCTAGCTAGCACTGGTTTTTCTGTTATAGCCTGTTTGAGGTTTTTAAGAATTGACCCAGTGACCTCTGACCTTTTGGATGAAAATCTATACACAGAAGATACATAATAAACCAAATCAGCATCATTAGTGTGCAGGTCTTTCTGGGTCAGAGGTCACAACTACCCAAAGTCCTGGAAACTCCACAGACTAATAATCACAGTGACTCAACGTGTCCCGACTGATTCACAGCCCTCTGATTTTTTTTTTTTTACGTAAACAATGGCAAGACTGAGATTTTTTTAATGTGAATCACTCATGTGTGTGGTGAATTCAACAGTATCAATTCAATTTTTTCAATTCAATTTTATTTATAAAGCCCTAAATCACAACAAAGTCGTCTCAGAGGGCTTTACAAAAACATAATCAAGCTACAGAAATACATGAAAAAGTCCCAGGCATCCCCTGTCCTTAGACCCTCCTTCTCGGCAAGAAAAAACTTCAAAACCCAGTGGGAAAAAGAAGAAATCTTGAGGAGAACCACATTGAAGGAGAGATCCACTCCCATGGACGGACAGGCTATAGATGAACGTCCATGTAAAAAGCAGGAAGGGGGGGCTGGTCCAGACAGGCAGGGGCGGTGGTCCGGGGTCACAGGTCAGCACAGGCGAGATACTCCAGATCCTGTCGTCCATGGCTCCCGTGCAGACACTGTCAGGAGAGCCACCACTCCCCCCAGGGGGGGAGGGGGGAAAGGGGACACCAGGTGACTAGTCATGAACAGACTTAGTATGAAAGATATGTTATGAAAATTACAGAAACAGGTGTGAGGAAGAGAAAGAGAAGGAAGAACTCAGTGTCTGTACTTCCCCCAGCATTCTAACTCCTAGGGCAGCCTAGACTGAACTGTGACTCATACATCATGTATACATGATATATGAGTCACATAATTTTTAACTAACCTGACCATAGGCTTTCTCAAACAGGAATGTTTTAAGCCTAATTTTAAATGTAGAGACTGTTTCGGCGTTTTTAATATTAAAGGGAAGATGATTCCATAAGACAGGGGCCTGATAACTAAAAGCTCTAGCTCCTACTGTACTTTTAGAAACCCTAGGAACTTTCAGTAAACCTACATTCTGAGAGCGAAGGGTTCTATTGGGTAGGTACGGAACCAGATCATCTTTGAGATAAGAGGGGCCCATACCATTAATGGTTTTATATGTAAGGAGGAGGATTTTAAATTTAATTCTAGACTCAACTGGTAGCCAATGAAGGGTTTGGAGCACAGGGGTGATGTGTTCTCTTCTATTTGATCCTGTTAATAATCTTGCTGCTGCATTTTGAACTGCTGCTGCAGTTTTGAACCAGTATCACAGGCCTGATAGTATTTCTGGGGTTACTAGGCTTTAATATGGTTCATGATTCCCCTGCGACGGCTCAAGGACAGCGTGGCCGGAGACAATGTTATGTGTTTGTCATGTTTTGACAAAGGAAGGTTATTGAGGAAAAACACAGACCGTAAACAAAAAACACACAGTACGAAAGAGTAGATAAGTCACATGTATAAAACTAACAGAGGAGGGGCGGGGAGCACTGGCTATGATGGCAGGTCAGGGTCCAGTTCATGGATGAAAAATAAGTAGGGTGACCAGATGAGGTTGGCTGAAATTCGGGACGGAGTTGGGGGGTGCACTGACATACATGGTCAATAAAAAACATTGGAATTTCCAAGCTTGTCAAATGAATTAATGAAGTATTTAATAGTCTATTAATCTATATTAATGGAATATCATTAATACCTACACACAATACATATAAATGTTACCTTGAAATAGACCTAACATATTTGAATATGAACACGCAGGAAGTTGAACAATAACAAAATAGGATAATAATGAAGCTGTGCTTCAAATGTCTTCAGATCTTAATTAATCTATTAGGTCTAATCTCAATATTAATGAAATGCTGCCACAGCAAACAATAAACAAAGGCCTACAAATGTAAATATATTTAAATAACACTGTTGAATATGGAAAATAAAAAAATAACAATTACAATCAAATTACGTGTATAAAACGAATGTAAATAGCGAATGTAAATATTGTATGACTAGATGGCATACGTATTAGGGCTATTGAAATTATTTAGACTATATGATTATGTCATTTAAATCTGATTTAGATATTGTGAAGTTCCAATTAATGACTGCTGATGCTGCTGCCCTTTCAGTTCTGTGGTCGGCTTCACATCCTTACGGTAACGAGTTCACACTCACTGTAGCAATTGAATAAAACTAGAACGTGACAAAGATAATAAAAATACATCCATTGTAGCCGGGGCTGCACACAGATATTTAAAACATTTGGGACATCAGGCAGAAGGGAAATCTGTTAAAATGTTTACCTGGTGACAAAAAGTCATTATTTGGTTTAGGTTTAATTTTCCGGACACGTACAGCCAGATTCGGGATACAGGAAAACAGCTTAGAATGCAGGACTGTCCTGAATTCTGGTCACCCTAAAAATAAGTCACTAGTCCTTAAGCCATTGTTTGTTTGTTCAATCAATGAAAACTGATTCCACCCCATAATCAATGTTATATATCAGTGCATAACAACAACATCCATTCAAATGCCATGTCAAAGGTCATTAAGGTACACAGCAAATTTCTAGAGTTGAAAAATCTGGAGTTCAACTAAAAAGAGTGAAAGAGTTGAATTTTTGGAGTTTATTTTTTAACCCTGACTACCATATGTGTTAAGGACTACTACCAGGCAGTGTCATTTTTTGGATCAACTCCAAAAGCAGAGTTATAATAACTCTCCTGTGGAGTCAATGGATGGTCACGCATGTACACTCAGATTGAGTTGATTTTAACTCACGTGGAGTTTATTCCAAAGACCAAAATTTGCTGTGTAGGCATTAAAACATCTGCTGTCTATCATGAATGCATGTCTGCACTGAAAAGCAGCATTTACTTTCTCTATTTAGGCCTACCTATTTTGGTGAGTCTACTATGACCTGTACAGGTCAAAGGTGACTAAATTGGGAAGCTATGTGGAAGACGCGTGGCTGACTGGGAGCACAAAGATGATTCTAATGTACAGTCTGCCAAAATGACTTTAGGAGCCTTGTATAATTTGTAACAAGAAAACATTTTGAAAATTCCACGTCCGTCTTGGTTTATGGATTTTGGTCACACACTACAAATAGCGACAAAACAAACAGACATAGGATGGAAATAGTCACTTCACACTGTATAAAGAACAGATACAAAGTATTCAGAGAATGTCTAATCTCGCCCCTATTTTGTGCCAATCTCAAGTTTCTATGACAACTCATTTTTGAATTAGAGACAATAATGTAATTTTGACCTTTCTGCTAAATGCAACCTTGAGCAATATTGATAATTTCATTATATGTATATATGCATCAGTGCCTGTAATATTATGATAATATATCCAGTATTGATTAAGTTATAGCATGATATATCTATGTTTGACACAAACAGTGTTACACAAGTTAATTTTGCAATATGTCACCTTTGACCTCTAGAGATCTCAAAAACTATTGGTCATAGGTGATAACAACAATTGTGAGAATTGTAGAAATCTTCATTCCGCATCATTAGGTACCGATCTGAAAATTCAGTTTTAGTTTAGTTAATTGTGACCTTGACCTTTGACCTTTACTCAAATGGATTATTGCATCTGATGCACATTAGCTACAGTATATGTATATGCCCATGTTATTTCATGGTGATATCTCAAGTATTCATTGAGTTATAGCATATGTCTCTGCGGACACACACACACACACACACACACACACACACACAATAATACAATACAATAATCTTTCCCAACCAATGTTGGACGAGATTAATAAATTGGGGTGGCAGAATAAGATATTCACCAGGGCAAATGCCACTTGGTGCCACCCTGTGGAACCGCCTATGCATGTACCATTTAAACTTGTAACAGCATTAGCCTGCTAGCACCCTGTTAGCATGTACCATTTAAACTCTTAACAGCATTAGCCTGTTAGCAGTATATACATTAGGTACATGACACATAAGCCCTGAATACATCTGTGAGGAATGTTTCATATATTCTGACTGCAAGCATCTTGACATGTGTCTGCAGCTCTATCTATCTATCTATCTATCTATCTATCTATCTATCTATCGCTATTTGGTGTTTATTCAACACACTTTGGACCTTTTAGAATGACAACACCCAAACAAGAGCCACCAGTTCTTTCTTTTTCTTTCCAGTAACACTATACTCCTGTTTTTGTTTTTTTTACAAAAAATATTTTAAAACATCTACTTTCCAACACTCAGAGTATTAAATATCTCTGCCACACTCTGTCATATTGAAAGTTTTATTTACACACTGGTGTAGTCATGACCTTTGACCTGAAAAAGCATTCCTTGTGCGTAGCGAGATGCTGAATTAACTCTGTCTGTAAAATATCTGAAGCCTGTAAGATAAAGAGTTCTAAAGTTATATCCACAAGTAGATTGAGACCTTTGACCTTTAACATAGGGCATTTGTCTTCCGTGGTTCTAATGTTAATGCACATCAACAGAGTTAGCAAAAATAATCTAAATGCTAAACTAAGCATACAGGAAAGAAAAGGAATGACCTTTGACCTATCTCTGATCATTGTGAAAATATTTTGGTGACCTTTGATCTACATTCACCTAAATGTATTGGGATCTATTGTGGAAAACATCACATCTTTACCAAAAACAGTCCCCTTTCCCCCACTTCAGATGAATGGGTTGGGCGGGGGTCTTAATAAAGTTAAATTAAGTTAAATTTAAGCACTTTCCAGACCTTGAAAAAACATTTAATTTCAATCCTTTTCAACCACTTTCCAGACTGTAAAAACACAATATTTAGATTCAAGCCTTTTCCAGCCTTTTCAAGCACCTCCAGTGGAATTCCAACTCATATTACACCAGAGGCCAAAGCAGACCCTGTGGTGGCCTGTGTTTGGTCAGCAGGCCTCATGTTTGACAGTGCTGCTTTAAATGGGGTGGGGTTAAATCATCATTTATCTGTTTTTCTTTTTGTATTCGCATCAAATATTCAATCATTTTCTGCATTTTGTTTTAATTTTTACTTTTAACATTCACAAATGTAAAAAAAAATGACAGAAAACAAAATAAACTTACTTTTTTCCTTCAATAAATCTCCTAAACACCTTTATTCCTGCAAAAACAAAAGATAAAAAAAAACTATCGAACATTCAATCATTTGATACTTTTTTATTTTTACTTTTACATTTATGAATGTAGAAAAGCTGACGGAAAAAACATATATAAATGTACTTTTCTTCCTTTGCTTTCTTCAACAATGCTTTCATTCCTGCAAAAAAATTTAATAAATAAAAACCTATCAAGTATTAAATAATTTTTGCATTTTTATTTTTGCTTTTACTGTTAGCATTCATAAATGCTGAAAAACGGCCAGAAAAAAGAATATGAATTTACATTTTTCCTTCCATAAATCTCTTAAACATCTTCATTTCTGTAAAATAAAACTATCAAATATCCAATAATTTTTTGGATTGATTTTAAATGTACTGTTTTCATTCATGAATGTAGAAAAACTGATGTAAAAAAAAAACCTTATAAATACTTTTTTCTGCTTTTTTGAGTCAAATACTTCCATTCACTTATCCGCGGATGATATATTGACAACATATTGATCCCATGTTGATTCCTTATTGACTGGTGTATTTGAACCCTTTCAGCTTCAGTTTTTCTTCAATTCTAATAAAAAAGTTGATGTGAAGAAAAAGCTCAGACACGCGCTTTAAAAAACAAACCACAGCTGCGCTCATTAACATGCACGCGCACAGGTGAGAGGGTCCGCACGCGGCTCATGGAGCGCGTGCGGACGGAGGCTGCGCAGTTTGACCTGAAACCAGTTTAAAATATAAATAAAGGTGAATTGGCCCAGAACGGAACCGAACAGAACCTACCGTGTTCGGGCAGATGAGTCCGGTCCACAGCTCCTCCTCTCCGGTGGCAGAATGAGTAGCTCACCGGTTCCAAACACAGACTCTGATCCAACTCTCCGGTGCCTCAGCCAAGCTAAGCCAATGAGGACCGGAAGTACGACGAACGCAGTTCAAAATAAAAGCGTCTGGAGTTAATGTAAATTATCATTTTACCAATAATTTCCATTATTATTTTAACATTAAGTAATCTCGCCTAACATTGGTGGGGAAATGTTATTGTAAACACTGTGTGTGTGTGTCTGTGTGTGTATTTGTGTCCACAGAGACATATAATGCTATAACTCAATGAATACTCGAGATATCACCATGACATTACATGGGCATATATATATATATATATATATATATATATATATATATATATATATATATATATATATATATATATATATATATATATATATATATATAAAAATGTTCCTCTCGCCCCACGTGGGCGGTGTCTCCTTCAGACTCGGGTCCTCTACCAGAGGTCTGGGAGCCTGAGGGTTCTGTGCAGGATCTTAGCTGTTCCTAACAATGTTCTCTTTTGTACAGAGATCTCTGATGTTGTTCCTGGTATCTGCTGGAGACATTCTCCCAGCTTGGGGGTCACTGCCCCTAGTGCCCCCATCACTACTGGTACCACTGTTGCCTTCACACTCCACATTTTCTCTAACTCCTCTTTCAGCCCTTGGTATTTCTCTTCTCTTCTCATGTTCTTTCTTTCTCATGTTGCTATCACTGGGGACTGCTACATCTATCACCACCACTGTCTTCTCATGTTTATCCACCACCACTATGTCAGGCTGATTGGCCATCACCATCTTGTCAGTCTGGATCTGGAAGTCCCACAGGATCTTGGCCTGTTTGTTCTCTGTCACCTTTGGGGGGTTCTCCCATCTTGACCCTGGGACCTCCAGTCCATACTCTTTACAGATGTTCCTGTACAGTATGTCCTCTACCTGGTTATGTCTCTCCATGTATGCCTTACCTGCCACCATCTTACACCTGCTGTGATGTGCTGGACTGTTTCAGGGGCTTCTCTACACAGCCTACACCTGGGGTCCTGTCTGATGTGGTAGACCCCGGCCTCTATTGCTATATATATATATATATATATATATATATATATATATATATATATATATATATATATATATATATATATATATATATATATATATATATATATATATATATATATATAGCATATATAGGCACAGAATTAACTTCCACAGCTATGCAAATGATAACCAACTGTACATTTTAGATATTAAGGCCTGAATGACAGCAAACTTCCTCCAACTCAACCAGGACGAAACTGAGGTTTTAGTCATTGGTCCTGAGGCTCAGAGACAGAGGCTGGTTTTTATTATTTAAAAAATATTGCCAGAGTGCGGCCGTTTCTCACTCAGACTCTCATTTGATTATGCCTTTCTGGTCTTCCAAAAAAGACCATTGCACCGCTACAGCAGCTTCAGAACTCTGCAGCCCAGCTGCTGACGAGGACCCCCAGGTCCTCGGGTAGTAAACTTTTAATTGTCCCTACAGTTACCACTAAAACACATGGTGAGGCCTCATTCAGTTTTTATGGTCCCAAACTATGGAACAGTTTACCTGAGGATCTGAGGTCTGCTGCGAGTATTCATATTTTAAGGGTAAACTGAAAACCTACCTTTTTAACTTAGCTTTTAGTTACATTTTAATCTTAACATAATTTTACTCTGCTATTTACTACGATTACTTTAATTATGTACCATAATTATTTATTTATGTCTTCTATTCTTTTTAATTTGGTAAATCTCTTAACTCGTTCCTACAATTGCGGGATAATGCGGGGGGGGGGGGGGGTCTGAAATGAAGCACTTTGTGCTACATGCACCATGTATGAAAAGTACTATATAAATAAAGTTTGATTGATTGATTGATTGTTTGTGTGTGTCAAACATAGACATATCATGTTATAACTTAATCAATACTGGATATATTACCATAATGACGCATATCACTGACGCATATATACATATTATGAAATTATCAATATTGCAAAAGGTCAAGGTTGCATTTACAGTAGAAGAAAGGTCAAAATCACATTATTGGCTCTAATTCAAGAACGGGTTGTTATAGAAACTTCAGATTGGCACAAAACAGGGGTGAGATTAGGCATTCTCTGAATACTTGTTTACATTATTATTTTAACATTAGTTCATTTATATTATTATTTTAACATTAGTTCATTTATATTATTATTTTAACATTAGTTCATTTATATTATTATTTTAACATTAACAGTATTACATTTTTTTGTCAGTTAACTACTTCATCACAGACTCATTATTTCTGCAGGGATCTGTCTACTTCTTAAATGCTTTTATTGTGAAGGCCCATCTGCTGTGTTTCCTGCCTGGTTGCTGTGGCTTGTTGCCATTGCTGGTTGCCGTGTTCTGTGTGGTGTCCTCTGTTAGTTCAGACTTGCAGGAGCACAGGGTGTTTCCCGCCTCACTCGCCTGCAGGTATTCATTCCTGTTCGCGCTTTAACGTGAGGCGCGGCAGCAGAAGAATGCGTGACCTGCGGCTGATCTTCCTGCTCTGGTTCCTTTGGTTCCTCAGGTTCTTCCAGCTCTGGTTCCTTTGGTTCCCCAGGTTCTTCCTGCTCTGGTTCCTTTGGTTCCCCAGGTTCTTCCTGCTCTGGTTCCTTTGGTTCCCCAGGTTCTTCCTGCTCTGGTTCCTTTGGTTCCCCAGGTTCTTCCTGCTCTGGTTCCTTTGGTTCCCCAGGTTCTTCCTGCTCTGGTTCCTCAGGTTCTTCCAGCTCTGGTTCCTTTGGTTCCTCAGGTTCTTCCAGCTCTGGTTCCTTTGGTTCCTCAGGTTCTTCCAGCTCTGGTTCCTTTGGTTCCTCAGGTTCTTCCTGCTCTGGTTCCTTTGGTTCCTCAGGTTCTTCCTGCTCTGGTTCCTTTGGCTCCTCAGGTTCTTCCTGCTCTGGTTCCTTTGGTTCCTCAGGTTCTTCCAGCTCTGGTTCCTTTGGTTCCTCAGGTTCTTCCAGCTCTGGTTCCTTTGGTTCCTCAGGTTCTTCCTGCTCTGGTTCCTTTGGCTCCTCAGGTTCTTCCTGCTCTGGTTCCTTTGGTTCCCCAGGTTCTTCCAGCTCTGGTTCCTTTGGTTCCTCAGGTTCTTCCAGCTCTCGTTCCTTTGGTTCTTCAGGTTCATCTGAGCAGGTGATAAAACACCAGGTGGAAACCCCAACCTTAGTGGTTCTGTGGGGCCCCTAATGGTTATGTGGTCCCCTACTGGATCTGTGGGGCCCTATTAGCTTTGTGGGGCTTATACTGGTTATATGGGCCCCCTAATGGTTCTGTGGTCCCCTAGTGGTTTTGTGGGGCCCTAGTCTTCCTGTGGGGCCCTATTAGCTTTGTGGGGCCCCTAGTGGTTCTGTGGGGCCCCTAATGGTTCTATGGCCCCCTAGTGGTTCTGTGGGGCCCCTAATGGTTATGTGGTACCCTAGTGGTTCTGTGGGGCCCTTTAGCTTTGTGGGGCCTATAGGGGTTCTATGGGGCCCCTAATGGTTTTGTGGTCCCGTAGTGATTTTGTGAGGCCCTAGTCTTCCTGTGGGGCATTATTAGCTTTGTGGGCCCCCTAGTGGTTCTGTGCCCTCCTAGTGGTTCTGTGGGGCCCCTATTGGGTATGCGAGGCCTTAGTTTTTCTGTGACGCCCAAGTGGACCTGTGGGGCCCTATTGGCCCTATGCACCCCTAGTGGTTATGTGGACCCCAAGTGGTTTTGTGGTGACCCTAGAGACTCTGTGGACCCCTTGTGGTTCTGTGGACCCCTTGTGGTTCTGTGGGCCCCTCGTGGTTCTGGGGACCCCTATTGGTTCTGGGGACCCCTATTGGTTCTGTGGGGCTCCTTGTAAATGGTAAATGTTCTGCACTTATGAAGTTCTTTCCCACCTTCATGGTGTTCAAAGCGCTTTACATTAGCCTCACCATCGGCGGAATGAGGGTTGGGCTTTGGGGGCTTAAGCCATGGATCTTTTTTGATATTGTAAAAAAAAGCAACTGTGTACTATGTTTCATACAACACATTTTAAAACATATATATATATGGGCAGCAATCCTACATCAAAACCCACATTTCCCTTGTTCTTAAAATTTTCTTATTTGACGATGTAGCAACCCGGAACTAGCAAAACAAATAGCGACAGTCCATGTATTTGAATTCTGAATGGTAACATCTCCTGTGCAGTCTGCTCATTTTTATCATGGACATAAGGAATGTCTTTAACAAAAGATCTAAAGGTGATAATAAGTCATTGTCAGCAGGAGTCAGTACATGTTTCAGGTCAGTGATTTCCGAGCACGGCAGCTGGCTTTGGTGTTTGGTTGGCTAGGCTTCTTCATTTCTTGACAGTGTCATTGCTAACTACGTTTAGCATTTTAGTTATTTTGCAATACAATTTCTCATTGGTAACTGTGACAGTGTGATTGAGCCAATGAACTTCTGCTGTCTGTGACAGCAGCGCACACTTTACCATAATTTCTCACACAGTTCTATAATTTACAGAATGTCCCTCCGTCATTCTGAACATGTATTGTCCAGCTGACTGAGTGAAAACACACCATCAATTCTTGAGCACATTTATTCAACAATCTCTCGAGATGTGGCATCATGTGATGTTATCATGTGATGCATCATTTAATTATTAGCTCCGCCAAGAAGGTTATGTTTTTGCCGCCGTTTATCTGTTTGTCTGTGTCTGTGTTCAAGATAACTCGAAAACTTATGAACAGATTTTGATGACATTTTCAGGGTAGGTTGGTAATGGGGAGATCTGGAAATGATTAGATTTTGGTGGCGAGCCGAAGGGGGGTGGGGGGGATCTACCTTGGCGGAGGTCTGCGCTCTCAGAGTGCTTTTCTAGTTGTTTGTGTGTTTGATCAGTTTTGTGATCTGTAAAGTTAGTGTTCCTGGTAGGACTGTTTGATTTCTTAATGCTGTTTATACATGCACACACGTACATGCAGTAGGAAGGGCTTAGAGTTTAAAAGAAGGCTGTTGAAGCCCTGAGGAGGGAGTGGAGGTTTGAATGGTGATGGTAATGGAGCTGCTAACTGCCTTGATTTCTGATGCGTATATATTTTGTTTGTATTTAGCATGAGCTGATGAAGAACTCAGATTTAACCTTGTTTGTTTTTTTTCCTTCTAACTTATAATTCTGTAAATAGTATTTCTTTTCCCTCTTACACTTGTAAATATTGCATTGCCCTTGGGAGGCCGACAGCAAATGAATCACACCTGTTTTGACATTTCTTTCTTGCCTTTTTTGGGAATGGTGTAAGAAGACAGCAATATACTAAGTTGTTAAGAGCTTAGCACCAACAGTTTGGTTATCAGCTGTTATATATAAATACTAGAAAAGCACTCTGAGGGCGCAGGCCTCCACCAAGGTAGACCCCCCCCCCCAGATCATCACCAAAGTGAAATCAGTTCTTCCTGTTCACATTTCCAACATATCCTGAAAATTTCATCAAAATCCATCTATAAGTTTTCAAGTTATATTGAACACAAACAAACAAACAAACAGATAAACGCCGGCAAAAACATAACCTCCTTGGCGGAGGTAATAATGTTCTATTTTCATCGTTCAATTTGACCTACGCTGTTAGGTGACAGAGATAAGGCAGGTGAATCATCATTTTTTATGTTCTGGTCAGATATATCTCCTTAACATTTTATCCTTCAAATGAAATGAATGTGACAAAATTACACATTTGAATGTTTGTTAATGCGTTGTTTTTGTGGACTTGCGCTCATGACTTTTAGCAGAGAATGATAAATGAAGTCTTCAGGTGAAGTCAAACCGTCCAGCTGGATTTAATTTGGACATGGTGACTCAGGCCACATATCCAAGACTGTGAATCAGAAATAACATGTAAATAATTTCCGATGTGATCACATTTGACATTGAAAATGGGTTACTTTATGTGTATTTTTCCTGTATCAGTGCCTTACTTTTCTGAATTGACTTGTAAAAGGTTAACTTATTAATAATAATAATAATAATAATAATTTTGATCAGGATTGAGGTTAATTAAAAGATTTACACAAGAAATTGAAAAAATATGTTTCTAATATATCTAATACATACAAAACGGTGGCTGTGGCGCCTGAGGCTGGCCATACTAATAGGCTCATATACTGTATAGTGTTCTATATCTATGTCATATGGTTAGGATTTGTCCAACAGGTCACCCTAAAATGCACGAGAATACAGGAAATTGCATCTAAGATTTTTTTTTCTGGAAGAGGTCCCCCAGACCCCCCTCTGGGCTAAGCCCCGGAACTTCACAATGTCTGGCTCCACCTCTGAGCCTCACATTCACCCATTCACCCAAACTCATACACCAGTAGGTTTCTAGGGTTCTCTCAGTCCTACTGGGGACATTTAGGGTTCAAGGTTCTGCCAGACCATCAGGGGACATTTAGGGTTCAAGGTTCTGCCAGACCATCAGGGGACATTTAGGGTTCAAGGTTCTGCCAGACCTACTGGGGACATTTAGTGGTTTTGCCCAAGGACACTTCAACATGTGGACACTCAGAGCCAAGATTGGAACCATCTATCCTTCAGTCATTGGACGACCTGTTCTACCAACTGAACCGCAGCCTAGTGGTTCTGTTTGTGGTTCTGTTTATTTCTTTCTCAGTGTAAAACAGTGTATTTATTCTGAGGCGGAGCCAAATATTGTGATGGTCCAGGGCTGCGCTCAGAGAGAAGAGTGGGGTGCCCCCCAGAACACTACAGATCTAACACACAGGGGCGGAACTACACAGTTTTGGGGGGTATGAGATTATTTATGAGATTAAAAAAATCTAAATCGTGAGATAAATCAAAATTAGGACATTAAAAAGTCACAAGTATGACATAAAAAGTCAAAATGATGACATAAAAATGAAATTAAAAGTCAGGTAAAATAATACAAAAAACAACAAATAAAATACACTTCAATTAAATGTTTATTTTTTGGTTTTTATTTTTGTTTTCCCAAGCCACTCAGAGTTGCAGGATGAAAGAGCTGCATGTGGATCCGGAGCCACAGGTTGACCACCCATGGTCCAGCCTAATGTTATTTTCATCCTACTTCCTGTGAGCATGTTATCATGCTAGCTAGCTTATAAACAGTGAAGTGATTCTCATGAACCATGTTTAGGTGCTAATCCGACCCTGGTTTCAGTCAAAATGTCAGACCCATGTCACAATCAATATGACGAACGGTTTCTAAATCTTTACCAAACTGTTAGCATCTGCAAGAAACCACTATTTGAGTTTGACCCAAGTAAGTTATGTTAGCTAGCAGCAGCTAACTCTGTGTAAGTTCATACCTGTAAGTTACTTAATATAATGTGTTTGTTCATACCTGTAAGTTACTTAATATAATGTCTTTGTTCATACCTGTAAGTTACTTAATATAATGTCTTTGTTCATACCTGTTGCTGTCTAATCATTTCAGCATGTTTGTTCCATTCCCTCAGATGTTTTTCCTTTTTCCTTTTTCTACACCTGACCAGTTTTTCATCTTCTCTATCTTTCCTCAAACCACGTCAGTAGCGCCCACCTCAACTGAGGCTTACAAGTACAGATCTAAAACTATAGATCTAAAACACTATAGATCTAGAACAATACAGATCTGAAATGGTAAATGGACTGCACTTATATAGTTCTTTTCCACCTTCATGGTTCAAAGCGCTTTACATTAGCCTCACATTCACCCATTCACACACACTCATACACCAGTAGGTTTCTAAGGTCAAAGGTCAGTCCTACTGGGGGCCTAAGTCAGGGTTCAGTGTCTTGCCCAAGGACACTTGGACATGTGGACAGCCAGAGCCGGGACGCGAACCGCCAACCTCTCGGTCATTGGGCGACCCACTCTACCAACTGAGCCACAGCCGCTAAAACACTATAGATCTAAAACATTATAGATCTGGAACACTACAGATCTAAAACTATAGATCTAGAATACTACAGAGCTAAAACACTATAGATCTAAAACACTATAGATCTGGAACACTACAGATGTAAAACACTATAGATCTAAAACATTATAGATCTGGAACACTACAGATCTAAAACTATAGATCTAGAATACTACAGAGCTAAAACACTATAGATCTAAAACACTATAGATCTGGAACACTACAGATGTAAAACTATAGATCTAGAATACTACAGAGCTAAAACACTATAGATCTAAAACACTATAGATCTGGAACACTACAGATGTAAAACTATAGATCTAGAATACTACAGAGCTAAAACACTATAGATCTAAAACACTATAGATCTGGAACACTACAGATGTAAAACACTATAGATCTGGAACACTACAGATGTAAAACACTATAGATCTGGAACACTACAGATGTAAAACACTATAGATCTGGAACACTACAGATCTAAAACTATAGATCTAGAACACTACAGAGCTAAAACACTATAGATCTAAAACACTATAGATCTGGAACACTGCAGATGTAAAACACTATAGATCTGGAACACTACAGATCTAAAACTATAGCTCTAGAACACTACAGAGCTAAAACACTATAGATCTAAAACACTATAGATCTGGAACACTACAGATGTAAAACTATAGATCTAGAATACTACAGAGCTAAAACACTATAGATCTAAAACACTATAGATCTGGAACACTACAGATGTAAAACACTATAGATCTGGAACACTACAGATGTAAAACACTATAGATCTGGAACACTACAGATCTAAAACTATAGATCTAGAACACTACAGAGCTAAAACACTATAGATCTAAAACACTATAGATCTGGAACACTACAGATGTAAAACACTATAGATCTGGAACACTACAGATCTAAAATACTATAGATCTGGAACACTACAGATGTAAAACACTATAGATCTAGAACACTACATATCTAAAACACTAAAGATCTAGAACACCACAGATCTAAAACACTATAGATCTGTAATACTATAGATCTAGAACAGTATAGAAAAATCCTCACACTATCAAACACCTATTGATGGGTTTGGGCAGAGGTGGTCAACCTGCGGCTCCGGACCCAATTGCAGCTCTTTCATCCTTATCCTGCAGCTCCGATTGGTGTGGGAAAATAAATTACTTAAAAAAGACTAAAGTACATTGGTACCTCGACTTACAAAAGACTTAGCTAACAAATATTCCAAGTAACAAAAAATCTTTACATCAATTTTTCATCTCTGAATACAAAAACTCCAGAGACATAAATACAGTATTGAAAGTACATTATGTCCCATTAGTTGTGAGAGAGCTGCACATGATACTTTTCGTTACCCTTTGACCCTCATTCATCACAGAGTTACTGTTGTTTCCTGACTTTTTCCCATTGTGTTCATTTGAACTTTATTACAGTTGTCATGGATCCTGCATCTGGTGTCATGTTTGTCTAGTTGTTGTATGTCTTTCTACAGTTTCTGTCGTTGTTGGTGTTCTGGGCTCTTTATTTTGTTATGTGGGTTCATGTTCACCTTTCCTGCTTTACTTCCTGTCACCGGTGTTTTCCCCACCTCCATTAATTTTCACATCATTTGTCTCAGCTGTCAGTAGGGTATAAATAGCAATCTGTGTGTTTGTCTGGTGTGAATCTGTCTGTGTTATGAGTCTTATGAGCAAGTATACCTATACTTCTGGTTTCTTGGCTTTTGACTTCTTGTTCTGGTTTTTGGATTTTGATCTCTGCCTGCCCCTTGTCTGTCATTGTGTGGATTTTTGTGTACTGACCATGAGCTTGTTTTTGGAGTTTTGCCATGCCCCCCTCGGTGCCCCATCGGACCTCGAACCCTCGGTGTGACCCTGCGACGGACTTGGATAACGGTGTGTTGGATCTCCCTTATTGCGTCTTGGATCATCCGTCCTGTATGGACGGGCCAGGAGGAGCCTCATCCGTGCTTTACTTATTTAATAAAGACTGTAAAACACATCTGAAGCCTCAGAGTTTTGCATCTTGGGTCCATCTATCACCCATTCTATCACAGTATGTATTAGTTATTCATTATGAGCCCAGAGAAAGTGATTCCTGGTGAAAAGAAGAAGCGGCTGCGTTATCAATAGAAGTGAAACAGGAGATGATAAAATAAATCTGAAACAGACACACAGTTGAGTGATATCGCAAAGGAATACTGCAGAAATATAAAAATATTGAAGCAGAAGGATGATTAAAGCTGTCATTCCATGATTATTTCATTAATATTACTGTGTTCTCCATTGTTATTGAATTCATTGTGTGTTGGTTCTATTTAAAAAAAATTTGCTTTGTTTCCAACAGTTTTTTCACTGTAGAAAAATGACTTGAGGTTGAACAACAGAATTTACCGGTACTTCCTCATACATGTCCATGACGCAGTGACGTCTCTGATTGGCTCAGAATGTGTGAAGGAACACTCCCCCCTCCCCTCTCACTCTCTATGTGTGTTTACCATCCCAGAGTAAATGGTAAATGGTCTGCACTTATATAGTTCTTTTCCACCTTCATGGTGTTCAAAGCGCTTTACATTAGCTTCACATTCATCCATACACCAGTAGGTTTCTAAGGTCAAAGGTCAGTCCTACCTACCCTAAGTCAGGGTTCAGTCAAGGACATTTTGACATGTGGACAGCCAGAGCTGGGAGAAGAACCGCCAACCTCTCGGTTATTGGGCGACCCACTCTACCAACTGAGCCACAGCCGCCCATCCAACTAGGTTTCGTGCCGCCGCTGGTTCTGAAAACGTGCAGGAAAAAAACAAGGCTTTATTTCCACAGAGAGCATATGAACCAGTTTGATCCACCATATTTTCAAGTTTGTGCAGCAGCTACTGTGGCAACGTCTTCTCTTATAGATGCTATTGATGCATTCATGAGCAAATGAACTCCATGTATACAAACCCAGATGCCCCCCCCCCCAGGGAAACAGCAAAGGCCACATGACCTGGACCATCAGAGCAAACTGTTGATTTTTATATATATATATATATATATATATATATATATATATATATATATATATATATATATATATATATATATATATATATATATATATATATATATATATATATAAACCTAACCCTGACCTTGACCTTAACCCTAACCCTTTACCCTGACCCCTGACCCACCACTCTATCTAGAGTAAAGTTTACACTTCAGACTTAAACACAGACTGCTGTTTTGGTGTAAGGTCAAATTAAAAGTGAACTGTGGGTTTGGATGCAGGAGTTCTGCTCATAAATCTGTTTGAAGATGTATTGGATGGAGCGAAGGACTAAGCTGCCTTCAAAATAGCCCCCCCCCCCCCAGACTGTGGGTTTTTCCAGCCCAGGCTTCACTTTCTCTGTTTCCTCAGTTTTAAAACCACACAGACCTCCTGAAACGACAGAAGCTTCATCTCCTTCTAATGACTATAATCCAGGCTGGAGTAAATGACATGCTCTCACCACACACTCTCACCACACGCTCTCACTACATGCTCTCTTTTCTCTGGCAATAAAACCTTGTCCTTTTAAAACAACTCGGCTCAGTTTTGTCACTTTGAGGGAAACAGACGATGCCACACGTCTTTATTCTGTCTGGAAAACTGAAACTTCCACAGCCCAGAAAACAAACCAGTTCTTTTACTGCAAAGTATTTACGATTCGGATTATTTAAAGACACACATTTGTCCTGTTCCAGCATCATATTAAAGCTTTTCTGGCCCATATCTGCTAAAAACCTTAGCCATAGTTATGACATGTTGAAAAATCACAATTGTGTAGTTTCACTTTTTTGTCCCACATCTGTGAAAAAATTTACCAAATTTACCAAATGTGGAAAAAACACACGGGTGTAATGTCAGTTTTTAAATCGCAAACCCAACCATTTGTTTATTTATTGTTGTTATTTATTACAGGAGATGTCATTCATTCCACTCCAGGGGTCTTAGCACTTAATCAGTGTGATTTTTTTTTTTTAAATTTGCTTATTTTCTTCAAATTATGTTTTATTTTTACATAAATTATTTGATTTTGTTCAGTTCATCGACCTTTTTTGTTTTTCACAAATTACATGAAACGTTCAGTGAAACTGTGTGCGTCAGCATAATGCACACTTATGATGCACACACCAGTGGGAGAGGGATTCCCAAACCAATGTGATGAAATCAAGACCAGTGCATTGAGTTCTAGCCTAAACTTCACTCCATGTGAATGTACTGTACACAGAAAGTAACTGAAAAAAAAATCATGTAAATTAATTCACTTTGGTCGAAATCTTTCAGTGGATTAATTCATTTTCTGTAGCTCCATTAACCAAGTTGCTGGCACTGCACAAATATTTGGATAATATCAAAGTTACCAGGAAAACAGTTCTGCACATTTATTCGAATGAGTGATTTATTTGCATCACAAAACTGTCACACAACAAAAACTCACACCTTGTAACTGCTTGGAACTACTTTCTGTCAATGGTGATCAATGCGCGTTGTCACCACGAACAGCTGTGTGCCTGTACGTAGCAACTGCAAACACTGCCGAACAACTGATGAAAGCGCACACCTGTTAGCAGTGACAATGCGGATTGATCGTTATTGAGAGAAAGTAGCTCCAAGCGATTACGAGGTGAATTTTTGTTCCGTGACGTTTTGTTATGCAGATAAATCAGTCATTCAAACACATACTTTTTTTGGAAGAAACATGCAGTTTGTTGACCCCAGGAAACCTGCTGGGTCTACTTTCGCTTTGACCAAAACCTGACCAGAACTCGACTAACGGGACACTGTCGGGATGTCTGGTGCACCCACAGTGCACCAGAATCCAGACGCTGATGACATACAGATTCATGTGAAAAATACCGAACTATCTCTTTAAAGCATTGGCTGTTTAAGGGCAGCATAATTGGGGTTATCAAAAATACTGTTCTTTCCATGCATCAAAAGTTGTGTCTAAGTCTGTGAGTTGGGATACTTGTGGGTGCGAATGCCAGGGCTGTTTTTTTTTTTTTTACTGGCTGATTGGTAAGTAGTACAGGTAGCAATGCATGCTAGCTTATGACATGTGTTTACTCATGGCTATGTGTCTCACTTAAGTGCTTGCTTATGACCAGTGGGATGGGTGGCTGACCTCTGGGATGTGGTAGTTCTGTTTCCCATGTGAATTGAGGCCATCTACTATTAGGCCTTCGCCACGTACCACGTCGGGCGCAAGGCCTATTGATACTGCTTGCACTTTGTTCTGATTCAGCCCTTTGAGATCTAATTTGACCCCCTGAACATGCATGAAACTCACCAAATTTTGCACACACATCAGAAGTGTTTTTAGGTTTCATAAAAGTCAGTAAAGAAATGTGTCTACAGTGAAATAGGGTTAGGGTTAGATTGAAATTTTAAAAATTTTGAGTCGTCATTTTCGCTGTCATTGGAATTTATCTATCTCCTTCTTGGCCGTTGGGTCAAATGAGCTCAAAATCGGTGAGCACGATCTACACAAGTGGGACATCAAAAGTTATCCAATTTATTTGGAAAAGTTACATCTTTTTTGTGCTATGCTGTCGCAAATTTTGCGAAGATTTTGGGAAAAATTACCACTACATAAATTGCTTCAGCTCAGACATTTGAACATCAATCTGGCTGAAATTTGACACAGACGTCTATCTCCCAGGTCTACATCCATTTAGCCAAAGACATTTGGATTTTGTACTATAGCGCCCCCTAGAAATGTACTTTTACTACAATGGCTACCCCTAGAAAAGGTGAAATAGGTTGTATTAGGCCAGATCACGCTCTAGTGAAGTTAGAGCTATGAAAATAAGTACACGTGTTTGTCATCTGACAATAAACAAAAAACCTAATGATGACCATGCCCATAAACAAACAGAAAGTCCGCCATCTTGGATTGAAATTTTAAAAATTTGGAGTCATCTTTTTCGCTGACACTGGAATTTATCTATCTCCTCCTAGGCCGTTGGGCCAAATGAGCTCAAAATCGGTGAACATGATCTAGACAAGTGGGACGTCAAAAGTTATCAAATTTACTTGGAAAAGTTGCATCATTTTTGTGCTACGCTGTCGCCAAGTTTGTGAAGATTTTGGGAAAAATTGCCACTACATAAACTTCTCCAGCTCGGACATACGAACACCGATTTGGCTGAAATTTAACTCCAATGTCTGTCTCCTGGGTCTACACCTGTTTGTCAATAGGAATTGCGATTTTGCTCTAAATCACCCCCTACAAAATCGCCTGTACTGAAATGGCTGTAGCTCGGGCATACAAACACAGATTTGGGGAGGCAGTTGCGAGGGATGGTGAAGGCCTTTGAGACTGCTTGCAGTTTTAATTGTGTTTGTTTTTTGTATTTGTGTCTGTTTATTCGTTGTCTGTATGTGATACTAACTTGTATTTTTCTTGTGTGGCTGCAGACAGCTGCTGCTGTTTTGCCCCTTTTTAGAATGTTTTCATAATGTTTGTATTTTATATTGTCTTTTTTGCTCATGTTTTTATTAATGTCACCCAACATTGGTTAGGGGAGATTATTGTAATCGCCTTGTATGTGTGTGTGTGTATATGTGTGTCTCTGCAGAGACATGGGCATATACATATAGCTAATGCGGATCAGATGCAATGATCAGTTTGAGTAAAGGTCAAAGGTCAAAGTCACAATTAACTAAAAGGTCAAAATCACATTATAGGTTATAACTCAAGAATGGAGGGTCACAGAACTTTCAGATTGGTACCGAATGATGCAGAACGCAACAATTCTCACATTTGGTGCTGTCGCCTACGACCAATATTTTTTTAGATCTCTGGAGGTCAAAGGTGACATGTTGCAAAATGAACTTGTGTAACACTGTTTGTTGTTGTCAAGCATAGACATATCATTCTATAACTTAAACAATACTGGATATATTATCATAATATTACACGCATTGACACATATATACATATGACAAAATTATCAATATTGCAAAAGGTCAAAGGTCAAGGTCACATTTAGCAGAAAGGTCAAAATCACATCATTGGCTCTAATTCAACAACGAGTTGTCATAGAATCTTGAGATTGGCACAAAAGAGGTGTGAGATTAGACATTCTGTGAATGCTCGTTAAAAGTAGATTTCAAACTGTTACGTCATCATATCGCATCAGTTGCTATGCCATGCAGCTATGCATGTTGCAGTTGCAACAAAGCAGCAGCAGCAGAGGAGGAAATCACAACAAGACTTGGCAGGGACACAAATGAAGTTGGGATGTTTGTTGCATTTGTGCTATTGCTTTACACAGTAATGATATCGGAGATTGAAAGAAGAAGAGTTGGTCTGGAAGAAGAACTCCACAGAGATGAATGAAACAAGAGAGCTGGAAAAGCCAGGAATTATTATGCTTCATCATGTGGTAAACTTCCTCCAGCAACTACTGCAACTACAATAAAAGTTGTTTGTCATGATCTGAAGATTTCATTTGTGACAACCAATCTGTGCAACTTCAGCAACTTCAACTTCAGCACTCTCGACTACCTACCCTTGAGCAGGAACTCTGTTGGTTCCTGTAAAAGTTCCAGAAGGTGGCCCTGTCGGAACGGCTTGGTCAGTGGAAACACGAGCATACCGTGAAGTTCCTGTAAAATGGCCCCGAAGTTCCAAAAGTGGAAACACACCTCATGTGTTCCACCTGTTTTGTTTAATATTTAAGTGCCTCCTGTTTTCTGGTCAAATTGTGAGTTTGTTTTGGTCTGATGCATCAGGTGAGCATTTTGATCCATGTCCTGGTTTTCCTGGCTTTTTGTGTGTTGTCTGTCCTGCGTCCGTTGTCTTGCATGATATGTGCCTCTTGTTACTGGACCTGGAACACATGCCTGATTACGAGTTTGCCTTGTCCCTGTCGGTTCCCTTTTGGACTCGGGATGCCTGGTTTGATCGTTGCCTGTGTATCGATAATGGGTTTTGGATTATCCCTGAGTACTGTGGTTTGCTGTCTGGTTCTGATTCTGGCCTGTATTCTGACTAAGGTCCTGCCTTGTGCCCTAGTTGGGATCTCCATCACAGTAACTCATTAATCCAACATTTTACATTTTCTCAATAAACTTATAATATATTAGTCAGATATTTGGGTTCACTTTGTTCTTGAGCTTGTACCATGTACTTTCAGGTGTGTATTTACAGGTGTGTAAGTGTGTATTTTCAGGTGTGATTTACAGTAGGACTGTGAAGGTCGTCACACACACATTCTCTGCTCATGAACTGATTTATGCTTCGAGGTCGTTTTAGGACCAAAGGTCCTAAAACGACCTCGAAGCATAAATCAAAGTCTGTCATAGGTAAAACCATCAAGTCCTGGAGCCACAGAATGACAACGTACAGCTGCGTATGATGAGACGCCTGGGCTTCATCTGTTTCTTCAGCTTCATCTGTTTCTTCTGCAAAAGGAGCGACAAACACGTGGTTTGCTGACCCAAAGTGGACCCATTGCTGACCCAAAGTGGACCCATTGGATCCATCAAGCAGATTTTAGATGGTTTGGTTGACATATTTTTCTATTTCCACCACAAAGGGTACCAAAATAACCAATACAAACTGTTCCACTTTTTGTCACCCTTCCCTTGGGGTGCCAACTGCTCCAAAGCGATCCATGTGGGCGGAGCTAAACAGACTGCATCTCGTAATTAGCTGACAGAATCAAAAGGACAAACACCAGCTGTGTTCGAAACCGCATACTACATACTTCCATTATACTATTCATACTTTGTACTACCTACTCAGTGATCGGACAATATGCAAAGCATTTACACTGTAGTGTACTATATGATAACCAGCAATACATTGCGCTCTTATCCGTGCAAAAATCGACAGGGTGAAGCTGATTTCACTTGAGCTCCAAACTCTACAAATACATCAGTTGATTGTTTTTTTTAAAAAAAAAAAAAAATCAGGTGAGAAAGTGTCTTGTTAGATGCAGAATGTGGTGTCTAAATGCCACCTATTTAAAATTTTGTTCGGAGGATTTCGGTGAAACTCTAGCAAGCCGCTAGTTAGCAATGCACTTCCGGTTATTTCCACAAAATAAAATACCCCTTTCCCTTTCTTAGAACAAAAAACACACTGATAAATCTGGGCTTTGTAAACAAGAAATGAATCTTCACGCAAACTATTTACTTGACACCAGCATTTACACTGATTGCAGTCCTGTTTACGGAATTTAGCCAGTCATGATCAGATTATGATGCTTTACCAGTGGAGAGTCGTGTCACCTGGAAGACGGAGATTAGCTCCCTGTCAATGAATACTTGAGATACCACCATGCAATTACATGGCCATATACATATAGCTAATGTGCATCAGATACAATGATCCATTTGAGTAAAGGTCAAAGGTCAAGGTCACTATTAACTAAAAGGTCAAAATGCCATTATCAGTTATAATTGATTGATTGATTGATTAGTTTATTTCAGGCAAGTTCAGAGTTTTTACTCTCCTTACAAAATTTACAAAAACAATTTCCAACTTAAACATTAAGACAAATAAACAAATAACAATGTGCAATCTTCTGCCTGAAAGGGAGTGAGAAGAAGAAACACTTATGTACTCCCACCCCGTCTTCAAAATATTACAAAAAAAGAAAAAGAAAAAGAAAAGCGGCTTGTTTCTCAGCTTCCATCATAGAGAGACAACAAGGAATAGGCAAAGCCTTTACGTCAACCTGAGAGAAGACAATATATATATATACACACACATATATATATACATATACATATATACACATACATACATATACATACACACACACATACATATATATCATATACATACACATACATACACACATATATATATACATACACACACACATACATATACACACATATACACATACTTTCAAATAAACAGGAAAAAGAGAAAGAAAAAAAAAATACATTATGCTTTACATACAACCGTAATTACCTACATACAATCAAACACACATTTACATAGCTGACTCAAATACTTATACCATCAACAGTATCAAAATTACATGAAGTCAATACCAACAATGGTAACTAGACGGCCTACCCACAGTGGTAACAGACATAAGCAACAAGAATTTAGGTCAATATACCAACAATGGTAACTGGCAAAGTACCACAAGGGTAATGATTACACACATATGTTCACAGTAGCCAAAAAAATGGATGTTAGATACATTTGAGCCCCTCCTTCTATATTTCGTGCCCCTTCTTTACATGTTTATGTAGATGTTTTAGGTGATTTTGTTAGAAAATAAACGGATTTTACTTATGGTGTCCTGAACTATGCATTAAAACAGCAAGTTCATTACGCTGTTGCTCAAAGAATGACTCTTCAAACACCAGCCCGTCTCCTGCATTTCCTGTCTTTTGTCTGCATGTGCTGTTCATGGATATATCCTGAACTGTGCGTGTGTTGTTAATTCAACAACGGAGGGTCACAGAATTTTCAGATTGGTACCAAACGATGCAGAATAAAGGTTTCTACAATTCTCATAACTGGTGTTGTCAACTACAACCAATAGTTTTTGAGATCTCTGGATGTCAAAGGTGACATGTCGCACATGAACTTGTGTAACAGTGTTTGCATGTGTCAAGCAGAGACATATCACACTGTAACTTAATCAATACTGGATATATTATCATAATATTACACACACTGACACATATATACATACAACAAAATGATCAATATTACAAAACGTCAAAGGTCAAGGTCGCATTTAGGAGAAAGGTCAAAATCACATTTTTGGCTCTAAATCAAGAACGGGTTGTCATAATAACCTTGAGATTGGCACAAAATAGGGGCAAGATTAGGCATTCTCTGAATACTTGTACTTATTGTATATTTCAAACTTTATGAATCAGCGTAAATCCAATGACGAAATCACTAATATCACACACCACCTAGCATGAAACCTGGAGGAAAAATCTCTTACAGCTTCTTAAATACACAGCATAAAGCAAGAAAGTCATGTGAACTGAATAATTGAATAAAGTTTATTAAAATAAATGACCAAACAAAACAAATGTAGAACAGGTACTTGTGCATCTTTGTCACTGTGGGTCATGGTCATTTGCGGTTTCCTCAACTTGCTTCAGGTCAAAATGGGATAAAACAGAAAATAGCCAAACAAAAAAGAAAACTGAAAAAAACCCATTATCCATTTTTTCATTTGGGTTTTGGAAACAAATAATCAAGAAGCAAATTGTTTTATCATCTTATTTTTTTGTTTTATTTTGAAAAAACGAATGAACGAATGATACATGGATTTATATTGGATGGATTCTGATCATTACATGGATTCTAGCCTGGCTCTACAGCTGCCCACTGTTCCTTACAGGTGGACCAATGGCATGAAGGATGGGTTAAATGCAGAGGACAAATTTCATTGTACAATGTATAATAGCAAATAAAGTACTTTACCTGACTTTACTTTTATTTATATTCAACCATATGTGGAAATCCTTCTTGAACTATACAGATGGACATCAGAGGTGTGTCTACAGGGGGGCTGGGGGGTGCAATGGCCCCCGAGGGACAAGTCCTGCCTGAGAAATGTCCTGTCCATCCAAAGAATAAGGCCAGAAAAAAGGTTATCATTTATGATCTGTTTGTATCTGGTATTGAAAGAATAAATGCTGGTGGTGATAATAAATAAATAAATAAATAAATAAATCATATACTGCAAAGTTTCTCTGTCACCTTAAGGGGCAGAACAATCGACAAAACTGCTTTTCAGTTGGTTCATTTGAATAGGGGGCGTGTCAGTCCTCCTCCATTTAACTAACAAGCACGACGCTATGTTTCTGTTCTAGCTCTCCTGTAGTAACCATGTTGTATAACTTTTGATTTTATTGATAGAAGTTGCATCATACAAGTTCTACATTTCTTTACAACAAAAATAACAAAAAAACCCAAAAAAAACATCATAAAAAATTCCACACTGAACAAAATTGCCGGTCATGATTTATGTTACTGTGACCATATTTTGAATTATTTGATTTACAGAATTTATTATTAATAATAATAATAATAATAATAATAATAATAATAATAATAATATTACTGCTACTACCTCTACTACTACTACCAAGAATAATAATAATAATTATTATTATTATTATTATTATTATTGGACTATTAGGCCTAGTAATCCTGTGTGTGCTTGCATGCAATGCAAAGCACACAGGTATATTGTTTGTCATATTTATTATTATTATGACTTCTGACTTCTTCAGACAATATGCCCCCATCACTACTGGTACCACTGTTGCCTTCACACTCCACATTTTCTCTAACTCCTCTTTCAGCCCTTGGTATTTCTCTTCTCTTCTCATGTTCTTTCTTTCTCATGTTGCTATCACTGGGGACTGCTACATCTATCACCACCACTGTCTTCTCATGTTTATCCACCACCACTATGTCAGGCTGATTGGTCATCACCATCTTGTCAGTCTGGATCTGGAAGTCCCACAGGATCTTGGCCTGTTTGTTCTCTGTCACCTTTTGGAGAGGGGGGGGGGTATCCCATCTTGACCCTGGGACCTCCAGTCCATACTCTGTACAGATGTTCCTGTACAGTATGTCCTCTACCTGGTTATGCCTCTCCATGTATGTCTTACCTGCCACCATCTTACACCCTGCTGTGATGTGCTGGACTGTCTCAGGGGCATAGGTGTTCATTCAGCTGACTTTTCAGGACCTGCCTTACCCTCTGTAGGTATTTGTCTGTGGGATCCCCAAGTATTTGTATCTCTCCTGCACATCTGTGATGTTACCTTCAGGTAGGTCAACCCCTTCAGGTGTGATCACCTTTCCTCTTCTAGATATCATCCACCCACATTTATCTAGTCTGAATGACATCCCAATGTCTTTGCTGTAGATCCGAATGAGGTGAATCAGGGAAACAATGTCACGCTCATTCTTGGCATACAGCTTAATGTCATCCATGTAGAGGAGGTGGTTGATTATATATGTAGATTGAATAATCTGTAATAATTAATATTTTTTTTATCATAATTATTAATAAATGATTATTTAAAATATTAATTATAATATTAATTACTATTATTATATAATAAATTTTATGTATATATATTTTTATAATAATAACAATAATAATAATTATTATTATTATTATTATTATTATTATTATTATTATTATTATTATTATTATTATTATTATTATTATTATTATTATTATTGTTGTTGTCATCCATGTCATATTTTAAGTGATGCTCAACTGATGTGTTGCCATGTTGTATTGCTTAGGGGAAAAACATCATAAACATATTGGAGAAAAAAAAGTCTCCATCTGTCTCCATTTGTCTTTTATCAGGTCTAAAAAGATGGAAAAGTGAGTAATACTAAAATAAACCTAGTTTGACACCAGAACACGTTAGGTCCAGTTTTATGCAGCAGTTGTCATTCTATCAGAGCTATTGGACTAGTTTGTGGTCCATGGGCCATAGCTTTGACAGCCAACCACCTTCACTTTCAGTCCCAGTCCTCCAGACGGTTAACCCTTCAAAGCCCCGCCACCTTCTGTCATCATCCTATCAGTTGCTCTCGATATGACAGGATGAAACGCCTCGACATTCCATCACACATTAGAGAATTCCCACATACTTGAGCTTCCAGAGCGAGCGTGTACAGACACATTCACCCAGAGTGTGGACGCCTTCACCCTGATGGAACCAGCCCTCATCCTGATGGAACCACCCTTCATCCTGATGGAACCACCCTTCAGCCTGATGGAACCACCCTTCAGCCTGATGGAACCAGCCCTCACCCAGATGGAACCAGCCCTCACCCAGATGGAACCACCCTTCACCCTGATGGAACCAGCTACACAAGCCACAGGCTAGCAGTTAGCAGCTAGCCTGGGGCACCACTAACAACTCTGTCCCCATGAAAGGTCACCACTGTGGACCTACGAGAGGTCAACGGTGTGGCTCCATAAAAGGTCACCAGTGTGTCCCCATGAATGGTCAATGGTGTGGCCCCATAAAATGCCAATGGTGTGGCCATATGAAATGTCCATGTTGTGGTCCCAAGTCAAAGTCTTGATGTAACCAATGCTGCAGTGAGGCGAAAGTGAAACAAACTGAACAAAATAATCAATACATGAACAAACACATCAACAAAACAAGGCAGTCAGAGACAGCAGACCTCTGCCAAGGCTTGATATGTGATCATATGATGTCAAAACGTGGGTATAGGTGTTGAGCCATCTGGTGTCCGAAGGTGAGATGATGTGAATGAAAAAAACCCCACCAGATTCTATCTTGTCTGAATCCTGAGATATTACCACTGATATGTTTTAGCTGTTGACCTTTAGTGTGACCTTGACCTTTGACCTTCATTGCTCAAAATCTAATGGGTGGTTCCTTGACCTATTATCTATCTTGCCGAGAAGGAGGGTCTAAGGACAGGGGATGCTTGGGACTTTTTTCATGTATCTCTGTAGTTGATTGTGTTTTTGTAAAGCCCTTTGAGACGACTTTGTTGTGATTTAGGGCTTTATAAATAAAATTGAATTGAATTGAATTGAATCATCCATTCATCAAAATCCATTCAGAACCTTTTTGCGCAATCCTGCTGACAGACAGACAAACATCAAGAAAACAGACCCGAATCTCCTTGGCAGAGGTGATAATCAGGGAACAAAAAAGTCAATAAAGTGAAAAAAAATGTAAAAATAATAAATAAAAACAGAAGAAGAGGTGGTGCTTGGTTGTGAAGGAAATGATGAAGGTGAGAACCATGAATGTTAAATGGTAGATTGATTGATTGAATTTATTAGACCATTCTTGAGATAAAACATGTAACAGCAACCAGTGCCATAAAACATATAAAATAACAAAATAGTCAGGGATAACACAAAAAAGCCCTAAGGCTTATTTCCATTGTGGTCCCTATAGTGCAGGAGACAGGGGCTAGTGGCAGCAGTTCATGCATTCATTACATACATACATTCTCACATACCTACACACACATACTCAAATCATTCCATAGAAATCAGTAAAAGACACAATTACAGTTTCAAATGTATGAGATTTACACCAGGTGCCAGTAGACTAAGATTGCTGTAAATATTCTTCACTTCTATAGTTGTTCCACCTTCATGGTTCAAAGCTCTTTACATTAGCCTCACATTCACCCATTCACACACACTCATACACCAGTAGGTTTCTAAGGTTCTGTCTGTCCTACTGGGACACTAACAAAGGGTTCAGTGTGTTTGCTCAAGGACACTTTGACATGTGGACAGCCAGAGCTGGGAAACAAACCGCCAACTTCTCGGCCATTGGGTGACATACTTAAAGCCACTTTCGTTCAGGTACCACCTTCAGCCTGGAATCTAATCTGAAAAAAATCACAACATTAGGAGAAAAAAAATGTCAACAGCATCAACAATCTGACATTTATTGATAAAAACAAATGTCATGTTAAGCACTTGATCATTTCCACATGTTCATATGGAACATATGGACATATAAAGTTGAAATATTTATGTCTTTGCTGCCCTCTGCTGGTCGAAAACTATAAACACATCCTTTAAACAGCTGATTCTTTTGCTTCTGCTCATCTGAGTTTGAAGACAATACAACAGTAGTGGCTAGCCCATAGGGGCATGAGGGCACTGCCCTGCCAGTCATGGATAGGTAAAAAAAAAAACTAAAATCTCTCTCTCTCTCTCTCTATATATATATATATATATATATATATATATATATATATATATATATATATATATATATATATATATATATAATCTTTTTAATCAATGTTAGTTTTGTGGGAGCCTACATGCAATCTAACAAGATTTCCACCACCTGATGCTCATTAAGCAGTGAATTTTCACCGACAGCCTCCATGTTCCTTTCACACTAGACTAATGTGTAGGATATAGACTGTTGATATAACTGGGGATTTTTAATCACCAGTCGCCACTGCAGTACACTATATACTACAGTGGTGGTTAGTGATTAAATATGTGGGGAAGGCACACTTGGGAGGGCATAAAGGTTGGGGAAAAATCTGAAGGCAACATCATTTAGAATACTTGTACTTGTATTATGTTGTCAAACGTCAACACAGAAGTATTATCCGACAGATTTAGCTGTTAATTTTTAAAAGGTGTTAATAAAACAGTTTTAACTGTTAATCTTAAAGCCATTAAAGCTGATTCATAGGAATGTACACTGCAGCTTCTGTTACACAACACAACATTAACATTAACAGACAACTTGTAGAGGAAGTTAGCACATTTTTCTGCAACTTTCAGGTTGAAGTCAATCATCTCTGTCAAAGTTCTGCTTTTATTTCCATGGACAGAGTGGCCCAGGCATTAAGCTTATCCTGGGTCAGTGTGTTTCTCAGAAAGCTTTTCACCCATTTCAGGGTTGAAAAACACGTCTCAGCTTCTTTAGTGGTCATGGGTGTGGTAATGATGATTTGACAGAATTTTGTTGTCTCTGAAAATCGCTCCAGCAGATTAATATACATGAAAAACTGAAGGGGTGAGGCTGGATGGTAACACGAGAGTGACGAAATTCAACATGGCGGCTCCCAGCTACTAGATGAGAAGTCAACAAATTGCCGTTATCTCGACGTATTTGTATTTAAAAAAAAAAAATAAACCAACAAACTAGCTAAATAGCCTGCTCAAGATCGGAAACGGTAGTGCTCACAGTGGAGGACCTTGAGAACTTCATTGACGACTACTTTGTCCGGTGCGTGACGGAAGACGCCAACCCGAGCATCGGAAGAAGGCAGACTCTTAAACTGACACACAAAACTTGGAGGTCACGGATATCCAAGTAAGTGTTCTATAATCTATTAATAAGAAGCTCGATATCCTTAGTTTTTAGGATATCAGTGGTCTTGTCAGAGGAGGATACGCTTAAAAAACAAAACACAACCCTGAGGGAAACTGTCCTGGACACCCAGTCGAGGAGCATGAGGGACAACCTGATCTTCTCTGGTATCCCTGAGTCCACACCGGATAACCCAGAGTCTCTTGTTAAAAACTTAATGGTGTCGGCGCTTAAAATCCCTGCGGAAACTGTTAAAAACATCACTTTCAACCACGTCCACCGGCTCGGACTGCGAGGAGGTAACTGACACCGTTCTATCATTGCAAAGTTCGAGCACTTCCAGCAGAAAGTGCTCGTAAGAAGCAAAGGACAGAGCTGAAAGGCATGTTGTTCGGTATGAACGACCAGTTTTTTTCTGCGGTACACAAATCATTTTCAAGAATTGACTTTTTTCTCTTAAATGACTCTATCACACATAAAGTTACCACTAAACTCCACCCAATTGTTATCAGCGACCACACACCAATATCTCTCAACCTGCAAACAGATTCCATCCCTAAACCTCCTCAGACTTGGCACCACAACATCTCTCTACTCAAAGACCCAGAATTTGATCAAGTAATAAGGAATGAGTGGGCAGACTTCCTAAAAAATAATGACTCTCATGACTTATCTCCATCTTTGCTTTGGGAAACTGGAAAGGCTGTAATCAGAGGTAAAATAATATCGTACTCCTCATACAAGAAAAAGAAAGATCTACAAACAGAGAAAAAAATTGAAGAAAAGAGAATTATGCAATAAACCCAAGTGATCAATTATGGTCCGAACTACAAAATGCAAAACTAAACCTTGCCCTGGGCTGCCTGGGTTGGTCTTGGTGCGCTGGGGTTGTCTGTAGCTGCTCCCTCTTGTTCTCTGGGTTTGCGTTGCTCACGTGGCCTCAGTGGCTCTCTGGGGTCGGCGCCCTGCGGCTCCTACGGCCCGGGGTGAGGGGTGCCCTTTTGGCTTGGCCATGCCTTGCTGTGATTACTGTTCTGGGCTTCTGGGCTTCGGGCTTCACACTTGCATGTTTGATCAGGTCTCGCCAGCTACTGTCGAGTCCCATTTCAGTGAATGATGGGACCCGCCAGAATGTGCTGAGAATCTCTCCAGAATCTCTACCCTAAACTCATTCTCTTCTTGCACTAGTGTCCTCTTCCGGTCTATTCTATTCTACTCTATTACATTCTATTTTATACTATCAAGTCATCCACAATTATGGTGCTCACTACCGTTTGTTTAATTATTTATTTATTGAATCTCTTTTTCTTTTGTGCTGTTTTGGTTTTCTTCCCTTTTTTTCAAATTGTTATTTATTTATTTTTATTGATAGACAGTTAGTAGTTGGGAATAACACAACACCTTACAATCTTTAACTGCAATAGCACCGCCTGTTAATTTCTATCCCCGTTCGTCCTGTCTGTCCTGTCCAGTCTTTGTTTCCCCCACACATCACTGAGGTGTAGCACTGCCCTCCCTGGCTTATAATAGAGAGTTCTATGCATAATATGCATTGATCTCAAACAATGTTGACCCCCCCTTTGTGGAGTTAAACAATGAGAACAAATGCAGACAAAAAAAACCAAAAACTGAAGGAAGTCCACACAGCACAAGTACTAGTACTGAGCGGTTCATGACTCACACGGGTTAATCACCCGGATCCATTAAATCACTCATGAGTCATGAATCGCAGGTCTCCATTGAACCAAATCCGTCGAATCCAAACTACGCCATGTATAAATTATAAATTCCTTCACATAAATACATCTTATAATCATGAGTCATGTCAGTGTCACTTTTATTGAATTCTCTTCAGCCTTTAACAATATCCAACCTCACATTTCAGCCATGAAACTGATTGAGCATTTTCAACTACACCACAATTTGGTGGGTTGGATTATTTATTATTTATTTAGCAGACAGAATGGTATTTTATCTGAGTCACTATGTTCCTCCATGGTCTCACCTCAGGGATGAGTTCTCCCCCCCTTTGCATTTTATTCTTTACACTGTCATGTGTGGGAGCCACGGTGGTGCAGTGGTTAGCACTTGTGCCTCACAGCAAGAAAGGTCTCTGGTATGATTCCCTCACCAGACCTTTCTGTGTGGAGTTTGCATCTTCTCCTCGTGTCTGTGTGGGTTTTCACACAGTTTCCTCCCACCATCCAAACACATGCACTGATAGGTTAACTGGTTAATCTAAATGACCCACAGGTGTGAATGTCAGAGTGATTGTTTGTCTATATATGTTCAGCCCTGAGATGAACTGGAGACTCATACAGGGTGTACGCTGCCTTCACCCATTGTAGCTGGATTAGACCCTCAGTGACCCCTGTGACTTTAGCGAGGATAAAAGTGGGTTCAGATGATGAGACTATCATGTGCAATGCAAAAGCATTTTGTGTATATTAAAAGAGACATATTTTTAAATTTGTGGATGACGCTGTTATTGTGAATCTGTTGCATGATAGAGAGGCAAGCCATGGTCCAGTCCTGCAGGATTTTAGCTGTTGGTGGGATCAGTCCTTTTTGGTGCTAAACACATCCAAAACAAAGGATATGATTATCGACTTTAGAACCCACGTGCCAAACAATAATCATTGAGGGGCAGTCTGTGGAATTTGTGGTCTGTTATGAATCTATAAATATAAACTGTTATTGACTCAAAACTGCCTTTGAAACTAAACAGTGAAGCTGTTTGTAAGAAGGAACATCAGCGTTTGTTTTATCTTGGGCGACTTGCCCGTCTTAATGTTGATAAGAGCATGCTTGTTCTCTTTTACAGAGCTTTTATTGAGTCTGTTTTATCTTTGCACTGGTGGTCTGGTTTGCCAACTTGACTGTCCAGGACAAAAATGATTGGGCCTCAACTCCCCATGAGTTACAGGCCCAGCTGCAGCGTTAAGGTAATGCTATTGCCACAGACGGCTCACCCCCTCGGAGTGGTGAGTTCCAGCTTCTTCCCTCCGGCTATCGCTTTATGGTCTCTAAGGTCAGGACCAAGCACTACAGAATCACCTTCATACCAGTAGCTATTATGAAACTCAATAACAAGGCCAAGAGATGAGGAAGACTTCAGGAGATTTTATGCAATGTTATGGCTTCTAACGCATAGCTTTTTATTTATTTGTTTTCATTGTAAATGGTAAATGTTCTGCACTTATATAGCGCTTTTCCACCTTCATGGTGCTCAAAGCACTTTACATTAGCCTCACATTCACACACACATTCATACACCAAGGCAAGGCAAATTTATTCGTATAGCACATTTCATTTACAGGACAATTCAAGGTGCTTTACATAAAACTTATAAGAAAATTAAAATGATTAAGATGCATTGAAAGACAATTAAAATAGAAATAAAAACAATTGAGAATCTAAGTTAAAGCTCCAGTGAACAGTAATGGTTTTCAGGCCTGATTTAAATGAACTGACAGTTTTTGTCAGACCTCAGGTATTCAGGTAGTTTGTTCCACAGGTGAGGAGCAGAATAAGTGAAAGATGCTTCACTTTGTTTGGTTCTGATTTTGGATACACACAGTAAACCTGTTCCTGATGACCTATGACCATGCCCAAGGACACTTCAACACATTGACAGGACGCGAACCGCCGACCCTTCAGTCAGTGAACAACCTGCTCTACCAACTGAGCCATAGCCGCCCCTTGTACTTGATTGTTGTATTTTTTTTGTTTGTAGAATTTTGGACTGCTGAGTTGTTGCCTGCAAAACAAATTTACCGCAAAGTATAAGTAAAGAAACATTTGAACCTTTGATTAAAACATAAATTACTTGCATAGACTACCACTTACAGTTTATTTGCACCACCATCACACTTAAAAGTGGGGTGAGGGATCTTTTTTGGAGCATTTTTTACCATATTGCTTGAAAACCTCTTCACAATCCCATATCACACACTGAAATATAATGTCTGTAAAAAAAATGACATGTTTTTGTCCAGTGTAGAGGGTGTACCCAGAGGAAAACTCTGGCCAAACAGTATACTGATTATCTTTACACTGATTGGCTGCTGATATGTCCATCAAATATCAGTACCCCCCCCCCCCCCCCCCAAAAAAAAAAAAAAAACGCTCTCCCCCAACCTCTCCCACCCCCTTCTGTGGGTTCACATAAACAGTTATGATGGAAAAGACAACAGCCAGCAGCAAAACCAAAGTAAAAACTGTGCTTGACAAAGCAACTGCTAGGATAAAGGACACAAAGAATGAAACAGGACGAGTGTGGGCATTGTTACAGCTTTCCAGCACTGGCATTAGCTAACGTGGAAAAGAGGCTACAAAACTAATGCTAATGTGGCCCTGTTTCTACTTGATAGGTAAGATAACATAATGTTTATATAATATTTTGAGATACTAATTGGTTAAGAGTATCATGATTATCAAAATTAAAGGTATTGATGAACCACAATGTGTTAGCTAACTGACACTGAGTTCTGTTGTATGCTCATGAACCTTTGTGATCGCTACAGACAGCATGTGTGTTCATGTATTTTTGACGGCGTAGTTTTGAGGGGTGGTTGAAGGAGATGCATGGGTTTGTTTACTTTCAAACTATAGTATATACTACAAAAATATTGCTTGTTTTCCAAGATCTCCTACCCTACTTTTAAATAAGGAATATCCTCCATACGCCTGCAAACTTGAATCCTCCAAGTAGACTCCTGATGCTAGTCAGAGCCCAAAGCATCTGTGCAGCTGGTTAGCATTATGTGTGAATCCGCTGGTTAAATTCTTCTTCAGCTGAGCCCAGTCTGAATCTCTCTGTGAGCAGGTTAGGTGCTCCTTCTAACATAAAGCACATTGTCTGACTCAGAGAATGTTCTGGCATTTTTAAATAGTAATCTTTAAAGCCATTGCAGACCTTTGTATAGACAAGTTTACACCACAAAACCTGGGTGGCGCCATTACCATCCAGATATGCAAGTTACTTCCGTTGGAAAACATGAACAGACTTCAATTGCTATCTTTTTGTGAGCTATAATGTCCTGGGAACATAGTTTTAATATTTTGTCTGGAGGTGGCGTTATCCCCCACCCGAATGTGGTGCAGACCTGGGAGGATAATATGATGACGTGGCCCAAAGTACAGCAAGATTTGTGCATATTTCACAGACTCCAACGCAATAGACGGGAAAGCTATGGATAATCTGACAGCCTCTGAGGCGTATCAGTATCTGCATAGCGACAAAGTCGGTTGTGTTATGTCATACAAACACAATCGTTTTGTTTATCTGAAAGCAAAAGTAGAGTCTATTCAATGTTTCACTAGTGCGTGGCATAATGTTTGGGTGCTGGTAACTGAAGCTGGAGAAGTCAAAACTGCAGGATGTACACATGCCACTGTACCAGAGAGATCTTGTTCACACAAAGCTGTGATCCTATGGAAGGTAACTAATTGTTTTACGATCGTAGCCTAGGCCTTTTTTACATTTCCAGTACATCATAGCTACGTGGTTAGAGAGTGCAAGTGTGTGTTTTGTGTCAGGGCTTGACATTTCACTCAGGCAAATGCTGGTAAAAGTTGGCTGTAACTAGTAACAATTTGACAGGTAACATTCTTTTGTGTGATAAATCACAGCAGTGGTGCCATTTAAATGCAAGAATATTCTAAAGAACAAAAAAGTGACAATAAAACTCTGGCTAGTAAAGAGGCTAAATGGCTAGTGACAGGTGATAATCACCAGCTCCAGTGGCTGGTGAGCAAAAAAGTTAACTTCAAGACTGTGTGTGTGTGGGTGTGTGTGCCATGATCATAATATCAACATACTTCTTTATATAGTGCATTACTGAAAGCCATGTGTTCTATTCATTGTAGGCTATGTGTGAAATATATTATCATATGACATGTTTGTAGTGAACTAATTATAATATCAATGCTCTGTTCTTACGATATCTCTGTCTAGGTAGAAAATGCTGTGAGACAGGAAAACCGGGCTTGCCTGCACAGACGGACTGAACCAGTGGCATGCTGGGTCTAAAAGAAATATTATATATCGTATGAAGTGGCTCAGTCGGTAGAGTGGGTCGCCCAATGACCGAGAGGTTGGCGGTTGGCATCCTGGCTCTGGCTGTCCATATGTCAAAGTGTCCTGGGCAAGGCATTGAACCCTGAGTTAGGCCCCTAGTAGGACTGACCTAAGACCTTAGAAACCTACTGGTGTATGGGTGAATATGAAGCTAATGTAAAGCGCTTTGAGCACCATGAAGGTGGAAAAGCAGACCATTTACAATCTATAACTCCCAAATGATACATCGTAGCATTTTGCAGGAAATATGAAAAATTCGCCAGATTGGCCCAGAGATCACTTGTGTGCTCTCCTAATTCTGATATGTCGCATGAATTTTGCATTATTATGCCAAATAAAACCCCATCCATTCTTAATGGGGCCGCCAAAAAAATGGGTTTTTATGCCAATGCTACTGCTTCGCCAGACTTTGTCGCACAGACTTCATTTGAACTTTGAAAGACATACATTTTTGTCGTCTCTTTAGGATGTGATTGTCATGAGGGTGTGATTTACGGTTGTCGATAGAGAACTCAGTAAATCCACCCTGAAAAGACCAAAATCTGACTTTTTATCAGTGGGTGATGTCATCGCTAGAGCACGAGAGAAGAAAAAATTAAGCTGAAAAATGTCTCAATAACTCGTCCTCACGGCAAAACCATAAATAGTAGACAAACAATCTTTTCCACAAATGTTGCCATGGTTGTGAGAATTCAAACAAACCAGTGTTTGAAGATCTAGCTCTTTTTAAAGTGAAATGACAGGAACCTGTTTGGGATGATGTCAGGGATTTCTGTCAATAGACTTCTATTGGAAAAATCATTTCTGTCTCATGTTGAGTTCAGTGTTTTTGAAATTGTTCTAACTCACTTATTTTTCACAGTACACACGTAAAAAGTACATGTACTTGTTCCTCACACCCTCCTGTCACTCATCATCAACTTTGTTTTCACCAATTATTTACACTTTTACCAAAAATGGCAGTAGTTCTGCAGTATGTTCACACCTATTTTTTCCATGTAACAGAGTGTGGAGCTGTCTATGAGTCTGCCCTTTGAAGTTCCCGCCACTGCTCATAACCATGGCAACAGTGCTCCTGGCACTATGAAACACCTGCAGACAATTAAGACTGTGGGAGGAGCTTTAACATGATTGACAGACTAACAGATCTGCTTCATTTTGGTGAGTTCAGTGGTTTTAAAACTGCTGTATCTCACTTATTTTTCACAGTACAGGAAAAATAAATATATCTACTTGTTCCTCAGAACCTCCTGTCACTAATGATCAACTTTGTTTTGACCAATTATTTACAGTTTTCCCCAAAATTGCAGGAGTTCAGAGGCATGGTTTAACATTCAGACAGGCTTTACTGCAAGTCAGCTCTGTGTGTCTGTGTCTGCGCGTGTAACTCCAGGCCGGTTTCCCAGGCAACGGGGAAAGTTCCTTACTCATAGAAAATGGGAGGAGCTTTAATATAACTGACTCTTTCCACAAACACTGACAAACAGATATGAAGTGAAGAGCAGATATTTCTTCCTTTCACCAGCAACAACTCCAGCGATTCGGCAAGAGTCTAGTTCCATGTTGCTCTTTTACTCCATTTTTATTCTTTTTCGCTCTTTTATTTCATGTCTTATTCCATTTTGCTCTTTTATTCCTTTTTGCCCTTTCATTACATTTTTTACTATTATCCCTTTTGTGTGTTAAATGAATATTTCCTTTGACTTGAACCTTAGTTTTATTTAAAAGTGATTCATTCTCATCACAAGACACTTTACTTTCTATTTAAAACTGATTCAAACCATTCAGTTTCATCCCAGATGTCAATTTAGCAATACTGACTCAAGTGACTTTTAGAATTTTACAGCTCTAATCAGGACAGGATCTGAATCCATCCTTCCTGTAGATGAGTCTCAGCTCTGTCTTCAGGCTGCTGCTCTTGAGCATCGTATATGCCTTTTTAAGGTGATCTGCAGAGCCTCATCAGGGAATTCCTTCTCGTAATTCCCAAACCGATCACACTGCAACAAGGTTGCACAGACAGGGTGGTCTGTGAAAACCTTTCCCTGGTGTGTCCTAGTATGGTGTCACAGATCTACACAACAAATAAATAAAATCATTCAGCAGGTCACTTGGATCAAATCTAAATATCGGGTGTACCCCTGAAATATAATATGATACAGAAAACATGATTTAAGCAAAGGCTTATATTTGAAGTTTCGACTAATGGCCACTAGATGGTGGTAATTTCATTAACCAACTGATCGATTTGAAAGATAACATAACCTTTCAAATTCAATTAAATTTTATTTATAGAGCCCCAAATCACAATGTCGTCTCACAGGGCTTTACAGGATTAATCGGAGAGAACAATCAATCACAGAAATAGATGAAGTCCCAAGCATCTCCTGTCCTTAGACTCACTTTCTTGGCAAGAAAAATTCCAAAACCCAGTGGACAAAAAGAAACCTTGGGGAGAACCACGGTGAAGGACAGATCCATTCCCAAGGACAGACAGGCTATAGATGAACGTCCATTTGTAGATAAAAGGAAGGGGGGGCAGGTCCATTCATCAGACAGATGAGGGTGGGGGAGGTAGTCTGGGGTCACAGGTCAGCACAGGACACACGTGAGCATGGCCGGCCCGACCGCTTTGCAAAATATGCGACCGCTTAGGGCCCGCACGCACTGGGGGGCCCCGAGAGGGGTTCAACACAGTGCTGAAGCACTGAAAGCGATCAGCAGCGCTGCACTGCCACCTGATGGTCGTAGAATGTTATTACAGCCACTTAAGCTGCGCTGTGTTAAATGTATATTTAGTACCGCCCACTGCGCATGTGCAACCCATCGGGCATTGTCGATTCTCCGACTGTCATGTCTCAAAAAATAAATTATCCGTCTGGCGCAGAAAAAAGAAAAAAGAAGAAGCTGGAAGAGGATAAAAACACCAAGACAAAGGTAGGTTGGCATTTTTGCATGTTCAACATGACAGTATTTTGTCATCAATCGGCAAGTCTTTGCCGAGGTAGCTAGATAGCTATTTAGCAATATGTGGAAAGTGCACCAACTACCTATGGTGAGACATGAAGACATTTGAAGGAGTATTAACCAGACCTAAACTTAATTAAATTACTATGGGTGTTGTTTTTCACTATTTAAAATCAATATTGTACTATATTAGTTACTATATTGTACTAGTATTAGTACTATCTCCTTAAAATTATTGTTTTATTAATTAATTACTTGTTACTTATACATTATGACTTTCAGAGAAAATTGGCAATTCCTTCTTTGTGTGAATTATAGTGAAGTTCAGTAATTACTTTGGTCTCTGACATACTTGTGTAATATTCTACTGGGGCATTGCTGAAGTTTCTCGCAGCAAAATCTCCTTCTCCTCAAATCAACTCCTCAGTTGATGATGATGCAGCAGGTGAGTAGTTTGGTTGGTTGTAATTTCAAATAAAACAATGCAACAAACGTCACCAGCACATGTGAGAGAGGAACAGTCACCAGAACATCAGGCAGTTCAGCTGGTACCAGCACCAGAACATGACCAGACAGAGGAGCAGTCACTAACAACACCAGATGCTGTTCCAAGTCAGTTTCCAGGGCTGCTATTCTCTTTTCTTCAGTTTACTTTAAAATATCATTATATTCATTCAGAACCACTTCCACCCCGTGGGGGTTTAGAGGCAAATTCTGCCTTAAATAAATGCCCAAATCAAAACAGCTATTGTTCTGCATCCACAAAGACCACAGTCATGAAACTTCACCTGTGTGTAGATATCACCTTAAAGTTTGTAAATCAACTCATATCAAATCAAATTATATATTTGTTACCAAATAACAAATACAAAGCAGAAAAAGGGGGAAAAATCTGCCTAGATTGAAAATAAAACTTTAAAGTCAATTTAGACCCACAAGATGTCATTTCACTGTGACACTGTAAATTATGAATCTGTCCGACCATCTGTGAACATTTACTGTGTAAAATTTCAGGTTTGTGCAACAAATAATTAATAAATTAGTAATAAAATAGTACAATTTGGTCACTTGAGAGCATTTTAGCCAAACACACACAAATGTGTTATTATTGATATTAGTAATCATATTTGTTATTCTTATTATTTATTTTTATTTGTCTTATTTATTATTTGTATTTTCTATTTTGTCACTTGGTTTACATTTGTTGTGAGACATTTTGCACATCTCTTTTGCATTTTAAAAAGAAGCAAAATTAAACTGACTTTGAAATTGAGTGTGTTGTCTGCTGATTTTACAAATAGTGAAAATAATTCAATGTACACATTCATATGATGCGAGTTTGCTTCATAAGTAAGGTTTAAAGAGTCAGGATGACAATGGCATATTTTAAGCACTTTATAAATGATGGTAATGGTAGTGGATATGTTTTGTACACATAGTGTGTAGCCTATATGATGAAAGCATCGGATGCTGAAGAGACTGGTATGGAGGGGGGCCCAAATCAAATAGGGCTTAGGGCCCCAGTAAGGCTTGGGCCGGCCCTGCAGGTGAGTCGCTGCAGATCCTGTTGTCTATGGTTCCTTATGCAGATATGGCTGAGAGAGTTGACCCCCGTTTTCAACCTAATTTTAAATGTAGAGACTGTGTCGACCTTTTTAATAATAAATGGAATCTAATTCCAAATTTTTAAGGCCAATTATAATGAGTTCAGTTTTCACTGTTCAGTAGGAGATAATTGGCACTCATCCAAGTATTTATGTCTTGGACACATGTATTTAGTTTAATAATTGCCTGGTCTGATCAGGTTTAATTAATAAATATAGCTGTGTGTCATCTGCATAATGACACAATGATGCCATGATTTCCCATGATGTTACCTAAAGGGAGCATATACAGCATAAACAAAATAGGCCCAAGGACTGACCCTTGATCATATGATGATCATTCATGAACATAGAACTAGTCACAGTATGTAAAGAAGACATACATTTTCAAAGAAAATTCCCCTTTGAGTATAACCTTTATTGCCCTGAAATATGTGCAGCTAATTGGCATTTCAAAATAAAAGTATGTATTATCACACAACTTCTAATACTGTGTCTATATTTTTTAACTGTACATTTTCCTGTCTTAAATATAATTATCTTTAACCTAATTAAATCTATAAATGTTTCAGCATTTTCATACTATGTTTAATGGAGATATACAAATATTTTTCCACATAAATATTTTGTTATTTTATTAATGTGACAAAGGAATTAATCCATTTCTAAAATGTATTTGTGAACTTTTAACAACCATTTTGACTGAATTCTTTGAGTCAAATTCAGCACCAATTCAAAGGTGGTTGAGTTGTATTAATGCAACTCTCTCAGTTATGAGCTGTCAGGCACATTTTATTTAATTATTTAAAAGTTTCAGTTCATACAGAAAACAAATGAATGAACATTTTGGTGACAGGAGAAAGTATTTGCTTTGAAATATTTACACAAAAAAATAAAACAATGTGAGAAAAAAAACAAAACAAAAGAAAGAATATAATGGAATTACCAAAGGTAAAAACTGTTTTCTGTGCAGTGTACATATTCTACTGTAAAATTCAACCCTGTTTTTTCATCTCTTCTTACAGGGGATTTTTGTTCATTAAATGTTTCTTTGTGTTCTTCTCTGGTTTAAACAGTATGATATAACACTTTGGGGCAAAAATGCACAGTGTTAATCCAAAACTAGAGGCCAGAATGGCAAATATCTCCACGGCAACTGTAAATTTCCCAGGAGAGCTGATATATGCTGGGATAAATGTGATCCACACTGCACAGAATATCAGCATGCTGAAGGTGATAAACTTGGCCTCATTAAAATTATCAGGAAGTTTCCGTGCCAGGACAGCTAACATGAAGCAGAAGACAGCCAGTAGTCCTATGTACCCGAGCACAGCCCAGAACCCTAGAGCAGAACCTAATGCACACTCCAAGATGATCCTGTCTTTATATGTGCTCAGATTCTTCATTGGAAAAGGGGAGCTGACAACCAACCAAATAATACAGATCAAAACCTGAACAAATGTAAAAGATATAACAGTCATTTTTTGTTGACATGGACCAAACCATTTCATGGCATTGGTGCCTGGAAGTGTAGCTTTAAAGGCCATTAAAACAACAATAGTTTTTGCCAGGACACATGAGATGCAGAGAACAAAGGTGATTCCAAAGGCTGTGTGTCGCAGCATACAGGACCACTCCGATGGTGTCCCAATGAAAGTTAGTGAAGATAAGAAACACAGAGTGAGTGAAAAGAGCAGCAGGAAGCTCAGCTCAGAGTTATTGGCTCTGACGATCGGGGTCGTCCTGTGACGGAACAACACACCTGCTGTCGTAATGGTCAAACAGGCTCCAGCAACTGAGAATGAGACCAGGATGATTCCTAACACCTCATGAAAGGAGAGGAACTCTACAGGTTTGGGGAGACAAGAGTCTCTATTTGCATTAGGCCAAAACTCACTGGGACAAGGGAAACAATCAAGAGAATCTGAAAAGGAAGAAAAATGCCTTTTAGTCCCTGACATGATGGTTGGTTATGGTTATCTAGTACATAGATACATGTGTATGTATATATATATATATATATATATATATATATATATATATATATATATATATATATATATATATATATATATATATATATTAGGGCTGTCAATTGATTAAAATATTTAATGGTGATTAATCGCATGGTGGCTCTGCTCTGTTTTCATAACAGTTAGAACCTGCGACTGAAGTCCCCTCTCTTGATCAAAGTAATGTGCCATGACACGGAGATCATTTTGATTACTCACTGAGGTCCAGTAGTCTCCGGTCAGCACCACTGTCCTAGTCTGTTGGCAGCATCAACCTCTGCGCATTGCTTCCAGATTTCCGAGCTACAGAAATGCCCGAGCTTCAATTTCCACTACGTTAATCGCATGTTAAAAAAATTTGTGCCGTTAAACGTTAAATGTTGCGTTAACGCATTAATAACACGTTAACTTTGACAGCCTTAATATATATATATATATATATATATATATATATATATATTTATATACATATGAACACATTTACCTGTAAAGTTACTTATTTCTCCCTCAGGACATGGTATACAATCATAACAACAAACGGGTTTTCCTTTCTGCAGCACTTTACGAGTCCCTGGACGACAGCTGTCACTGCACACTGACACAGGAACCTGTCAAATACAGACAAATTCAGGCATATACAAATATATTATACAGATGTTATTACAAATATAAACACAAAATAATACCTGAAATAGGTCACAATTCTCCTTACTTGTGTACTTCTTTCCATCCATGTGACGTCTTTAGTGATGTGGACCTGCTGGCCCAGTGGGAGTGATGCATCATAGAATCCTACTGTGACAAAGTCAATCCCACCAGTTTGACTTTTCTGCCAGTTTACCAACTCATATTTGGCCACAGGATCACCATTGGCATCAAACGAAACACGATAACCATTCTGAGAAAAATTAACTTTCCTCAGCTGATTGAAAACCTGCGTGAAACAATGAGGTTGTCACAGAGTAGAAATATAATTAACAAAAGATGAAATTGAAATGAAACATAATACAATTATTTAACCCCTCCCCTCTCAAAAATAGGCAAATTATGGAGATTTGAACTGAAGCCTTTTATATATTTTACTAGACAGACCTGTGTGGACTGAATCTGAGCAAACTGGTCACAATGACTTGTGGAATTTCCTTCCACACATAATTCATTGTGAATAGCATGTGCTATTGCATACACAGCCTTATACACCATGTTAGAGATTCGGAGTTGAGACGTGTCTGTGTATGAATTCTGGAGAGTGTGTATGTCTTCACTTCCATCACACACCCTCTCATCTGTAGCTTCACCTAAAACACAGAGATATAAGTTTGTTTCACTTTACAACACACAGACACACACACACATACACATACACACACACACACACACACATACACACACATATATATATATATATATGTATATATATATATATATATATATATATATATATATATATATATATATATATATATATATGTTTTGTGAAGTGATTTTTTAATAATTTAAATTGATGACATAACTAGCAGTAGCTAGAGCACCAGCTGGATGTGTGCTGATTTTTAATGTTTTGTGGTTTTGTATGGGGTATGTGTTTTATTGTTGGTCTGCTGGCTGCACAACAAATGATCCCCTAGGAGGATAATAAAGTTTTCTGAAGTGAACTCTTGATTGTTATTACAACTACTTCCTCACCTTTTCTCAGTCTGCAGTTAAACGCTTCCTCCCAGAAGTCAGTAAGCACAGGGGATGCAGTCACTACAGCAGGAGACAGATCCAGTAAGAAGTCTCTGAGCCCTGGGATGACAGACTGTTCAATGCTAAAACCAAGAGCTCCTGAACAGAAGGTGTACTTCAACAAGTTTATGTTTGTAATCCAGGCCTCACTACCGATCCACTGATGAGGAGGAAAAGGCTTCAGCGACAGCTCCTCCAAAAGGACGCTCAAATCTACAGAGCCTGTAAATGCCACAACAACTGTAGATGTTGACCTGAAAGAACAATGTTTATTATATACATGAAGTTCACATCAAACAGTTTATTAATAATAAAAATACTACTACTACTACTAATAATAAAGAAAGACATTTTAAGTGTCTCTTTTTCTGTCTCTGCCATGCACATTATGTATGTAGGATAGACTAAAAAGCATCAGAGGATTAGGGTTAGTACCAATCTAATTCAACCTGTAGTGACATGTACCTGACCTGATTTATTTATTTATTTATGCATGAGCAACTGACTTGTTTTTTTTCATCTTACTTTATTTTATTGCTGTTGTTTATATATACATGTAGCTAATGCACATCAGATGCAAGGACCCATTTGAGTAAAGGTCAAAGGTTAAGGCCATAATTAACTAAAAGGTCAAAATCACATTACTGGTTATATCTCAAGAACAGAGGACCACAGAACTTTAAGACTGGTACCAAACGATGTGGAATAATTGGTGTTATCACCTACAACCAATAGTTTTTGAGATCTCTGGAGGTCAAAGGTGACAATACTGGTTATATTATCATAATATTATGTGCACTGGCACATATATTCATATAACGAAACTTGAGATTGGCACAAATTAGGGGCTTCTCTGAATACTTGTTTTTTTTTTTTTGTTTTAATCAGTGGAGGCCCTTGTCATTTTTTTAATGTTGCTGGCTGTACCAGTCAGCTGATGCTGCCTAGCCTTGTGTTTTTCTTATAACTACTCTTGTGGAAGGAGAGGCAAAGAGGTTTCTTCCCAGGCCAGGTGTTAGCAGTATATACATTAAATACATGACACATAAGCCCTGAATACATCTGTGAGGAATGTTTTATATACTCTGACTGCAAGCATCTTGACGTGTCTGCAGCTCTATCTATCTATCTATCTATCTATCTATCTATCTATCTATCTATCTATCTATCTATCTATCTATCTGTCTATTTTTGAACTTTACATCTTTTAAACTAACTTTACCTTAAGTTTAACATGAATCTTAAAGTAGAATTGCAACATAGATATATTTCAACTCTATGAACCCCCAGAGTTTGGTCTTGCAGGATGTTTCTGTAGATACCTGCGGATAATTTCAGCCAGTCTCTGGATTCTGCTTCGTGGGTGGGTCCGATGGAAAGATTCAGAGTATTCCACACAGATGCCTTGTCTCTGTGCGGCATGCAGAAATGACGCCATGCCATTATTCCCATAGTCTGTGTCAGATCGAACAGCTCCAATCCAAGTCCAGCCAAAATGTTTGACCAGTTTGACCAGTGCATCAGCCTGGAACTGGTCACTGGGGACTGTTCTGAAGAAGTTTGGATATTGCTGTTTATCAGACAAACACGCACAAGTGGCAAAGTAACTGACCTGATGAAAAACAAGTATAAACAGTTTTAGTAACATCCAACACTTCAACACAGCAGTATCATTATAAAGATTAATGGGTCAAACTATTTACCTGAGGGACGTCAAAAGGTCCAATGACGTGTGACATGGAAATAGATGATGTTGACCCAGGCCCGCCAACAATAGCCAGAACCATGCCAGAGTTTGAGCAGTTGTGACTGGTGTCAAATTCTGGGTCCTTGTCACTTATGAGCTGAAGGGCTTTTTGCATAGTACCAGGTACTGAAGCACATGTGTCATGGATTTGGTAACCCAGTGTAACACCTGGTAGCAGATCTGTGCTGTTGTTTATCTCATCAATGGCAAATATCATGGTGCGTGCAAAGCGCAGGTTACGTGACTTAATTCTGCACAAACACATTCATCACGTCACTGTTGAAACTCACACGTTATCAGAAGAAATTTAAAGTTTAGTTAACAACAAATTCTCTTCAGTTATTAAAAATTGCTGGACGAAAAAGGAATGTGCAAATGTACAAATCACAATGCTTTATAAACATTGACTACAAGAATACTAAAAAATATCAATAAGGAAAAAAAATCTCATTTAATCATTGTACTTTCTTACATTTGTTTATATAGCAAGGGCCAGGATCCTGCATGTTTTAGATATTTCCTTCTTCCATCACACCTGATTCAACTGTTGATCAGCTCATCATCCAGCTCTGCAGAAGCCTGATAATGATTTAATGGCCTCCAGTTGCGATGGAAGAGGGAAAAATCTAAAACATGCAGGACACTGGCCCTCGAGGACCAGGATTCCCCACCCCTGTGCTAACCCATTAAAGAAAGAACAGAAATTGCAATCGAGAGTGAAGCTTTCCATCTATAAATGTACTGTAGCATCTATAAATGTACTGTAGCCAGTTGCTTACACCTAAAGACTATTTTAAGAAACTTTTGGAGTTGAGCGCACTTTCAAAAAAAAAAAAATAAAAAAAAAAAAAAAATAAAAATAAATATATATATATATATATATATATATATATATATATATATATATATATATATATATATATATATCAATTAAAGACAATATTCTATAAAAGGCACTTCACACTCGTCTCACTGTTCTTAGTGAGTCGTGCACACTGATTTAATTACTATAGTGCAGGGGTGCTCAAACCTGGTCCTGGACACCTATTATCCTGCATGTTTTAGATGTATCTCTCTTCCAACACACCTGATTCAAATGATAAACTTCTCATCACGCTCTGCAGAAGCCTGATAATGACCGTCAGGTGTGTTGGGAGAGGGATACATCTAAAACATGCAGGATAGTAACTCTGGAGGACCAGGTTTGAGCACACCTATTATAGCGTAATACTGCACAAACAAAAATAACTAACTATACAGTAAAACACAAAGTTTGTTTTAAGTTTATCATCACAATATCTGTATGACTCCAGTCTAACATCCTATCAACATCTACCTGTGACTTACCTCCCTCTGCACCTCAGAGGCTCAGGCATGATGCTGTAGTCATGCACTATGCTCCTGTAGTAATGAAGGGCGAAAACACCTCCGATAATGTAGTCCCCATCCATGGAGAATACAGGCAGATGAGGATCACCCTGGAATTTACATGTCAGTGATGTAGGCTTAGTACTGACTGTGCCAGTGTTAGACTGTGCAAAGACAGGCATTTGTTTAAGACCATCCCCTGATCTATCCCAGACAAGAGCAGAAGAATGTTGGACAAAACCCAGAGTCAGACTCAGACCAATAAAGACAGCAGACTTAAACATGGCTCAAGTCTGGGCATGAGGGGGTTCTTCATTGGGTAATATAGACTTTGAGACAAATGCCCTCCCTCCTTAAACTTTCAAACAACCTACCACGCAACAGAGGGAGGTGTCATAATTTTGTCAGTTATTCTTATTTATTTCATTTTTTTTACACTACTACTGATACTTTATTTTCTATCATTAATCCTCATTTCCTTTCAATGTTATTATTTTTTTTAAATTCTTGACTTAGTAAAGCCTCTAATAGTTGAGGGTTTAAAACTGAACTTTGTAACAAAGCCATTGTTAAAGCAGACCTATCTGTGTTTTTCTACAAACATACAATGTTATAATGTTGGATGTCAACTGCAGTTCTCAGCAAAGTTACAAAACATGAGCTATAGTGTTTATGCCATAATCCTGCAACCTGGTTTACTGTCACTCTAAACAGCTCGTTGCCAGATGTTGGCCAGACACTTGTGTGCACAGACATTTTGGGGGTCAAGTGCTCAGGGGGAGGGCAGGGAGTTTAAAAGAAAAGCAGTACAGTGGGAAAACAGGTTAAAAACAATTACATTCGATGTCTGATAAAGTAAACTATTCCACACAGAGCTGGTGTGGCTGCAGGTTTTTGTTCCAACCAACCAAGTGTTCACAGTTTGACCAATCGACTCTCTGAAGACTGAGATCAGTTGATTAATTGAGTCAAGTCTGGTGTGCTGCTGCTTAGTTGGAACAAAAACCTGTAGCCACACCAGCCATTTGTGCAATAGTTTGGACATGCTTGATATACAGTCATTGTCAAATGCTTTGATAAACTCTGGACAGAGGTGTGTAAATGGTATCTTTGCAAAGTAGATAAATGTCCGTTTACCCTCCACTACAGGCCTTGCTAATAATAGACTGTAGTAAAGGGGACTACTCTAAAGTAGCATCCTCCTTGGTGCCATGTACTATATGGGTATATTTTCTCAGGAAATGGGGATTATTTGGAGATTAAATGTTTCTTATTTATGTGTTCACTTAAATTGCCTGCCTACAAAATCTACACAAAATAAAACATTTAGTTTAACAGATAGATTTGCAAAGTCTACTGACATTATTTCTGGTGGTCATCCATGTTATCTATCATTGATTTGAGCTATAGTGTTAAACTCACTAATCAGGTGACAACGTGAAGGAGCGGAAGTGGAAGTATGGCGCTGTACTGTGGCGACTCAGTTCGGCTTGTTACTGTTTTGTTCATCTGTCTGTTTTTGGGATCCAGCGTTGGTCTTGTGCAGTATGACGGGACCGAACTGTTTTACAGTCGTGACAATACACCTGTTTTTGTGCTACATATTTATGATAGAAACTGCAAGAAGTCTATAATTTAAAATAATTCAAATGTATATATGTGCATCTACAGTTTTTAAACTTAAGGAAGAAATAGTTTTTGGTCACATAGCTATACCAGGAGTGGACACAACGCCACCGGGGACACAGGAGAAGAAGGGCGAGGGCAGGAACTCTAGTACGGCTGAGACGTTGACCCCACCGCCCAGTCCTACCGAGCCTGATCCTCTCCGATGTCTGTTTTTAACAACAATAAGCCCTGGTTTAATGATGAGTTGAGGTCACTTTTTCATAGGAAGCATAGTGTTTTCGAATGTGGCAATAAGGAACAGTATAAACAACTGAAAAGTGCTGTATTGAAAGCTAAGGCCTCTTATAAAATGAAGCTTGAGAGCAAACTGCAAGCTAATATGAAAGGTGTGTGGCAGGGGTTGCGAAACATCACTGACTTTCAAACTTAGAACCAGGTCCTAGATAGTGACCACTTCCTGCCGGGAAGAACTCAACGTCTTCTACTGCTGTTACAACAGTGGAGGTCATCAGCCCCCTCTTTAACCAGAGAGCAGGGTGACACCCCACTAAGAATCTATGAACATGAGGGTGTTACTTCGTAAACAAAACCCAAGAAAGGCAGTTGGACCTGATGGTGTGTGTCACCACCCTGGCTCAAGGAGTGGTAACAAAGAGGGGAGACCACACAAAAGTAAAAGGTTTAACAACATTTATTTAAACAATATAAACGTGTATGTGTGAGTCAGTGTGAATGCAAATGTGTTGTAGCATGGATGGTGAGTGGATGTGTAGATAAATCAAACTAAACTAATGAAGGCAGCAGCATGGTGGCCAGGGAGCAGGAACAGAGAGACAGACCAGGTGGCTTTTATCTGTTTAAATAGCCCAGGTCTAGAGGAGGGGCCAGGGCCACACCCAATCAGGAGCTTCCCACCTGCACACAGGGAGAGAGAGAGAAAGAAAAGCAGCAGCAACAGAGACCCCCGCAGGCCTGGGGCCGTCACACCCCCTCCCACAAAAGAAGGGCCCCATGTAGGGGACCGTCCCAAATAGACAAGCATACACTTTCAAAACTGCTGGAGTATTCCAACGGCGAGCCAGCGAAAGTGCACCTAGACCAGGACAGGCAATCAAATGGACCCAACCAATGAGAACCAGCAGACAACAGAACCAGTGGCAAATGGACACGAAGACCAGTCCTGGCTCAAAAGGTGTCCATGGAAGCAAGGTAATATCCGGCCCAGTTCAGCAACACCATCCCCCAGCGCAACAACTCCGCCTCAGCAGCCTTGGCGCCTAGGAGCAAATTAAGAGGAGAGTAGAGACTAGAGGTGGGATGAAAAAACAGGTTACAGTGGGGCCCGGGACAAAGCGTCCGCTAGCACGTTTTCTTTGCCTTTAATATGCCTGACGTCTAAATGGTATGGTTGCAAAAACAAGGTCCAACGCATCAATCTCTGATTTGGATTTTGATAGAAAGAAATAACGGAGAATGTGGTGGTACGTTTTGTTAACTCCTAAATGACCTGTTTGATTGTGGGAACAAGACAACACTTTTTCTCTGAATTTAGTAGGAACTACAATTTGAAAAACTGGAGTTCCCAGGAGATCAGTCCCCTGGGGAACCCATTTCCTGACCAGTACCTCATTCTGTAGAAAATACCCAGATGCCAAATTTTTTGGTTCTTGAGTGGGCTGCACCTGGTCAAACAGTTCACCCAAGGATGTATCTGCTCTTTGTTCTGTGACCAACTCCTGATGAGAGAAAGAGAAAGACTCTGGTAATTTAAAGTCAAATTTGGAATCACAATCTTCAGTGTTTGACTTAGCCTTTGTCATGGCCCTGGTGACAGCAGAAGCTGTGAACACTTCTGGAAAGTTCCACTCACAGTCATCTGGTTCCTTCACTTGAGTTGAAACCTTAACAGGGACCCCAGAAGGCCAAACACGATCCCCAGCCAAGTCATTACCCAAAATCACATCTACGCCCTCTAATGGTAAAGATGGTCTAACTGCAATGTCAACAACTCCTTCAACAAAACCACAAGTCAGAAAAACTTTGTGCAATGGCGCACTCAAAGGAACCAAACTAACACCTCTTACTATCACACAATCACCTGTGTCACTGTCTTTTGAAAATGGCAACACCGAAGCCCTAATAAATGAATCTGTCGCTCCTGTATCTCTCAAGATCTTTACTGGCACTTTACACTCATTATCACCAAGGGACACAAAACCATCTGAAACAAAAGCTTCAAAACCAGAATAGTCTTCAGCCCTAACCTCTGAAACTGGAGAAGGTTTCCTTCTGGCTAGTGCTGTAAATGCAGCAGGTTTAACTTTAGTGCTTGAAGGACCACCCCTGTTTCTTAAACCAGGACATTCAGACTTCCAATGACCTCTTTCATGACAATAATTACACAGTGAATCAAAATTTGTCGATTTTGAAAAACGACTAGGCCTAGGAGACTCAAACCTACCAAACCTAGACTGATTTGCAGATCTAATTGCACCAAAATCTGTGGGATAGTTTCTCCTACTTTTTCCCTTGTGAGCCAAAATGTATTCATCAGCTACAGCTGCAGCTTCAGAAACTGAATTAATCCCTCTCTCCATGATATGAGTAGCAACTTCAGGTGGAACACAGTCTATAAACTGCTCAAGTACAATCAGATCACAAAGTTTATCATATGTTGTAACATCTAAAGCAGAGCACCATCTATTGAAATGTTTTGTCAGATCCCTGGCAAACTCCACATTAGACTGCCTTTCCCCTTTTCTCCATGACCTGAACCGTTGTCTGTAGGCCTCTGGAACCAACTCGTAAGCCCTCAACACAGCCTCCTTAACAGTTCTGTAGACCCTACTCTCACGTTCACCAAGGGCTGAATATGCTGCTTGAGCCTTCCCTGTAAAGACAGACTGCAACATGACTACTCTGTCAGAATCAGGCCATCCTCTTGAATTTGCAACTCTCTCAAAAAGTGAAAAAAATGTATCTGGATCACTCTCATCAAACCTAGGAATTAAACGTAAATTCGACACCAAATCAAACTCCCTCCTTTGATTAGTACTCACCAAAGTATCACGTTTTACCTTTTCCTGCTCCAATTGAACCCTTTCCCTCTCAAGTGCAATTCTCAACTGCTCCATGGCCATTTTCTCTTTCTCCATTTCTAAACCAAGTAACTCCTTTTTCTGTTCAAAAGTTAACATAACATTTACAGCTCCATCTTTTCCTGGCAAAACTCCCTTATTAACCAAAACAGATCTCAAACACAACTTAATTTCCTCTTTCAACTTCACCTCTCCAACATCAACGCCATAGTGTTGAACTAGCTGCAAAAGTTGGTCCCTGGTACAACTATTTAACAGCTCTTCTGACGGTGACTGCAGAAAAGTGTCCACTGAAGCCATTGTGAAAAAAAACAAAAAAGCACACTGAACTGAGGCTCCCCCGCTGACTGCCTAACCAAAAACTTGCTAACTCAACCCTAGTCTTCACACAGTTCTACGGCGGGTACTTATGCACTCAAAACCAGTGTAACCTGGAGGTGCTCCCGAGAACACAAGTACAGGAAACCTGCACTGTGAACACTAACCGCTTCCCTGTGACTCAACAAAAAATAGGCTTAACCAAAAGAGCCAGCCCATACAGCCTACAAGAGAAAGCCCCAATTCTAACAAGTGCTTTAAACAAAAATTTCATTTCAAAAGACAAAATCAAAAGGCTTTCAAAATTTGAACCAAAAAAAAAACCCAGGAAGCCAACCATGCTGCCCCAAACTAAAGTACATACTACAACTTTAACAAAATGTTACAAAATCTGACCCAACTAAACCAAAATTAGTGTGATCTCCCCAAAACTAAGTTCAAACAAAACAAATCCCTAAATTTCAAACAAATCTACCAAATACTTGTATTGTTCAAAAATAAGAAACTTGACAACTCACCCAGACCCAGGTTTTGTCTATCTATATGACGAGCCCCCACTTGTCACCACCCTGGCTCAAGGAGTGGTAACAAAGAGGGGAGACCACACAAAAGTAAAAGGTTTAACAACATTTATTTAAACAATATAAACGTGTATGTGTGAGTCAGTGTGAATGCAAATGTGTTGTAGCATGGGTGGTGAGTGGATGTGTAGATAAATCAAACTAAACTAATGAAGGCAGCAGCATAGTGGCCAGGGAGCAGGAACAGAGAGACAGACCAGGTGGCTTTTATCTGTTTAAATAGCCCAGGTCTAGAGGAGGGGCCAGGGCCACACCCAATCAGGAGCTGCCCACCTGCACACAGGGAGAGAGAGAGAAAGAAAAGCAGCAGCAATAGAGACCCCCGCAGGCCTGGGGCCGTCACATGTGTCGTCGACCACCTTGAAATACTGTGCTGACGAGCTGGCACTGGTCCTCACTTCAATTTTTAATCAGTCACGCAAACTATGTACGGCACCTGCATGTTTTAAATCTGCAGTGATCATTCCTATGCCAAAGAAAAATAACGTCACCTGTCTTCATGACTACAGGCCTGTCACCTTAACATCTGTCATTATGAAAATATTTGAACGACTGTAAGTACCTGTCTGGCATAGCACTTGATCAATTCACATATAGAGAAAACAGAAGTGTAGATGATACAGTGTCTCTCTTTTTGTATACTATTCTCCAACACCTAGAGTCTAGATCCACATATGCATGTGAACTTTTTGTTGACTTTAGCTCCGCCTTCAACATGATAGTACCTGGAAAGTTGATCCCAACTTTACAGGAGCTGGGCGTAAGCACACATCTGTGTTTATAACTTTTTATGCAACAAAACACAAGTTGTTAAAGTTGCTGATCTGATCTCACTGCCTCGGATACTGAACACCAGGGCTCCCCAGGGTTGTGTACTATCTCCTCTGTTACATTCATTGTATACACATTTCTGTCAGTCATACTTTGAATCAGTTATGCTGTATAAATTTGCAGATGACATCTCTATAGTGGGTCTTATTACCAATAGACATGAATCTGAGTACCGGAGAGTGGTAGAGTGGGTGTGCTGGTGTACAGGGTACAATTTGCTATTGAAGATGCTGATATTTGATTTTAGAAAGAAGATCACAGGTGCCCTCCACCCTCTCTACATCAATGGGGAATTAGTGGAAAGAGTTAATTCTTTTCACTTTCTTGGGACCACCATCCATGACTCTCTGTCATGGGATCTTAATACCAGGCTGATCATTAGCAAAGCCCACCAGCGTCTCTATCTTCTACTGCAACTCAAGATGTTCAAGGTTAGCCAGGCTGCCATGACCCACTTTTATAGAGCTACTATTGAACATGTGCTCACCTTCTCCATCTTTGTCTGGTTTGGCAGACTCACTCCATCCCATAAGAATAATAGCAAAAGCAAAAAAAACCCATAGCAGACACCTCTCACCCCGCACACCATCTCTTTGACCTCCTCCCTTCTGGAAGAAGATACAGGAGTAGTTTTACATCTCGTTTTAGAAAGAGCACCTACCCAGTAGCTATCAGACACCTGAACATGCCCAGTTAGACATATAGTTCAGAAATGATGGATGGAATGTATCAACACACACATTGCACTTTATACTGTATGCACTTCTTGCTGCTGGTCCTTGTTATTGTTTGATGTGATTTATCTGTTTTCTGTCTACTACATTTGTTTTCTGTCTACTGTATTTATGGTTTACTTTATACTTTTTGATTTTGTGTTAAGCTGGAACCAAGACAAATTCCTATCAGACTTGTCTGACATGGCAATAAATTATTGAATCTTGAACAAGTCAGGCTGGGAAGGCTCTGATCTAAAACAAAAGCCACAAAACATACAAAAGCCATAACACAACATAACACAGGCCCAATCCGCTTGGAAACAAATTTGCCTGAAACCAACGTACTTTCTTAATGGATTGGCCTTTCGTCTAAATGGGACCAGTGTCATGGGTACCCCAAAAAGATAAACGATATAATGGGTCCCAGAGTGGGAAGATCTAGAGACGGTGCCGTTTCCGCACCCATCTTGATGAGTAAACAAGTGTGTTCACACCCACGTTATGACTACATGACTGGAAAAAAACAGCAGCCTTGCGCCTGTAGCATTCATTCTCATCACAAGACAGCAACAATTTCGAACATCAGAGTAGCAGTGGTGAATGCGTTGCAGTGTTATAGTTGTTATAGTTGTCCGGCGTGCAAAAGGTAGCAAAAAGTTGTGGCTGAGTGCACACTACTTCTATCGCACTCTCTTATTACTGCTTATTCTATTTCTCTCTCCCTCTCTCATGTCTGTATGTATAATTTCTTGTTGTGATGTGTGGGGGAAACAAAGACTGGACAGGACGGACAGGACAAACGGGGACAGAAACCAACAGGCAGTGCTATTGCAATTAGGGATTGTAAGGTGGTGTGTTATTCCCAACTACTAACTGTCCATCAATAAAAATAAATAAATCAAAAAAAGAGAAGAAAACCACACCAGCACAAAAGAAAAAGAGAATCAGTAAATTAATAATTAAGCAAAACGGTAGTGAGCACCACAATTGTGGATGTCTTGATAGTATAAAATAGAATGCAATAGAATAGAATAGAATATGCCAGAAGAGGACACTAGTGCAAAAAAGAATGAGATTCTGGAGAGATTCTCAGCACATTCTGGTGGGTCCCATCATTCACTGAAATGGGACTCAGCAGTAGCTGGCAAGACCCGATCAAACATGCAAGTGTGAAGGACCCCAAAGCCCCGAGCCAACAGGGCACCCCCCATCCCAGGCCGTAGGAGCCACAGGGCGCTGCCCCCAGAGAACGATGTGAACGACGCAAACCCGGAGAACCAGAGGGAGCAGCTACAGATCCCCCCAGCACGCCAAGACTGACCCAGGCGGCCCGGGGCACGAGGACCCACCCGCCACCCCAGCCCCCAGCAAACCCCCCCACCCCACCACCGACCCGCCCACCCCCACACACACAACCCCAAAGGGGGCCAACGGCCCAGCACAGCCAGGAAGCCAGACACAGGGGCCGAGCGGCCCACCTGAGGGGTGGCACCCAGCCCATCACAAGGCAGGCCGCCACCGGGAGCCGGTCAGAGGACAACGGAGTCGGGACCCGATGCGAGTCCAAAGGGCAAAAAATGGACAGTGAGGTGGGGCCCGGTAACACCAACAGGGAGGCACCCCGCACCAGCCCCAGGCGAGCGCAGTACACCCAGGGCCCCCATCCCCCCGCAATGTGCCCCGACAACCCACCAGGACAGAGCCAACACACGCAGTACAGGCACAGCACCCGCCAGAATGGCCAATCCAGCCCCCCAAGAGCTATCGCACCAGCTTGGACCCGACGGGCCCCCCCGACCACAGCCCCCAGGGACCCCCTAGCCACAGCAACCTGGATGGTAGTTCCCCCCTGCCACCCCATAGCCACAAGGGGGCCGGGTCCCACCATAGAGGCCATATTAGTGAAATCCCCCCCATTACTCCCTGTTAATATGTCTCCAGATCCCTGACTGGAGAAATTATCCCTGCACCGTGATAGTGTAACCCTGAGTGTCATGTGGTGCATTAAAAGTGGAGATGCTGGGCAAGGCATCCAGGGGGCAGGCCAGAGGACCACAGAAGATGGCTACTCTGCAGCCTACCCTGCCCAAAGTTCCCCGAGCTGTCCCAGACCTACCCCCAAGGTGTGAATGTGTGTGGTGCATTAAAAAGAAATTAGAGAGCAGGGGGGGCAAGCAAGAGGGTGATAGGGAAGAGACAAGGCCATAGAGACCTGCCATCTGCGCCACCACAGAGCCCATCATTCCCGCCCCCACCTGCTCTTGAGGCCCTAACAGTTGTGTCCCTATATGTGCCTAAGAGTAGCTATATACAGTGAGGTGTAAAGTGTGTAAAGTGCACAGTAAGAGGCAGTCTGGTGTGGGTCCAGCCCATGAGGACAGAGAGGCAGGGGAGACAGATAGTGACACCACTGGTACTGGTGCAGAGGTCCCCCAGAGTCCAGAGGCAAGAAGCCAAGGTGGGCCCACCCGAACGCGACCGGCCCTGCCAGCACCAAAACTCCCAGAAGTCGCAGCGCCCCGGCAGACACCGTAGTCCCACCACGGACCAGCCGCATGCAGAACCCCACCCCTGAGGGAGGGCCAGGCCGCACCACCAGGAAGCGAGGGCCATAAGCCCCCACACCCACCCCGGAGCCAGCATGTCCGGGATGCAGGGCGCCCACCCCACAGCACCACCGAAACCCCATCCACCCCACTACTCCCCAGGACAGCCCCATGCCTGGACAGAAGCCCCCAGCCAGCAGAAGCCAATCTCCAGTGGCGGCACACAGGCAAGCGCAAAGGCCTGTGCCCGGATTAGCCAGAACCACCCCCACAGAGAGACCACCTGTCCCCCATTCCAGTCCCCCAGGCAGCGGAGGGCCCCCAGCCCCCCAGGGGAGAGAGAGGGATGAGGACGAGCGGCCAGGCGGGAGAGGAAGGAGGAGGAGGGAAGCAGAGCAGGAAGGGACAGGGGGGCGACCGGAGGGCCGACCCACCCCAAACCCCAGGGCCGGCCAGGGCACCCTAGAAAAGATCAGCCGTCAACACCCCCAAGGCCCCGGGAGAGCGCACAGACCCAGCAGGTCTAGGGCTCAAAGGGAGAGACCCCCAGGCAGAGGGGCCCAAGCCAAGCTGGCCCCGCAGAGCCAAAGAGCGACCCAAAGAGCAATAGGGAAGGGACACTACCAGTGCATGCACACAGCCTTGAGGTCCATGGTGCCATCCTACTTAAAATACATAGGGGGTCAATAAACTGAAATAAAGCAGAGAGAAGTCAGACCATACACATAGACAGAATAATTACAATTTTATGAGGGAAATGACATACGCTCACATACAAGTGGAGGCTATAGATTAATATTTATTGATTTAATAAATGGAGACCATTTTTCTTTGAAGGAGTCCAATTGTTTTTTTCTAATAGCAGATATTCTCTCTAGTGAAATGTATTCTGTGAGGAGGTTCAGCCAATGGATGATGTTGAGGACTTTCTTATCTTTCCAGTTAACTAAAATAGTTTTTTGGCGATGGCGATAGCTGTAAGTGTGGGCTGGATATGAATATGTGGAAGGGCTGTTTGTGTTAGATCACCAATTAGGCAAACGTTTGGGGAATGTGGAATCCCGCAGTGCAAAATATTGGAGAGTTTCTGTGTGATTGTTACCCAGAATTAATAGACGGGTGTACAAAGCCACAGAGCGTGAAAGTAAGTGTCCGTCATGTTTTGGGTGCATTGTGTACATGTGTTTGAGCGAGAGAAGCCCATTTTATACACTTTATATTGGGTTATATGCGTTCTGTGAAGCACCTTAAATTGAATCAATTGTAAGTTGTTGTTTTTAGTCATTTTAAATGTATTTTCACAGATCTGGGTCCAAAAATCACAGTCAAAAGATTTGGATTTTGGAGTTGGAAGGTGTATAGAGTGTGTCTTTGAGAGTAAACTATACATTTTTGAGAGATTCTTTTTATTTGTTGGAGTTTCACAGTATATTTGACAAATTCAGGCTGTAGGTCCGACAGAATTCTATTTGTAATCGTCTTCTTTACCTGTAGGTACTGAAGAAAGTTTCCATTTCTTATTTCAAATGTTTGGAATAAGTTTATATATGGCCTAAATGTGTTGTCATCCAGAAGGTGATGGAGGTGAGTGACTCCTCTCTCTGCCCATGTGCTAAAATAAAGAACTATTTCATTGTTTGTAAAATCAGGGTTGTGCCAGATTGGGGAGAGTAAAGTGGGTTTTAATTGGGAGCCTGTGATTTCCAGTGCTTTCCACCAAGCAGACAAGGTGGAAGCGATCATAGGGTTCTTGAAGCAGGAATGATGTTTAAGGGCGGAAGTGATAAAGGGAAGGTCAGAGATTTTGATCTGGTTACAATCTAACTGTTGTAGTTCTAGCCAGGAGTTATATTCTTCATGTGGATGTATCCATTTGGTGAGATATTGTATTTGGTTGGATAAATAATAATATATGTGACTGCTCAGCACGAAATCAGGCATAAGTCGCGCTGAGCCGTTCAGAGCTACAGCCAAATTTAGGCTGGAAGGTGATTTCTTATTTGTGTTTACACCTTATCAAAAAACGGTACCTTAACACCTCTATGTTCAGTTCCTGTGGTCATTACATTGAAATCCAATCAATAAAGGTGTTTATTGGGTCAATTATTTAAGCGGTGACAAAAGTTTAAGGATTGCTGAGCAAAGACAAAGACGACTTCCACCTCTTTTCGCCGAACAAAACGATCTCCGTTCCGTGGGTAAACACCCAAGTGTTTGGTACGAGGTAAAAGCTTATATTGAATGTTCTGTCCAATGGTGTAAGCCAAATGATTATAATACGTCACACTTCTGTCCTATTATTATAATATATAAAACTTCTGTGACATGTCCATCAGAGTGTCCTTTAACATCTGTCAACAATTTGTGTCAATCGGATACAAATTATTATGCGTTGCTAAGGACTTCCTACCCCAAAACAGTCCAAAACTTTAACGGACAATATCTAAAAATATGCAAATTGCAAAATATGTCCAAATGTGGATATTAAAATGACCATAACTTTGGTTCTACTTGTGATAGAAACATAATTTTTTCACCATCTTAAACCTTAGTTTCCACTCTACCAAGATACACACATAACTCTGTTTGGATTTACACACACTTATGCCTGGTGGGTAACATATGAAGTTGGGAGCCTCCAGTCCCCCTTCGGATTTATTCTTCTGGAGGGTAGTCAAACTGATTTTAGCCTTTTTATTCTTTGAGTAGAATTAACCAATAGCGGAGTGTTAACGATTGGAACCACTTTGATGTGGGTTTAAATGGAATCATGGAGAAGAGATTTTTGGTAATATTTAAATTTTGACTGTCACCATTCGTCCCAAAAGGGAGATGGGGAGGTTGTTTGAACGCCTCAGATCATCACACACATCATTTTGTCCAAAAGTGGAGTAAAGTTCAGGTGAACTAATTCTGAGAGTTTGGAGGAAATATTTATGCCCACATATCTGATATTGCCAGAAGGAAAAGAATAATGCCAGTTTCGAACTGCAGGACTCCACGAGTTTTCTGTTAAAGGTAATATAATTGATTTTGACCAGTTGATGGAATAGTATGAAAGATGCGAGAAGGTTGTGATGAGGTAAAATACTTCCCTTTACTGAAGTTTTAGGTTCTTGTAGACAAAGTAAAATGTCATCTGCGTATAGGTTAATTTTATATTCCGACTGAAACATTTCCATATTTACATAATATCTTTTGTGACAAGGTTTCAAAACTAAACCCCTATTAAACTCGTCTGGACGTACCCACAGAAAGCCACAAAGGAAGTGATCATATTTTCTGACAGGCCACTGGAAGCAGAATTACCATAGTTGCCATTAAGCACTACAAAGTGAGCTGCAAACCTGACATTTACAGGTGGAAAAAGAATGTTAAAAAAATACAAATACTTTTACTTACTTTTCCAACCGTTACACTTCTACGTTCCTTTTAAATTTTACAAGAAAGGACTGCTTAACGGTGACCATGGTAATTCTGCTTCAGGTGGTCTGTCGGCTTTCTGTGGCTTTTGTATTTGTTGTGAGCCTTCTTGGCCATTTTGGTGTGTTGTGGCATTTGCATTTGTACACTACAGACTGACAGCTTCGAGCCACTAAGCTGCTCCAGCGCATGTCATTGGATGCAGTGCATTTGAGTTCATGTGACAAAGGATGAGAGATAGAGGCCAGAAGTGTGTGCGGAGGTGGCCCATTTTGGGGCATTTCTTCCAGTAGTTTCTAATCCCACAGCTTTTCTAAAAGATCACTTCAACATTGGCCCCACTAAAGTGTTAATAATGATAATCATCAATTATAACAATAATGATCATCATTAAAAAAACCAAGTTTCAAAAAGGGCACTTTCACTTATAAAAGGCAAAGAGGCAAGTGTTCTAGCACCATCTAGCATCTATCTGTGCACGCCTATGTCAACAGATGTGTACAAAACCTGACATGTGGTTGAAGCACCTAATTGGGATGAATGCTCCAAAAGCATGGAACCGGCCCCTGTAACATAATGTAAAATGCGAGTGGTCCAACATATTAAGGTGTTTGATTTCTCCCAGTTCAATAGTGAGAGCAGTGCAACAGAGAAATTTATATTCAGACCGAAAAGTGTGTGACTTGAAGTGTGTACAGTAGCCTCTATTAGCCTATAGACTATAGTAAGCAAATACACATGTGGGGACGGACCCAAAAAGATCCAAAAAAAGTCTGCCTCCAACTTTTCATGTCATAGTTAGTCTTGTCAGGCTATCTGTCTGCCTGTCCATTCAGTGACATAATCACATTATTTGAAGAATTCATTATATTGGGATCAAATGTATAGTACTGTGGATGCATCTTATATAGAGCAAAGTTCTGCTGAAAATAAGTTACCTTGACCTACTTTTTCAAGGTCATATATATATATATATATATATATATATACATATATACATATACGTATATAAACTTTTACACAGACACACTAATCTAACTTCAGTAACCTTCAACAGAATCTAACATTACACAGCTATGGAAAATTTTAAGATACCGCTGCAATTTTCTGTGAAATCACCATGTCTGCATGTATGACAGCACATTCCATTCCTGTCTGTTGAATGCCAAGACAAGCATACTTTATTTTCATGAATGGATCCACGCGTTATTCAAGAATAAGAAGTCGAAAAAAACACGATTGAGTCTATCACTGTCTCCTTACAATAGGCAACAAGTATTCAGAGAATAACTAATCTCGCCCCTATTCTGTGCCAATCTCAAGTTTCTATGACAACCCGTTGTTGAATTGGAGCCAATAATGTGATTTTGACCTTTCTGCTTAATGCGACCTTGACCTTTGGTTGCATTGACCTTCCTATCCTAATCACCTCAACCCCCACTGGGGCTAGGGCCATCCCAAATTGCGGTGACCTGCATGTAAATTGCTTCACTGTGATCACTTCTTACAGTCAACTTTAAACTCCAAAAAGCACATTTATGCATTAACATTTATATCTCTGATATTATTGTAATTTTCGAACTCAAGTGCTATTAGTGAGATAAAAGTAATTGGAATTAAAAAAAAACTCTTTAAAAGTACTGGATTTCTGCTCTTATACTGTTCCCAAACTCTGAAGACTGTTTTTTCTATCAGGACAATGTTCCTGTCCTCAGCTGTCCTCAGTTGACACACCACCAGATAAAGACCCCAGCCCAATCTACAGACCTGAACCCAGTTTGAAACCTTCTGGAGGAATATGGATGGATGGTCTACCTGACTCTCACCATCTGGTATCACAGTACCATCTGGGACCCTCCCACAACCAATCCAAGGACGGCCTTATCTAAAATCCTTGGATGTGATTAGATGAAGATTCTGTCCGTCATCCTGACTGATGCACTTCTTCAGCCACTCATGTTGAACTCAAGCCGTGACTCTTCATCTTTTGAGGAATGAACATGCGGTAGAGTAGACAAAACAGTGGAAATAGCCGAGTGGATATGGACCCTCGGATACCTAATGCATGCTGTTATTGTAATGTATTTGAAAAGACTACACTGCCGTCACTTCTGCTTTATGTCACACCAGCCACAATGCCACCCAGTCATGGGAAGTCCCACCCAGTGACATACTCAGATGGTTGCATGAGGCAATGACAACGCCCCCTATGCAGTTTAGTGAAACACAGCCAGATGACATAAGTCAGGTTATGGATGGTCAAAAGCCACTGAACATTATTGAAGTTCTTAAATTTCTCTGCCAGGAGCTGAATGAAGTCATCCAACAGCAACAAAGGAGGACCAAGACACATGACAGTCGTCAAAAAAAAATCCAGGTTTTTCCACCAAATATTGATGTCTGAACTTTTCCCAAGTTACAACATTAGTTTTGTTTTGTTTAAAAATGAATATGAACTGTTTTTCTTTGCATTATTTGGGATCTAAAAACACCTACAACTTTTTGCTATTTTAACCAATGCGTCATGTTCTGCAAATACACACTTTAAAGTTTAACTGAATAACAATATCTGGAAACTGATGAAAACCAGAGATTCTGCTTTTAAAAATAGTAGCTAAACTCAGGGCTAACAACAGATCAGTTGATTTATAATGGACTCCCAAATATGGCCATTCACCAACTAAGAAAACCTAAAGCAACATCCTTTTTGGATATAATTCAACAGGCCAAATGACATTCAAAACAGTTATGGTAAAAAAAAATAGATAAACAAGTGGTGCCAGCACAACTTTTGATAAAATATAATTTCAAGACCTTTAAAAACATCTTCCCAGGATGGTTTTAATTGCATACATGTCCAGAATATGTGAGTGTTGTTGGCCATGTGTGCCACAGTTTCTCCAACATGTAGTAGAATGTGCTGGGCACATTTTTGACACTATGGCTGGTGTCCAGAAAAATCTCATTATTACCTTGCACTTAAATTCCCTCTATGAATTAGAATTGGTCACTAGATGGGTTTCAGTACATATTTCATCCCAGGTGTTCAGTGTTTCCCACAGAGCCACTGGCACTGTGTGGTGAGTATTACTATACAAGGATTTGTAAAATTCTGCAAATTGCTGTCAAATTTCATCTGGTTTTTAAACTCATAATGGAATGTATGTACGACATTGGATGACTGCTGTTTTTTTTTTTATCTTTGCGCTACCAATCTACTTGCCCTGTTACCATTTTCATAATAGTTTTGATCAGTAAACCTTAAGTTGGCCTCAGTCTTTTCTGTTATTAAAGGTGCAGGTTAGACACTACCACAAATCATAGTGTATATACATGATAAAATATCAGGATGTTGATAAAGAAACTGCAATTCAACATCACAATAAATCAATTTAACCAAAAATGTGAAGAAATAATGCCCCTGTCCAAAAATGGGGAGTGGCTGGAAGTTACGTAGCAGGAGGGAGTCCTGCAAGATCAAGCTAACTACGCTGTATACTGACAACATGGAGGAGACAAGAGCAGATAGTATTTACGATGGGCCATGACCCTATAATTATGAACCACAGCAGAGAGAGAGAGGCCAGGGCAATAAAGAGAGGGATAGACACAGGAATGATGGGCGAAGGAGGGAGATATGGCTTAATAATTAGTGACGGATTGGCCAAAAACCTGGTGAATGCAGTAGTAGCATAGTGCTATGAGTTTACATTGGGCCTGTTTACATTCTTAGTGTAATAAATGTACTGTCATGGTTAATACTTATGGGTTTGTTTTTTCAGTAAACACTTATGTAGCTGTTCTTTTTTAGGGAAAACATTTTGTCTTAATGCATGCATCATTGTGTTGCCGTGACGCCCATATAGTTATTGCAGGACTTAGCCAGTTGCTTCCAGACAGGGGCTTCACAGTTTCTAGGCATCAGATTTGCACAACAAAACATGGTTAATGTCTTCATACAGTCAATATCTTAACAGTCTATATTGTTCATACTATGCTGTAACAACCCTCATTACTTTACAGATACTTTGAACATAGTTAGTTGTCTGTGAGTATGGTTATAGGCTGTCGCGGCAGCCATGACAGCGAAAAAAAAATCATGGTGAATGTCTTACCTAATGCTAGTAGTCCACATCAAACTATCTTGTACTCCAACAAATCCCCAGGATGATAACATTGCAGAGTAAAATTACATCCACAAATGGACAAGTGAATGATGACAGATGCAGCTGTGAAGTACCACTGAAAGGAAATTGATGAGCACGGTGTCCTGACAGGCTGGAGTTCACACAACCAGCACAAATACAATAATTCACCATCTTGACTCTTAACACGCTCTCACTATATCTCACTAACAACTACTTCAACTTCTACTCACATACCCACAATGGAGAATTCAGCACATCCACCACCATATGTTCACTTCCCATGACGTGTCCCCTGCGGGAAATGAATAACTCTATTTCCTGTCAAATCAGCACCTTTTAATCTAATTTTACTAAGATAGGGTTTATTGATCATGGTCATTTTCACACAGGTGTTATAAAATTAATTTCTGAACAATACTAAGTCTAAATTTAAGGATGAAAAAAAACCTTTCACATTACACTTTAAGGTGTTTACATCTCTACAAGCCTCACCTCGTCTTGTCGTCTGAGCCCACTTTATCCTCACCAGGGTCATGGGGGTCTGATGCGTCTACAATGGGTGAAGGCGGGGTACCCCCTGTATGAATCTCCAGTTCATCTCAGAGCTGAACACATATATAGACAAACAATCACTCTTACATTCACACCTATGGACAATTTAGATTAACCAGTTAACCTATCAGTGCATGTGTTTGGATGGTGGGAGGAAACTGGAGCATGCAGGCACGAGGAGAGCATGTAAGCTCTACACTCGAACCAGGGTCCTTCTTACTGTGAAACACACATGCTAACCACTGTACCACCGTGCCGCCCCCCTCTATGAGCCTGTTTAAGAATATTAAGCAGATAAGAGGTTGGTGTCATGCTCTGCTGTTACTTTAGTTTTTTATTTTATTTCATCCTCTAATTCAGTTTGTTTAGTTTCCTTCTTCTTTGCATTTGATAATCCAGCCTTTTATATAAACCTTTGCAGTCCTGTAACGTAAGAGGTGATATTTTAGGTGTAGCATTTATATCCAAATAATTGTTCAGTTCTGTTTTTATAAGTGTAAGGATGTCTTCATCATTTAGAAGTGATAACAATAACCCCCAACCCCGTACCATAGTATGTGTGACCCCCCCAGACCCCGTCCCCCAGTATAAGTGCTATATTTTGTACAATTTATGCTGTCTGCTGTGGTTTATGTTACTGGTTCATCCAGAAGTGTTTGTTAAATGGTAAATGATCTGCACTTATATAGCGCTTTTCCACCTTCATGGTGTTCAAAGCATTTTACATTAGCTTCAGATTCACCAATACACACACTCATACACCAGTAGGTTTCTAAGGTTCTTTCAGTCCTACTGGGGGCCTAAGTCAGGGTCCAGTGTCTTGCCCAAGGACACTTCGACATGTGGACAGCCAGAGCTGGGGTGCAAACCGCCAACCTCTCGGTCACCTCTCTCTACCAATTGAGCCACAGCCATTTTTTGTTGTGTTGCATGTTTTTAACCATCATTTTATGTGAAATGTTCCTATTTTTTTAGTTTGCAGCCCTCTATCTTTCCCCTCAAAGTGACTCCAGTCTCTTGGCAGGCCGTCATTGTAAATAAGAATCTGTTCGTAATAACTCTCCTGGATAAATAAAGGTTAAATAAAAAATAATAGTCATAGAAACCATGGACGTAGGTTGTCTATACATGAATTGAGACATGACAGTTAAGTCCCCTCCCAACAGAAGGACACCTGTACTGTGCTGTAATAATGTTTTAAATATTTTACTTGTAAAATCAGGCATATCCTCATTTGGGAAAATATACAGTATATTTATGAGAGAGATTTGTGTTCCGTCAATAGAACCATTCATCTTAGTAAATGGTTCTATTGTATTAATTTCTTATGCAATTTTCAAGATAAAATCTGAACACACCAGTTTTTCTGCCATCTGCACTGATGTATTTTATATTTAAATGATAAATACATACATGCAACTACTAGTTAATTATATAGCATTAGTAGTGGTAGTTTATTTCTAAATTATTATATTATAATTATTTGAAACTGGACCACGGCACCAAAGTCAGTCAATATTTATGACAATCCCTATCCTTATTGTTTTTGAGTTTTTTTTTATTGTCACTTTGCTAAAATATAACACATTTGGATGTACAGCTGATGTTCTTTTGACATGATTTAATGTCATAATTCACTATTCAATCATTTTGTGTTTATGGGGCCCCACGTTATATTATAGTGATTATACACAGGGGTACTTTGTCTAAATTATTCGTTCTTCTTCTAAAATGTTCAGATTTCATGAGCTAAAAACGGTTTTAGTTTAGCATTTTATTGTATTATTGTATATTGATTTCACTTATTACTGTCAGTGTTTTTCCAGGGTTCTGCAAATGGATAAAGAAATGAAAAAAAATACTTTTGACAGCTTACCAAATTAAACATAGAACACAGAATCACAGCTGATTTAGTGAGGCATTGGACTGTATGTGATTTAATTAGGTGTTATTGTTATTCTTCAGTCAAAGGGATGTTTATTAGTCAGCTGATAAATCTCTTAGGCATTCTTTAATTAAAAATAAACTGTTGTTATGTGTGTTTGTACAGAAGGCAGTCAGTCTATGAAACCCTTCAATTCTCAGGATGATTGACGTTTGGGAGTTGAAACACCTCTTTTTTCTGCCTCAGGCCTGTCCTTGACTTTCACCTTGTATTCCTTCTACATAGAGTCCCTCTAATGAGAAAAACAACTTCCTCTGGAGTCCAAGGTATCACCTGCCTCCACACCTTAACATACACTAGAATCTTCCCTTCAGGGCTCTTGCATCAGGTCAACTTGAGGCTTTTATCCTCAAACCCAAATCATGACACTGTTTCGGGTTGCAGTCGGTCGAGTCATTTGCCGTTTGAGATAAACATTAAAATAACCTTTTAAATCATTGTAAATTAAATATTAGGTACAATTTTATATTATTAATACAAACACTTTATTAACTGAATTTGCCTGAAGGTGACGTACAACATCGTCAGTATCCTACGGTATGGAGGGAGCAAGAGAGAAAATAAAGTTGAGAGAGTGGAAGGTTTGGAAACATACAAACAAAAAAAATTAAGGTTTGCGACACATTGGCTGAGATTTTTAAAGATGATGAGAGACTCCCAGTGTTTTCTTTTCTCTGGAAACTGAGTTCAAATGTATCTTTGGGTGTTACAGGTTGTCGACCAATGGTTTAAATGCTGCGTTAGCGTTGATAACTTTTGAACGATGAAGCAGAACAAACTTATTTTCTCAACATATTAACTTAGAAGCAATGACATGAATTTTTAATGCAGAAATAAATGCAGGTATATGAGTAAGGTCATGTGATGTTCATAAAGACCATTGACTACTTTTTGAAAATGCGGGTCGGGTCAGTCCTATTCAAATATATTCTTGTGGTCCAAGTTGCGGGCGGGTTAGTGAAAAAAGTGGTCAGTTGCAGGTAATTTATACATCGATCTGTGCATCACTGATACCTACTGATATATATGTTTGATTATGTGTGCACAGTTAAACTATGCAGGTTCCAGTTCAGTGTGACCATCACAACAAAACAAAATCCGATAATGTGATGAAAATAGATGACTGAATGCTGGACGATATTGTAATTTAAATGAGTATGTAGATAATTCTGCTAACCATTGATGGACAGTTGCATCTAACTTGACTGAGGTGAAAATATATGTGAGGGGGTGAATGTCTGTGACTAGAGTGAAATTGCCTCCATAAAGATGATTGTGGAATTTTTCTGTCAAACTCCACTTTAGGACCAATAATTCAAACTTATGAGCCAGACATTGCGACTCACTGACAGACAATCCTCAACTTGCATAAGCAATGACACGAGACTTGCCTTAATGCTTTTGGTAGAGCACAGCAACTAAGCCGATGGTACTTGCATCAGTGTGTAAGATGTAGGGAAGCTGTGGACTAGCAAAACCAAGAACAGGACCAGATGTTAGTTTAGAAATGATCAATTTGTTGTTCATTGGACCGTTTCTCACCAAAACCTTGCTTTGGGTCAGGGTATTTTCTTCCAGGATCCTTCATCCTGGCAGAGCGATGTACCAGTGCTAGGGTGACCAGATGTCCTGAAAAATTCGGGATAAACCCAAATTTCAAGCTGTTGTCCCAAATCCTAAATACTAAAATGGTAAATGGACTGCGCTTACATAGGGCTTTTCTACCTTCATGGTGCTCAAAGCACTTTACATGAGCCTCACACCCATACTCATACACCAGTAGGTTTATAAGGTCTAAGGTCAGTCCTACTGGGGGCCTAAGTCAGAGTTCAGTATCTAGCCCAAGGACACTTCAACATGTGGACAGCCAGAGGCAGGACATGAACCGCCAACCTCTCGGTCATTGGGCGACCCACTCTACCAACTGAGCCACAGCCGCCTGTGCGTAAATTTGGCTGTATGTGTCCCGAAGATTAAACGTAGACCAAATAATGAGTTGTTCTCACCAGGTAAACATTTTAAACTATTTCGCTAATGGCTGACTGCTGCTGAGGCTGACTGTTTCAAATGTCTGTGTTCAGCCTCAGCTACAATGGATCTGTTTTGTATCTTTGTCACATTCTAGTTCTATTTGATTGCTACAGTAAGTATGAACAGTGACCAGCGTGAATATTCATTGACCATATTGATAGATTAATGAAGATTTGAAGCACAGTTTCATTGTTATCCTATTGTGTTATCGTTCAACTTCCCACGTCTCTACATTCAACAATATTAGGTCTATTTCAAGGTAACATTTGTATGTGTATTGCTCGCTTGCAATAAGGATATTTGATTAATAGACTATTAAATACTTGAATAATATTCATTTGACGAGCTTGGAAATTCATATGTTTTTTATTAACTATGTACATCAGTGCAGCACCAACCTCCCCCAACCCTCGTCCTGAATTTCAGCCAACCTCATCTGGTCACTCTAACAAGTGCATGGCCATGAGCTAAATCATTGAGTGGTTTTGAGTGGCTGTGGCTCAGTTGGTAGAGTGGGTTGTCCAATGATCGAAGGGCTGGCAGTTTGCGTCCCAGCTCTGGCGGTCCACATGCCGAAGTGGCCTTGGGCAAGAGACTGAACCCTCAGTTGCTCCCATGTACATGTCCCATGCATGTGGCTCTGTGACCATCAACAAACTTACATTTGACTACCAGCAACTTGACTACCAGCACTAGTTTGCCGGTTCAAAAATAGCTCCGTGGAAATTAGACTAATATTTTGTCATTGGTCATGACAGACAGAACCATCTCCTGGTCCGGATCCAGACCAGAGTCTACCAATTTGTGATGCCAGCTATAGAGTAACAAAAAAGGCACCTTCTGAAATACTTTAAACAAACAGAAAAATACTAATTAAATAATAATACATTGATTGGCTGGAAACAGAGCCTGAAACGGACGACAGACCTTTAAGACTCAGGAATACTCAGATAATCTACCCCCTTTTTGAACTATTAAAGTGAGCACAAATATATCTATTATTTATAGAAATTAGGTATAGAATGTTTAAAAAAATACAAAATGAGTGAGATACTTCAAATAATAAGTTGAAGTAACATGTAGAATAAGTAGATTGTCTAAATGTGTTATTATTATTATTATTATTATTATTATTATTATTATTATTATTATTACTTACAAAATGAATAATTAATTAGATTAGGTTTGGGAGAATACATACAAAACTTATATGGACTCTATAGTTTAACTCCTGAAAAGAGCTATAGTAATCATTTCATTATTTTTTTACTTATTTTGAGCAAGTAAGCAAATAACAAAAATAACTTGGAATACAACAGTATCTGATAATGCAAAGACGTAACAGAACACATTGGGGCATTCATAGAAACGTTGACTCCTGTAGCATAAGTCGACAGAAATTTGGAGGAGTTGACAATTCGCATATTATTCTTTCTCTACCTCTCTGTGTAAGTACAGATCAGTCAGACCTAAACCAAGCAGACATGACTGCTGCAGGTAAAACTAGGTGGTTTGTCTGACTAAACAAAATGACACTGTGACCTGCACAATATGCAAGTCCAATGCACTGCATCTGAAGAGGCATCAGCTAGCTAATGTGATTTATATCAGCAGCAGCGCAGACAATGCACTCTTTTTTTTCCAAACATGATGTGTGCAGTGTGGTGTGCATCTTGGCAGCTTGAACAGTAAATAGATAGCTGTATATGTCCACTAAAGCCTTCAATATTAGGGCCTTTATTTAATTGAAATAATATTTAGATGTGGATAGAATTTACATTTGTAGTTAAACTGTATTTTTGTTGAAAAAAATCAATAAAAGACAAAATGTTGATGTCAAATCAGATTTTATTGTATTTCAATCATCTAAAATTAATTTATGCTCTCTTAAAACATTCTGTAAATATACATGTACATGTACATGGAAAATCTGAGGTAATGTGTTGATTTTCTAACTGCTGGAAAGAATAACTGATATTAAATCTGAATTTTTGGAGCTTCTTTTTAGAAGACGGGTATATAAAATTGTAAATAAAATCAAATATGGATGACCCACCTACCTACCCAATTTTTCCTATCCATGTGATGGGAACCACATATATTATTTTGTTTGGCTTATTATTATTGGGTATGCGTTCTGAAATGTTTGATCTGCATATATTTGAAATAATGCTAAGCATTAATATTAAACCTTTGTTTAACCTCAGCAAAATTTATTAGAACATCTTTATCATAAAGATCTGATATATTATTGATGCCCTTGGTAGCCCATATCCTAAAGCCAAAATCATTAGTGCCTGCTGTAAAATTTCTATTCCCCCAAATGGGGGTAAACTGAGATAAAGCGGTGTTTTCTTCCAAGTATTTCAAAACATCAAACCATACTATCACTAACAAAAGGGTTTAAAGTAACTTTTTTTTGTAGAGAGGGTAGCTGAATAGAAATATAAATTGAGGGGAATTTTTGAGATTGTAGTCTGGTAACCCAGTCTCTCTCAGCTCTCCTCCTCTGGTCTGTGCACCAGTGGGGGTTGTACTGGAGGACAGAGGCCTGGACTGCATCCCATCCATGGGAGATGAAATGTTGGACCACATGACGGTCAGTGTGTTTGTGCTTGAGGATGTTGTGCTTGCATCTAATCTATAGGTCTCACTAGTAAAATCTGATACAATTGGGCACCCTGGAGGAAGGGCCCAAGGGTTTACTGCAGGAGGAAGGATCTTGGACTGCTTACACCTCGTACTTGCTTGGAGCTACTTCCTTTCAATAGCGAGCACTGTGCGTTGGCGGCTGTGGTTCAGTTGGTAGAGTGGGTCGCCCAATGCCCGTGAGGTTGGCAGTTCCCGTCCCAACTCTGGCTGCCCACATGTCGAAGTGTCCTTGGGCAAGACACCGAACCCTGACTTAGGCCCCCAGTAGGACTGACCTCAGACCTTAGAAACCTACTGGTGTATGAGTGTGTGTGAATGGGTGAATGTGAGGCTAATGTAAAGCGCTTTGAGCACCATGAAGGTGGAAAAGAACTATATAAGTGCAGTCCATTTACCATTTACTGCTAACAGCTGTGGACCTGTACGTAGCAGCCACAAACACTGCTGAACAACTGATGAAAGTAGTTGGCTAAGGTGCGCAGCTGTGACAACAACCATTGATCGCTATTGACAGAAAGTAGCTCCAAGCAATTAGGAGGTGTGAGTTTTTGTTCTGTGATGGTTTTGTTATGTAAACAAATCCCTCATTCAAACACATACTGTTTTGAGAAGAAACACATTTTATTTTTTTGACCCCAGGAAACCTGCCACAATATGCACTTCCCCTCCCACCCGCAGTGAGCTTTTAAAATGTGTCCTGCGTCGCACTGCTTTGTGTTTGGTCCCACGGGAATCCTGTGGGAGTGCAGGGTTCTACTTGTGTCAATGACAATAGGTTAAGGTGTGGCAACTTCTGAGGCCTCACACCTTAAACTATGACTCAAAATTAATGGGATGGTGAAACACTATGAAGATCCTTTACATTCTGTGGATTCTGACTGATTGTACTTTGACTATTAATAATATTTGTGTTATTGACATGGAGCCACTAAGACAGACAATGGTTTTCACAATGTGGGAACATTTTAAATCTCATTTCTCTTAACAAACATACATGTCCCAAAGCAGATTGTACTGTAAAAACTAAAATGTTCTCCATAATGCCTGAATTTTTTTATTCAAATAATGTTGTTCACCACCATAGCCACAATATAATAATAATTCATGTATTGAAGAAGAAGACTTTTGATTTTTACAACCGCATTTATTTACATGTTTAGTTATTCATACACACATAATAAATAAATAGTGTTGTGTTTTGTTTTGTTAATAAGTAAATAAATACATAAATAGATTAAAAACAATGCAAAACAGTGACCATGATTAGTCAGAGAGGCAATCTGTAAAAACAAGCAGGTTATCTTTTACAGTGCACAATGTTTTATTAAAAGCCCAAATGTTTTTAAAATTGTTCAAATCATCGGTCATATAATAAAAAGCAAATTCCAGCCTCAGTCTCCACCTGACATTGCAGTGCCAGACAGAGGCTGGTTCTATCCCTGCCCTGCCCTCTATCTTATTCTTTCTAAATGTTAAAATTGCCATCTTTACTTCCCCAATGATAAAATTCAGCAGCTGAGTTTTTTCTTTCTTCGTTTTCCTGTACTTTACCCCATTAATAAAAACTGGAATGCTAAAAAACTTGTTGGACGGTTTAAAAACATCAACTAAAAAAGTGAAGAGTGCTGACAGTCTTCTACAGTCACAAAAACCATGAAACACCGTTTCTCTAAGATTACAGAACGGGCACTAGTCTGACACGACGTGGGAGATAAAAGCATTCGAGGCAAGAGTCCCTGCCTCCACAGCTGTAGAATTCTCTAGCACCCCCTGGTGGATCAGATCCCCAACAGAGAACCCGCAGCCCAGGCGTCTGACACCATGTCCACCAGCTGGTGTGGCTCCCCTGGAGACGTCCAGTCTGGCTCCATGCACCAATGGCTCCTTTAACAACCAGAACAGAGAGTTAGAGCTTTTGTTTGGACTGCTTTTAAAAAGGGCCCAGGACTTAAAAACACTGTGATAAAAAAGGAACCCTCATAAAATGTAATAATTTTGAATTAATTAAAAGCAGGGCCGAGACCCCAGGTTGCTCACACATCTGAAGATACAGCTGGCCACCTCACGCCACACAAGACTGCGGGCCCTATTGAAATCTTTTCTATAAACTGTAATCTAAAAACTGCTGTTTTGCTGGCCAGGTGGATAAGCCCCCCCCGGTTTTGATGAAAACAACACCCCCTTTGGCGCCCAATGCTGACCCCCCCAGAAAAAGTCTACAAGCATTGCTTAGACTTTTGCTAGTAAACCTACTGGGGGGTTCATCGTAATAAGGGAGTAGCCATTTCCATGTATTCAATTTGTTTTCTATTTTTTTTGGTGATGTCCTCCCTGCTCTTTTTGTTGTTCTTCCCTAGGAATACTCCCAGGAATTTTACGCCATCCCTTCTCCATGGGAGCCCCTTTCTTCGGCAGGAGAGCCACCCCCGCTCTGCGACAGGACTGTGACAGGGACCCTGGAGCCAGGCGTTCATTAAAAACATCGATAAAATGTCCCAGTATGCTTTAAAAAACTCAACAGTTAGTCCATCCAGTCCTGGAGCTCTCCATCCCTGCATGCTCTGCAGAGCCGAAATTAGCTCTCCCGCCTCCAGCGGCCAGTCCAGCAGTGAGTTGGTGTCTTCTGATATTTGTGGGAGGTTTCCACAGAAACTGTCCATGAGATGTTCATTGTCTTCCTCCAACTCATCGCTGTAGAGGGTGGAGTAGAACTCCACCGCTCTTTTCCTTATGTTGACCGGCTCGCTGAGTTCCTGCCCTGTGTCCGTTAAAAGCGTGTGGATGGCTTTTCATTGCTCCAGCTTCCTCTCCAGGTTGAAGAAGAAGCTAGAGGGAAAATCCATCTCTGTGATGTTCTGGATCCAGGACCTGACCAGTGCACCCTGTACCTTGGTGTCCAGCACGTCGACCAAGGCCATTCTTTTGGACTTGAGGGTTTCAATATACCCTCTGTGTCCTGTGGAATCAGCGATGGCTTCTCACTCCACTAGTTCAGTTTCCAGGTCACTAATAGATTGACAAGTATCGCGAGTGACATTGACAGTATACTGTTGACGTAAAACTTTTATTTCTGTTTTTCCATGGTCCCACAACTGCCTAAGACATGTAAAATCACATTTTCTTTGTCTAAAAGCAGTCCAAAAAACTGAAGAGCCTCTCTGAAACCTTTATCAAAACTTAGAACTGAAGTAAAATACCAGTATGCACTCTTCGGTAAAATATTTTTAATAAAAAACCAAGGAATGATCAGTAAAACCAACTGGCAATGTTTTACATTCTTTAACTTCATTAAAATGATACTTTAAACAATAACAACAGTCTAGTCTGGCTAAAGAAATGTAGTTTTCTTTTAGGTGGGACCATGTATACTGTCTACAGTTTGCATGCATCCTTCTCCATACATCCACCATACCATGAGAAGCGACTGGCTGCTTCAGCGTGTGCTGGGAGGCTGCATGGTTATGATCCAAAAGTTTGTTTTCTGTGCAGTTAAAATCCCCACCCAAGAATAAAACCTCCTCTGAACCACAGCAGTCAAACCTTGTCTTCACTTTCTGTAAAAAGCTCTTCCTCTCTGCTCCATTGGTCGATGCATAGATGTTGATAAAAACCAGGATGTGCTGCTGGAACTGGGCCTTGGCCAGGACGCACCTCCCCTGGACCATGTGCTCGACCTACAGCGAGGAAGGACTGAATGACTTGGAGAACAGGAGGCCTACTCCTCCACTGAGGACCAGTGCCCTCTTTCTTGCCTTTCTGGCACCGTTCACATTCAAAGTTCCTATTTTAAAAGATGACATGGTTAATAATATGTAAAAAATAAAAACACTATAAAAACTAAAAATAAATCTAAGAAGCGCAACATCAATAAAACTTAATTTATTTTCTCACCTTCATTAAATGTTTATTCAATCTGTAGATTTCCTGAGTAGTGAGTTCAGATGTTGCTTTGTTTTTAATTCATGTCTGGCTGAATTATAAAAACGTAGTATGTTTGGGAAGTGTAGTTCAATGTTTAAACCTTTCATTCCTTTTGTTTGTTCTAGGAAGTTTTTAATCATTTTTTCCACTAACAGTGACCTGGGATAATGACAGGTCACTACAGTCAGAGTCACTGGATTCAACCACTGCCCCTTCCATCCTTTCATCCTTTCATCCTTCCATCCTTCCATCCTTTCATCCTTTCATCCTTTCATCCTTTCATCCTTTCATCCTTTCATCCTTTCATCCTTCCATCCTTCCATCCTTTCATCCTTCCATCCTTCCATCCTTTCATCCTTGCGTCCTTCCATCCTTCCGTCCTTCTATTCTTTCATCCTTCCGTCCTTCCATCCTTCCATCCTTCCGTCCTTCCATCCTTTCATCCTTCCGTCCTTCCATCCTTCCGTCCTTTCATCCTTTCATCCTTTCATCCTTCCATCCTTCCATCCTTTCATCCTTCCGTCCTTCCATCCTTTCGTCCTTCCGTCCTTCCGTCCTTCCATCCTTTCATCCTTCCGTCCTTTCATCCTTTCATCCTTCCGTCCCTCCATCCTTTCATCCTTCCATCCTTCTATCCTTTCATCCTTCCGTCCTTTCGTTCTTCCATCCTTCCTTCCTTCCATCCTTTCATCCTACCATCCTTCCATCCTTTCATCCTTCCATCCTTCCTTCCTTCCATCCTTCTATCCTTCCATCCTTTCATCCTTTCATCCTTCCATCCTTTCATCCTTTCATCCTTCCATCCTTTCATCCTTCCATCCTTTCATCCTACCATCCTTTCATCCTTCCGTCCTTCCTTCCTTCCATCCTTCTATCCTTTCATCCTTCCATCCTTTCATCCTTCCATCCTTTCATCCTTTCATCCTTCCATCCTTTCATCCTTTCATCCTTCCATCCTTTCATCCTTACTATTACCTGTATCTGGGGTTTTTCTGTTTTTTCTTTTGCTGTGTCTTTTTACTGGCACAACCTCCCACCCTCCTTCCATCACTACAGCCTCAGGAGCTGCACCTTCACTTACTCCACTTGCCCTCTCCCTCACACCCTCCTCTACCTCACCTGTCTCACACACTGTCATTCATTCCTCCAGTCTCACACACCTCACCTGTCTTAGTGGCTCTCCCAGTTAACTCACCCCCCTCTCCATCCACCCCACCTGCCACCTCCATTCTGTTGGTCCTTTCACCCACATCACCTCCACCCTGGTTTCACCCTCTCCCATTCCACCCTCCCCCTCACCCATCTTTTTTTTTCATTTATTTCCATTGTCTCTCCACCATCACCCTTTCTCCTCACCTCAGTGTTTTCACCCACATGCATTCCCTTCACCTGTTGCTCACACACATTTCACATTATAGCGCCAGGGGGTGCCTTGCGCCGGATCGCAGGGAGGGAGCAGCAGCCAGGACCACTGGTGATGGACCACCACCGGCCCGGACAGGGCTGCGGCGGAAACCCTAACCCCAGCCGTGGGAGCAAGTGTCATACACCCCCACACAGGCGGTCGAAATTATTTATTCTTACAAATACTTTGGGACAATATTTGACAATGAGGTAAAATTTCAAGTAAACACTGAGACAATTGTCAAAAAGGGACGACAGAGAATTAATTTACTGAGAAAGTTAAATTCCTTCAGTGTCTCTAAAATCAATATGCAAAACTTTTATCTGTCTTTTATGGAAAGTCTTTTAACTTTGTCTTGTTTAAGACAAGAACAGTCTCCATAACATTATTAACACTTCAGCTCAGATTATTGGAACACAGTTAAACAGTCGGTTCTGTTTAACACCTCTAAAAGGCACAAGTGTCATCAGCCTGATCATGTTTTTAGGAGGAGAATTCTCCTTAATGTCCTCTGGCAGGACAAAACAAAAAGGTATTTTAACTCCTTCATCCCTGCGACCATTAGATTATTAAATAAAATGATAGGGATAGAGTAGACCAGTGAGAACTGGATATAATTAAACACTGATTATCGCTGACAGGACAGGATGTGATGTTTGACTGAATGTGTGTGTAGTGGATGTATGTCTACCTTCTTATATTTATTTTATAGGTCTAGTATTATATTTTTTTGTTTTTTATTTATATTATTATTGTTGATTGAGTTATTATTGAATGATGGAAGCTGGCACTGTAAACTTAATTGTCCATAGATGGGAAAAATAAAGTGAATCTGAATTTCATACTTTGTTTTTGACACTTTCATTCACAGGGATTTAGCAAAATGACACACATTGAAACTTGTCAACTGATATTTTTTCCAGTTGTATATTGTTTGTCTGGCAGTTGTTGTTGTTTTTCATACTTTATGTAAAGTTTATGTGGATAATCTCTACATGCTTTAAGTTAACCACCAAACACTGAAAAGAATTTCAAGACAGAAAAAATACAACCTTTGACATTGGACCACATGGGGGCAGCAAAACACTATAGATCCAAAGTAGTGTGTGTGTGTGTGTGTGCGCGCCTGCGTACGTGCCTGCATGCTTGCGTGCATGTGTGTGTATGTGTGTAGAAAATTCCATAAAAATTCTAAATTCTTATTATTAAATTATTAGAAGTATTATTTCAAATTCTCTTATGAAATAATACAAGTTTTAGACCAATATCCCTGATAGTTTTGAAGTATTTTTTTTATTTGAACAAAGTTGTATTTTATCTATGCAAGCTTCCACTGCTCCTCTATCATTTGACCTACATATTAGATGTGTGGTCTCCATAGGTGTCAAACATAAGTCCAGGGGACAACATTTGGCCCACTAAAGTGTCCAATCTGGCCCCTAGGATGAATTTGTGAAATGCAAAAATCACATTAAAAGTATGAACAAAAATGTTCAAATCATTTTAGAGGATCACACCAATAATCGGACCATCATATTACCCTATAAATAATCTAAAAAGCTATTTTTCCTATTTGTTGTACTGTAAAGAAAAACAGGTGAAATTCCAGAAAATTTATGACAAAAAATTTGAAAAACCTGAACAAATATGAACCTGAAATGTGTGAAGAGAAATTGGAATTTGATAAATATTCTGCTAGTCATTTATTTAACCTCTTCCACCCTGAGCCTATTTTCAGAGAAAAACGCCTAAAAAAACATACCCAAAGTAAATGAAGAATTGCTCCACAATCCTAAGGTTTATATGGATGTTCTTTGTATCTATGGACATCTACAGGCTTCACACAATCTATTCCCATTAGTGTAGCTACTACTATGACTGAATAAACTGGAATAAAGTAAAAGATAAAATAGAATTTTTTGCTCTCGCCTGAATTTATTTTTTTGACAAAAGAAAACACCCTACTAACAATGATTCCATGAATATAGACACTATTGATCACCTTCAGTAACTCCTTTCCAACACAGGAACAAAAGTTGATAGAATTAGAGCAAAGGACAAAGCCTCCAGAAAGGTTTAAGTCCAGATAACACCAGGCGGACACTGCATTTGGCACAGTTTGGCACACTGTTGTGCCAAACTGTTCCAAATACATTATTTTAATTTTCCAGTAAAATCTGTGTGAAAAATACAACTCATATCCATTACAGAAGTCTATTACTGTCTACTGGAGCTTTTAGAAATGAAATTTACCTTGTGTTTCATCAACTTCTACCTTTGTGCACAACTAAAATGAATAAAACCATATAAACATGGATTATTTTGTCTCCAAATGGAGTAGTTTTATTAAGAACTTACTCCAAACAATATAATAATATATCAATAATAATGATAATAATAATAATAATAATAATAATAATAATAATAATAATAATAATAATAATAATAATAATAATAATAATAATAATAATAGACTTTAGTAAAAATCAAATATAAAGTTGAACAAATGTGCAAAAATATATGATAAATTCAATTAGAATAAATATAAATATCAAAATTAGTGCAAATTTACTAAACAAAATAACTAATACAAACATTCAAAACACAAACAATTGCAATAAAGTCCAAAAATGTGTTATCATCAGGTGGGGGCTGGTTTATCATTACGTTAGGGGGCTGGCAGCAGACTGAACTGGTCCATGTGTTTCTCCAAAAAGCACTTTTATTTGTGTGTGTCATCCTCCAACCTAGGAAAAATGAAGACAATCATGATTTGAGACTTTTTCCTTCTCATGAAATGATAGAATGTTATTTATTTTTGACAGAGAAAGTGAATAAATCCTCAAACAATCATTGATTAATTATAAACTTATCTACTTATGTGTAAAAATAACAATACAATGAGAAATGAGACTGAAAAAATACTACTATAGTCAACAGTGTATGCATGTGTCTAGTATAAAATGTAGTATTATTGTTATTATTATTACTAGTTTGTAAAAACTA